>OY856414.1:556295803-556895803 GCA_963693085.1 Alisma plantago-aquatica
ATTAGACAACAAGTAGCAGAGGGAAATAAAAGGTGGTAGCCAATGAATATGATGGATTCATGGAGGACTTGAGGGATAGTCAGGATGACGCCGAATAAGAATTTAGAATGAGATGTATATGATAGAAGGGATGATGAGTGATAGTGTTGGAAATTTTTATGATGGAGGAAGAAGGAAGGATACTGCCATAGAGTCTGAGATGATGCCTGCTAATGCAAATTGCACATGAAAATTTTCTAGGGATTTCTTCCCTATGTTTTATTAAAAGCAAGTGTACAAAAATACCACCCAGAAGCGGATGGATCTTATCATAATACAATATTAGGATCATACCCAAAGGACAACATTTAAAGAATTTTTTAATCAAGGTTACAACACGAGAAGTAGTATTTATCAAAAGATTTGTATTTTTTGATTGAGCTAAGATTGGATTAAATAAGTATGTAGATTAAGGGTTTACTTACCAATGAGTTGTAACACCAGGGTAGATAGGTTTCTCCACCACTACATATCATTCACTCTCTATTTTTTTAATCAAAAAACAATGTGGGGCTCTTTATATATTTTCTTTGAAGAAGTATGTACAATGCTTTACTCTACCAAATAAATGAAGAGTAGTAAAAATATATATCCAAAAATACAAGAAAAAAAATAACTATATAGAAATCATCTCAAACTCCCAATGTGGAATTCAAACAGAAAAGAAGAGGATAAAAAATAAAAAAAAGAAGAATATTATCTCTTTCTCAGCATCCAAAGACAAAAATGAGGACTTCATCCTAGAGCATCATAAGGTAGACAAGAGGGAGCAAAAAATCAAAGGGACTCCTCCGAACAGAGAAAATCCCTTTTAATCATATTCCAAATTGTGTTAGCAAGACTGGACTTCTCTTCATGTACACGTAAGTTTCTCTTAGCCCAAACACTATAGTGAGTAAGAAAGAACAAAATCTTGCTATTTCCAATCAATTTTCTGACATCAAACCAGTTAGTACATGAAATACTCAACTTCAAATCGTCATGATACAAGGAAATGAGGCACTTGACAAACCCACAATTAAATAAATGGTGGTATGAATCCTCATAGCCTTTTGGACATAAGAAGTACATGGGTGATGTTTAATAACCTCTCCTTCTATCATAGTCTCTGGTAGAAATCTTATTCAGATAAGGCTTACATATATGAAACAAACATCATTTAGGAACTTTACTTTTCCATAGCCAAATAAGAAAAATATCTTCACTAGTTGAAGTACGAACAACATTCCAAAAAGTATTGAATTTAGTAGATTTTAGACCTTTAAACATGAGGGAATCGGAACATGCATGAGGTACCTTCTAATTAGATATTAGGTCTACAACGTTTTTTTGATCCTATTATTAGAAATGTTCCACATAGAATTACATATGATAGCATCCACTGAGCAATCATGAGGAAAATCATATTTCAAGTAGGATTCCTTCCCAAGAAGGTCATCAATTAGAATTTTCTCTTTGATCTAGGGGTCTTGCCAAAGTTTAATGTTTACGCCATCCCCGACGATGAATTCAATAGAGGGAAAAATTATAGTCCTAAATTTAACTTCCTTCTGAGTCAATAAGGTTTAGCTTGAACTAGGAATAGTAGAGAAGAAGGAGTTTTTCTTTAGGTATTTTCTCCCACCCATTTGACCCACACAGTGGCTTTCTTAGCTGCTATATTCCAAGAATTATTATAGACACATGATATATATAATTCCTTAGTTTTCCCGATACCTAGGAAACCTTATGCCTTGGGTAGAGTAATACTGTCCCACGCTACAAGATGCAAGTTAGATTTATCCTCATTTGTCCCCACAAGAAATATCTTCAAAGTTTATCAATTAAATCACAAGTTGAAGATGGTAGAGGAAAAGCTACTGACCAGAAGATGTGCATAGTGGATACAGTCAACTTGATTAAAACACATCTACCTACAAGATATAGGCAATGGGCTTTCCATCCATCTAACTTAAGACTTTATCTTGTCTAGTAGAGGAGCACAAATCCAAATTTTTATGTTTCCCAATAAACAGAAGACTACCCAGGTATTTAGTTGGAAGTTTACATTCAAGAAAGCTCAAAATGATGAGAATCATCTCTTTGGGTGCATTTTTATTGAATAGACTAGAACTCTTTCTAGATTTGATATAAAGACTCGATGCAAACCCAAAATTCTTGATAATAGAGTTAATAGTAATATAATTCCCTTCAATTTCTTCTAAAAAATCATTAAGTTGACTGCAAATATAGTGTGATATATGGATAGGTGTTCTGAAGCTTTAATGGGATCCAGAATTTTGTTAGACATTGCTCCTTGAACATCTCAGATAGACCCTACATCACTATAAAAAAGAGATAGGGAGCAACCAGATCTCCCTATCTAATCTCATTAGAAGGTTTGAACTTTGCGCCAAGTTCACCATTCAAAAAAACTTGATATGAGTATACATGAAAATTTTTTCAATCCACCTTATCCATCTTGAAGGGAATCCCATGCTTAAAGGATAGAATATTGATAGCTTCATTTTACCGAATCATGTGCCTTAGAGAGGTCAATTTTTAGACACATCTTGTTCTTAGAGTTTTTCCTATGAATATCATGAATAAGCTCGTTAGAAAGAAAGATAACATTGTTGACTCTTTGACCTTTAATAAATTCACACAGGTTTAGGCTGTTGATATTAGGAAGGACAAGTTGAAACATATTTTCCATAAGTTTAGAGATGACTGTCTAAATGAGATTGCATAATGCAATGGGATATCAAATTTTCATATCACTACGATATTGACCTTTAGGAATCAAGTCCATGAAGGTATTATTATCTTCTTGTAGTAATTTCCCACTATTTCAAATTCTTGAATAGCCTCGTTGACATCTTCTTTAATAATAGGCCAAGACTACTTGAAAAAAAACATTAAATCGAACAGGCCTAGGGGCCTTGTTAGGATTTAGATCTTCAATAATATCATCAAACTCTTTTTGAGGGATAGGATCCATAAGAATTTTCCTATGCTCCATAGAAATCCTAGGACCACTCCAAGGTCCTTAAAAGACACCTCCAACCAGATCATTATTGAAAATGCATTTGTAGAAGTTAGAAACATGATTCTTAATTGAACGAAGATCAAAGGAAATGTTTCCCTCTATGTTCAAAGATCTAATATTGTTGCTTTGCCTTCTAGTTTTTAAAGACGAATAGAAAAACTTGGTGATAGAATCAACATCTTTGAGCCATTGAATATGAGATTTTTCTCTTCAAGATAAGTTTCAAAGGCATCTTTCCTCATGCTATTAGTATTATAAAGTAACTCAATATTATGAGGTTTAGAGTCAGCATCCTCCTGAGCTAAAAGAGACTTATTTCTCTTGACTTTAGCATTTGTGAAATAGTTTCCAATAGAAGACTTATTCCACTAAATAAGCTTCACTTTAACCAGTTGGAGCTTCATGTATACCTTAAACATAGAAAAACCTTCAAAGATAGAAGACCATGCACTTTTAACAATATCCAAAAGTCTACTTCATTGGCCCAATTTTTGATGAACCTAAAAGGAGACTTAATAATTTGAGGGTTAGCAACATGAACAACAATATTTCTATGATCACTAACCATATTGAATTTTACACTACCAAAAAAATCAGCAACATCATTCAAGGACAAAGCATTATAGAGGATTTTGTTGATTTTGGAGGTAATAAAGTTATCCCCTTCTTGATGATTTTCCCAGGTATATAGAGGGTCCTTTAACCTGAGGTCAAACATAGAATTATTAAGAACACTTTCATTAAACTCCTCAATAGACTTCTTTGTTGGAGGAATCGTACCAATCTTTTCATGGTCATTCCTTACTGCATTGAAATCTCCAATGATAAACCCAAGGATGTCAATAGAGTGAAATATATTAGAAATAGAATTCTAGAGTTGTGATCTATCACTATCATCATTATGGACATAAACAATAAAGAAAAGAAAATATGAGTTACCCACACTAGCTTCACATTGAATAACTTGATTAGTTTTGAAAATCTTGTGAATGTCACAAACATTTAGTATCCCAAAGAAAAATGACTCTACACAAGGGATGAGAATTTTGATTAGAATAAAATGAAAAAGTGGAAAATGTTTAGATGTGAATGAACTAAGTTTTCTTTTCCTAATTTTGGTTCTAAAAATAATGATAATGTACCTTGAGACTCTCCTCAACTCCTCTTGGACATACATTATTTTGTTTTTAAGCCTCTTATATTCCAGGAAGGGATCTAAAAAGCATTCATATTAAACTTTGGGCCGGAGAACTATCAACCTCAATGTTCGTTTGATTCATGATGAGTTCTTCTTGTTAGCACTAGAGAAGATCGAATTAGTCAGTCTTTGAGACAAACCATGAATAGCTTTAGGAATCATAACATGCAGATCAATCCCATCAAAAATAGGGATGGGGGAAACGGTACCGATCTCACTAGCCCAAAGTATATCCTACTACTTCTAAAACTTCCTACATCAGTACCCACAACTTTCCATGTATCCTTCAACATCACCTCATTACGCAAAAACTACATAATTCTTCATCATGAGGCATCATACTGCTAATAGTAGAAATACTATTAAAAGACTCAACAACTTCATCATCACTATTATTTAAAGAACTAGCAATTTCATTTCTATCAATAATCATACTGCCAATCTTCTCTATATTTGTCAAATTTGTTTCATTCTCCAAATAAAATTTCCTAAACTATTCCTCATCATGACCAAATAAACCACACTCATTACAAATTTTAGGTTTCCATTCATATTCAAATTTAATCCATGTGATGTTTCCTTCATCTCTTTTGAGTTCTAGCTTATTAGGAAATTTTGAAGTGGCATAGATAAGTACTTATATTCTAGCATAATTAATTTTAGTAATATACCTTGTTTGATAATCAAAACAGATAGGGGTACCAAGGAGAGAACCAATGCTTTCAAACATCCTTGTATCCAATAATTCAATAGGAAAATCATAAACTCTAATCCACACTAGGATATCGACAAATATGTGTTTGAGAAGAGTACCTCACAGAGCCATACAATAAGAAACATTGCTTTGTTCTTCACTAGTCATGGACCATTATTAATGACATACTCCATAACATTAGGGTTTTCAAAATTAAGGATGAAGAATTCATCATTCTTACCAATGACTTACCTTCTTATTCCCATAAGCAATAGAAGCATCACTGCAGTGTAGGTAGATGCAGTTTGAATCGAATGAAAAATCCTACTAAGCAGTTCTTCCATCTTGTTGCATTCTCCCTCACTTCTGTTTTAGGGTAAGTAAGTGTTCCATCTTCAACCTTCAACTCTGTCTTCTTTAAATAGATATCCTCCTTCTCACTCAAAATGCAAGATAGACTAGACCATGACTTAGGAAGAGGGAAGTTTTCAAGATCTCAAAGTTAGGCTCCAAATGTAGGCTAGAACTCTTTTCTTTCTGAATCTGGCAAGGTTTAGGATGGGCATGAGGCAGTGACACTGAATCTTCTGAGAATCTCCCTTTCACTAGGCCCATCTGTCAACTGATCATACACTCTCTCACTTCATAAAATAAGTATGAACATACATATGTGGAGGCCAAGTAATCTGACTTTAGGCCTAGGATTAAAACTATATAGATATCACCTTTAATATTACCATCATGTGCCTATATATCATCCACTTGTCACCTCAGATAACACTAATTCCAAGTTATTATCAATGGTTTAACATGAAACATGCGACATCATAGATCTTAGATTTTATGTTCTCTACATCCATGATCTAATAATCTTGCAAATGTTGGCCAATTAAGATTTGCAAGCATAAAACATTTGGTTTAAAACATAACAAAGTTCATACATGAAGATGTGTTAGAAAAGAGAAAAATTAGGTATCAAGGCACTCCCTGCACCATAGTGAGATAATTAATCACTCATGGAAGCATTAACAAAATAAATAAAAGGAAGAAGAAAGGAACCCCTGATCACTATAGGTGATGAAGGAATAGTAGTGGTGTGAGGTTGTCTTATTCAAGCTTCAGGATGATGTCAGACAATGGAGAAGTGAGGTACACACTTTGAGGTTTGTTGAGGGTGAACACGGTGTCATCGATCTTCTTTTTTGTGGCCTAGACATGCCATTGTGAGAGTAGAGAAAGTGGGTCGATGATGGCTGTATGAAAATCATTAATTGATGCAAGTGGGACATCAATGGTCCTACCTCTCTCAAGGTCAAGACCTTGAATGCTTAGAGGATGTGGAGGTGCTGTGTATTGATGAAAATTAGAGGTAGATGCTTGGAATGGATTTGGAAGCCTGACGGTGTCAAGAGTGATCCTTTTGGTGGATGTCATGGCTTTGTATTTATAGGTGGAGGATTAGGGCTTGGAACCCTCTCTAACAACCTGCATTTAAGGTGTTAGGCACCATGAAATGGAGGAAATATATAAGAGGAGGATGAGGATTCTCATAGCTCCTGAAGTTTCCAATGATAGTTGGACACAAAGCATTTCATAAGTTCCAGGAGTTTGCATCATCATAAATTGATGACGTAGATAAGTCATCAGTTGACAACATCCATAACTCCCATCAGAAGACAAAGTCAGGAGCCGATGACATGTCAACTCTAGTCTTTTTTGATATATAGTGATAGGGGTTTGTACTTTCCATATGTAGAGAAGGCGGGCATCTTTAGCATTACTTGGAAGAAGAACTTCCATCAATAAATGGCATCTTATAGTTTCATCTGTGCTCGGTTGTGGAAATAACCCATGGAAAGGTAGAAGGGTCATCAGTGGAGGCACGTAGGAACTTCATTGGTTTTTGATAAGATGCATATTCAGTACAAGAAGGGGACTTCCATTGGTAGTTTAGAGATAGAAATTCCATCAGTTAACATAGGCACACATTTTCCATGGGTCCTTGGTGAATGGGGATTCCATCAATTGACAACTGATGGAACTGTTGGATCATGAGAATTGATGACAATCAGTTCGAAACAAACCCACCCCCGAGGGGCTTGATGTAGATAAATGGGCCTACATCAATGAAGTTTTTTATCATGAAAATGCCAACCAATGAAGAGGTAGATTGATGAAAATCATCTCCAATATCAAAATTTTCTTCAGACCCACTAGACGGCCAATGGGATCATTGTTCCTACACTAGTGTGTACAATAGGATGCTCAAACCTTTTGAGGAAATCAATGAATTGGATCAAGACCTTACAGATTAACATAAAACTAAGTAAAACTAAATGTAAGCTAATTTTAGAGTAATATGAGGCATATGAATGCAAACGTAAGTTGAAATGAAACTAAAATTAGGATGAATATGCAATTTTCACCTAGTAAATGGCAAAGTCAGGAAGAGACAATCATGTTGCATAGGTAGAGGCTCTCTCTTTTTTCCCCAAGAGTTAGGATCAATGAATCTAATACACTATGGAAAATAAGATATGTGTTGTATTTATTATTGATAGACGACAAACTCCCCTCATATATATAGGTGATGAGGCACTTACAAAGTAATATACTTAAGCCTTAACACTAATGTGCCAAGACAATCAGGCCCATATGACAAGTAAACCTATTGCCTCATAACAATATGTAATATCTGATATGGAAAGGGGTGTGGGTCATGTTTCATGTTATAACATATTCTCCTCTTCAAAAATAAACCACACCTCTTGATCTAGTGCTTCTATATATCCTGTATTGTTTTCTCTTCATCCTCCAGTTACTTCTCCTCAACCTCTACCTATTAATTTTCCTTCATCCAGCCCAATCTTCATCTGTAACATACTCTGGTATTGAACCATTACACTAATATGCTCACGATGAATTTCCCCATGGGTCTTCTCATGTTTTTTAGAGGTTAAGGAGAATCTTATGGAATATAGGTGTTCATTGGTGACAAAAAAGGTATATTCATGCATCTATGACATACATGTGCATTTCACAATCAAAACAATAGATAGCCATTGGTAGTAATTATTTTCAAAACATAAGAATATTAGAAAAAAAGAAACTACTTGATATAAGAAGAAAGTTATCAATAATACATAAGGAGATAAAATAGATGGAATAAATGTAGTGCCTAAATTAGAATCATAGTTCTATGCAATGAAAAATGCACAAGAAATGATAACTAAATACAATCATCTAACATGTCTACTTTTAGCACTCACATTGATAGTGTTTTTGTCCACCAAATCCTCTGAAGAGGCACCAAAAACTTGACATGCCAATACCACACATGAAAACACAACTGTAAGTCATCAAGTAATAAAGGGAATTGAGTCCCAAGTTGTTAAATTTTATGGAGTTGGGCCACTAGAAACTATAAATAACTAGAACTAATTTGTTAGGTCAAGAAAAGGTTGATTTTGGATTAAAATTAAATGATCTTTTTTTGAAAATTTTGATAAATATATTTCCCAGATGTAAACTACACATGATCATGTAGCTTAAAATTTAGATGACTAGATCACCATAGAATAATAATGGTTATTAGAACCCTTAAGTTACAATAGTTTCACATTCCTACATGCAATCATAGAGACATCCTTCAACCTTGCTTACAAGTAACATATAGCGTCCTCATATCTCTTTCAAGCTTGTTGAAGATGAAAAGAACATCATTCATGCCTTCCCCATGTGGTATCCTATACCATTCCAACCAGATGAGATGAACTCATATGGTTACATCCCAGAGTCCCAAGATTTTGTTGCTTTTAATTTTATCACCAATATTGGCAAGGCATGAATGAAGTCGATATATTCTTCTGATGTTGAGTTTCAATTGTGTGCACCCCATAGGTACCTATAGAACTTGCATGTGTTGAAGATATGGTCATCAAACACTTCATCTTGTTGGCATAAGCATCATATTGGATTCAACACAATGATCCATCTACTCATTCTCTTCATGGTGGGAAGGCAGTTCTTGATTTCTCTTTAAGAAGTAAGGCTCCATCTCGGTTGGTGCATTGGTAACCACAAACTCTCGTAGGGTTTATCAACTGGTTGAACTTGGCAAAAACATTCATGAAGGATTTTATCTTCACGATTGCTAAACCTGGGCCAGATGTTTGACATCCTTCTCTAGCAAGTTAAGAATCCAAAAATATTGTTAAGGGTTAGATCTAACCTTGTACCATATCTAACACTCATCTAGTTACTCCAAGTAGACTTCTCATGTATAAGATTGCGTACCCTCTTCATTGTGTAACAGTAATCCAGGTCTGCCAACCTTTTAAGGTTAAGTCCATCTTCTTAACTCGGGTAAGCTATCTTTGACTAGTTTGTTGGGTGAATTGGACTACCTAAAATGAAATCAGCATGAGGATTTTCATGTGTGACAATGTATGTTTAAGAATGTCACCCTACCTCATCCAATAGTTTATCAAACCCATAGCATAGTGTTTCATGAGCATGATTCTATCTTCCATAGGAATATGAGATCCATGCCACCTATTGATCATGTCCTTCAAGTGATCAAGACATCCATGCAAGTGTTTCCTTCTGAAGTTGCAACAGTCATGGGAAACATGAGATATTTGGTTTTCCATTCTCCATTTTGTATACCCAATATGTCAATCAATGGTTCTTTGTTTTTGCATTATGATGAAAGGAAAATGTGTCTCTTTGAAGGATTGTATTTCATACCAGAGATTATGCCAAAATCATAGAGATGTAACCAGAGGGGGTTGAGGTAAATAATAGGTGCTTAAGGACTTTGCATCTTTAGATAGCATAGGGTATGATCATCTTTCTATCATAAACACCTTCTATTTTTCTGCTAAGACCTTCCATGCCAATAGTAAATAGAAAGGGTGACAAAGGGTCACCTTGTCATAGTTTGTTGGAGTTCTTGAAAAAACCAACCAATTTATCATTGAGAAATAGAGATAATGAAGGTATTTCAACACACTGCTTAACCATTTTTATCCATTTATCATAGAATCCTAAGTTCTGCAGTTAATTCCATAGATAGGACCAATGAACTCAATCAAAGGCTCTTATCATATCCAGCTTGACATAGGCCGAAGGAGAGTTGTTTTTCATACTGAAGTTAATTCTGAATTCAGCAGCTAACATTGAGCATTCTTCAATACTCCTACCTTGGATAAAAGAACCTTGGTTGTGTGAAATCAATTTGGGAAAAATTGAGGTAAGTCTTCTCATGATGTCAAGATATCCTCTAGATTGAAGATTCATGTAAATTAACTAATCTTTAATGAAGTGTCATGTTAAGAGATTCCCTCTAATGCTAGGTTCACCAAAATAAACAACTAGATAATTAATTTATTAACATATTCAAATTTTTGTTTGGGTAAGTTTTACACTTTAACGATAATACTTTTTGGAGAAACATCATATCTAGATAATAAAAAATCCTACTTCCTTAGTATTTTTTACTAATATACACCAATCAAACTTAGTCTACAGTAATAAAACTTACATCCATAAGGCTACTTTTGTGTTGTCATGAACCTACATTCATTCAAGAAATCTAATAAAATCTATGTCTTCCAGCTACAAGTCATATACAATAAATCAACGATGATGGTAATCATGATCAATTCAATTCATTCATTCAAGCATGAAATTTAAAAAAAAAACATCTATTGAGAAAAGTTATAGTTCAATGATAGAATTATGTTGGGATACATGTGTATCGTAGAGAAAAGGATATCAAATCCTCATCGGAAATGTTATCTCCACATGATAGGATAAAGGGAAGGAAATATGCATAATAAAAAAAGAGAAATAAGAAATGGTAGGGTATATGTCATATCGCAAGTCTAGATAGGTTCTTGGGAAACTTCTATAGGTCAACTTTGCCTCCAACTGCAATGTGGACGGAAATGGAGTTTTTCTCCTCTTCTCCTCATATCCGAGAATATTTGAGCATGACTTAATATTTAGGAAATGTTTCCACCTAATTTGGTCTTAAGTTACATATCTTTTCATATTTGATCGCATTCATTGGCCCACAACTATAATTTTCAGTAAAAATTGTTGTGTTTGGTTGATGCTATCCACCTTGGAGTCAATGTATCAAAATATTTAGCTTCAACAACCTATACTTTTAGAAATAAGGTTGATTGTGATGACCTAGGGTTAATGATTTCAACTATTAGGTCAATGCTATAAACTAGTAAGCAGATATTATCAATTGTATTTGTACACTTTGCATTTTCTACAATCCAGTACACATATATTGGTTATATATAAATATAAATATATATATACATATATATGTGTATGATGATTGTATATATGAAGAAAAATAGTGATCTTGATGCACAAAATATTAGTTCTTTGTAATGAAATAATGCACCATAATGAGCAAATAGTAAATGGAACTACACTAAAAACATATAGATATGCATGCACCAATTGTCAATAGTGAGAAGCAAGAGACCAGAAGATCGAATAATTGGATCAGGGTTCTAGATGTATGCTCTTTGAGTTGTTTATATGTCCATAATCCAACTAGTCAATGGGTTGTCTTCCCCTATTAATTTTTCATTGGTCACATGACTCACTTGGGCATTTTGGTCTTTTCTTGTTGTTTTATAATTCAAGATGCATTAGTTTTTGTGAGTTTTGGATTTACTTAGTTACCATGTCATACATCTAGATATTTATGTGTGATAAGAGAATCAATTCACAAAGATCTTCTAATTAACAACTACTTTAATATCCATAACTTAGAAAAATACATAGCTATTAATTGTAACATCAAAAATACAAATACAATTGTTTTCAGATCACAAAAATGCATTCTATATATTAGTAGACTTTAGTTGACTAATCTTGAGGTTTATAGAAAATGAAATTTAGAGTTTGATAATTAAAGAAAACTTTTAATCATGATCTATCATTTAATGACTCTAGGTACCAGGACCATCACTACTAATGTCACTTTTGCTAACGTCGATGACTAAGAAAAATTGACACACATCTCTCAACAATGTTGGTTCTTCATCAAAACCATCACCATATGTAAAGTCCTATCAATTTAGAAATGACACGGGTACCATTTTCACTATAACATTGGTTTCTGTTCATAGAAATCGACGTCTTAAATTGCCTGTGAAATACATTTTTTAGGGAAAAATTGCCTCAAAAACTTACAGTCTGGCGTTCGTTTTGCATTATTCACATGAATAAATTTTATATTTATATCTATTAACATATATTTTACATGAGTATTTACTAAGTCAATTCAATGTGTTACATTTACGTATAGGGCTATAAAAGAATTCAAATAAGATGGAGGAAAAGTTGACAAGAAAAAGAAAGTGATAGTTTGGGACAATGTTACGGTAGTTTTCTAACTCCAATGCATATTTATGCCAACTATACTTACGTTTATTTATTAAAGTTGTGTATATTGAAATTTTTAATGTTTTGTACATGACAACGGTTGGGCATGCGGATACTACGTAATGCGGTATATGGACATGATTATCAGATATGTGGTACTAGACATCAAAAAGATACATAATGTAATCCATATATACATTCTTGTTCATCATAAGTATATAGCCTCATTAGATAATATGAAAATATCAAACTTATTAATTATATACATCATTATCTTTACAAGTGTTTAAAACAAAAGACTTCAATACATTAGAAAAGTTAGAAGACATAAAAATGTCCTTTACGATAGAACAACTAGATGAGACATGAGATCAACGGGTAGAAACCTTCGAAAGAAAAGCAAACTTTGAATTTGATGGGGATAAGAAATGACTTTTCTAAAGTTTGATGTCATTATTTCTATCTCAAACATGTTGTGCTTATGTTGCAACTTTAAAATTTATGTGAGTAAAATATTGGTGAATATGTGAATGATGATCTATATACAAGTGTGTGAATGTGAAGATGAATGAATGAATTGTGTTTCTACATGTCATGAGAATGGAATTGGTGTATATATAAATGAAGTATCATATGTGTGGATGAATGTGAAGATGTATGTTTGCACATGTGATTGAAATGGAATTGGAGAATGAATAGAATTATATGCATATATTATGTTTGTTATTACAAGTTTGGTGGCATGTTGTTAAGTTGAACTCATAGGATGTTGTTAATGGGTAGTTGAAAACTTCACTTTTGAACCATTTTGACCAGCCAGACAGCAGATCCGTAGGCATGCTATTTAAAAAAACTAAAACTTAGGTGTCGGCTGTATCAAAAAAATTGAAACTATAAAGCTGAGTCGTCGGTTTGAGTAAAATAACTAACATTAAATGACAAAACTAAAACGGCCATGCTAGACAACACACTATCGTTGGTTAGCATGTCATAGTTGTCAGTTTTGTAGATTTAATTGTCATTGTACATCATAGTCATCGATTATTTTTGTATAAAGAAAACATTGTACATCATGATAGGTGTCAGTTGTTACCAAAACCGACGATGCATGGTCCTTTACAGTTACAAATGTTACATGATATGGCTCTTGCGACATCAGTTTTTTAAAAGCAACCGACACCTAATATTCTTATGTTAGTTTCTTTTATCCACACAACTGAGGTTGGATCTCTGGCATCAGTTTTGTCATCCCCAAATAATTGACATCTTAGACATGTGGTTGTAGTATCGCTCACTTAGGTGTCAGTTTATAACTGGCGTTATAGGGTTGTTTTAAGCAAAACTAGAGATAGCTTTTGTACTAGTCCATGACTTTGGACTCTACAACTATTGATTGACTAGTTATGATTCAACTCTATAGCTATTTGCATCCAAGTGCGTGACTTTGGACTCTACAACTATTGATTGACTAGTTATGATTCAACTCTATAGATATGTGCATCCACTTATTTCATATGTGCATTTGTTGACTAAGCCTAATTTGTTTATATTGATTCATGAGTCCTATTTCCAAACTTACTTTTGAATCTTTTTAATTATTTTATTTCAATTTTTGGATCACAAAAATTATGGTATTCATGATTTATGTGTCCATAACCCCGCTTGGCATTCTTAGATATGTATATATTCTTTTTGTTCTTAAATCATTAACAAGACTAAGTTTTATATCTTGCATACTCTATTATTCTTGTGTGATTTGTCTAGTAACATCTTTGAGTAGAATAACTGTTCTTATTCAAGCATTAAGGTTTTTGTGCTCCTGTCATGTTCTATAAAGGACATTGAGGTTTCAGTCCTCCTGGCGTGGCTCACAATTATTAGTGTTCCATTCCATGTATTAGATAGTGGTAGTTTTTAATATAGCTTGCATGTAGTGAGTTTGTTATGTATTGTTTTAGGATGTTTTAAAGGAAAGATAAAATATTTATCTATATAATTCCTTTACAAGATGCACTCATACTCTTGATGACTCCCTAATCCTTTGTTGTTTACCTATCTCATTGTACTCACCTCTTTAATTGGAGAAATATTATTCTGAAGCATGCCCAATTAAGTTCATTATCACACGTACTAGTCTTATACTAAACCATACTTTATTTTTATCTCATTTTCTCAGTTTTGTACCCAAATCGCCCATGACCTAAGCAGCCTATATGTGTTTACGAGGATGAATCTTGTCCAGTTCTATGAATAAAATGATTTTTTTAAGAAGGGTAGTTACCCTCTGTGCTTGACCTTAGTTATATTATTAGCTTCTTTATGTTGATTCACCCATGTGGGCATTGTTTAATGATAAATAATGATTGATTTTTTTTTCTAGTGCTACTTATAAGCTATGCCAGGTATTCATGCATTTGGGTGATTAAAATGCACCCTCTTCCTTTTATCTGTGTGGTTGTCTAGATCAAGATGAAGTTTTATTTTCCTAATAAGTAATTTTTGGATCCTCTTTCAGGTCCCTCTCATTACAATTTGTAATAAATGTTTGCTATTATGCCAAGAATGCAGGTTCTTTATAGAATGTACACAAACATCAATACTTGTGTTTAAAATAGAACATGCAAGAAGAAACAAACTTCTAAAATATGAGGTCTGTAGTGAAGTCAATACACCTATAGATGATTCATTCTGACATTTTTGGTCTATTTGAAGTGGCTTTAATAGCTGGAAATAGATAGTTTAGTGATACTCCTTTGAAAATTTTGTTGTCTTTACCATGAAACAACTACATAGAAATAATATTATTTTCAATTATGTGGAGAAATTTCTTTATATAATAGAACCATGTTATACATGATCATTCTCTTTAGTTTGATAAAGTTCAAATATAGGACATATGTAGCTATCATACTAGAGAAAGAGGCATATGGATGTCAAGTTTTTAGATTATTACTTCACCAAGATATGTATATTCAATAACGCTCCATGTAACAATTGGCTTAAACATCTAACAGTGATAAGGGGACCCTATTTCCCCTTATTTGTTATTGTTATGAAAGTGTTTACTGAGGTAATGAAGAAAAGTGTTAGGGAGAAGTTTTCAATACCTATTCATGCTTCAAAGAATATCTATTGCTCGTATTTAATTTTTGCTGACATCTTGATGATATTTTCTAAAGCTGATGCAGCTAATGCAAGTAATCTGAAAAACCTTATTAAGGATTTGGCAAAGTTTCTGAACTTTTTATTAGCCACTCTGAAAGCTCGATATTTTTAGTAAAAATGTTGATGTTGAGGCATTGTCTGGTATTTTTTGGCATCAAAGATGGGAAATTTGAGAATTCTGGATATTTAGGCTTGCCCCTATTTATTGGGAAGATGTCTAAGAAATATTGTGTTGTATTGGTAGATAGGATAAATAGAATAATGAAATGTTCGAAGGTCAAACTTCTATCATTAGTAGGTAGATTGGAACTTGTAAAGCATATTGTCATCTATGCATCCTTTTTGAGTTTTTTCCTTCCCTATTACTAGCTCTACCTTGAAGAAAATCAACAAAATTTGTAGGGACTTCGTGCGGGAACAAAGTGAAGAGAAAAGAAATCTTTGTCTTGTCAAGTGGGAAAATGTTACCCTCCCTAAGAAAGAAGGAGTTTAGGGGTCAGAAATAGAAAGGAGGTTGGTAAGGCTTGATTAATCATTAATGTATGGGATATTACTAATAAGAAAATCTCTCTACGAGTTAAATGGGTTAGTGAAAAATATCAAAAAAAAACTTCCTTCTGGTAGATTGAAGAGTCTTCTAAATTTTTTTATTATTAAACAATATCATTAGAGTCAAGTTTCTTCTTCTCCCATTTATTGAAATAAGGATTGGTAAGGGAGATCTTATTAAGACATGGTAGGATCCATGGTGTGCTTCTAAATTTTTGAGTGATATTATTGAAGGAGAGATGATTATTAAGTATGGCATCCCTTACGATTCCAATATGAATGCCATTATATCTAATCGTGAAGGCCAGTAGAAGTTCTTATATTCTTCTAGACACCCTAAAGAAATTTTGCCTTGAGTTTGTGTGACAACCTTGATTTTTAGGTTTCATGTCCAATATAGTAATTGGAGTTCATGACTTTTCTTAATTGATTAGTTCCAAGTTGAGGTGACATTTATCCAACGATGGATGCCTTTAAACCACAAATATGACTACAGTTCCATTATAGGATGAATACTTTTATCAAGGGCCTTCTTTGGACATGCAAGTGCTTAACATGTACTATTAGTTATTTTTATTACTTATGAAGTGAAGTGTCAAATTGAATTATAAAAGGACTCAATTGATTCAATGGTGAGACTTTAGGTGTAACATGATCAAAATATGCAAGTTAAACTTATTTGATTAAGAATTGATGATTCATTGGTTTGGATTTTAGGTTTATGCACTTTTATGTGGTTACTTGAGGATTTAATTTGGATGACAAAATTTTAGAGTTTTGATCTCAAACTTGGTTATATAAGGCCTTATGTGATGGGGAATCCATGGTTTAAATTTCATCTAAATAGGAGGTTCCTACTAGAAGATATAAAAATTTGTAATTATCAATGTCGGTTCAAATATCTGGCCAAACCATAGTCTTTTGGGTATTTAAGACCTAAGAAGTTGTGACATTTAAATGTCACTCGTCCTAGATATTAAGTTAATTGTGGAGCTCACTCACCCAGCCATAGATCTCAGATCGAAGGGCCAACATACTATCCCCTACCTCTGAACTTCACGGGAGGAAATGGTAACAAATATGTGATCCATGAGCCTATCCCACCTTGTCTTTGGACTGCCCCCTTCCACACAATTCTTTTGAGTGCTTCAGATCTGAGAAGGGTGGAGATAACTAACGACCCCTCACTTAGGGCCTAAGGTTGAGGGATTGCTGAGATTCATCTCCCCTCCCTCATAGCCTCTCCACTTATTCTGTAGTAGGAACCTGAGTTAACACATAACCAGTCTAAGCGGGGGAGAAGAGTTGGTTCCAGGGCTTGGGAGAGACAAGGCCCACATCCTCAAGCTCCCAGACACCCAACGGCGGATGGGTTACTCTTCCCTGTGCTGGAGAGCTCCTCTATGACCACCTAACTCTATCTCTTCGGTAGCAAGGGTGGAGTCATGATGACCATTAATGGTTTTGATATTACCTTGGGAGGGAATGGTCAAGTCCCTAGTAATTCTTTGTAGATTTCCGAAGCTAAAGGGAAGGAGAAGAAGCTCCGTGATGGAAACGCCTGAATCCTTGGAGTCTTGCTCCGTGGCGACCCCAACCCAGGGTGGGGTATTGATCACTGGGCACCTCCATGCCATAGAACTCTACTGAAGAGGCTATGGAGGCCACCACAAAGGTCTAAGGTGCCTCTGCATCTGATGGGAGTTGATGCTTATGCATTCCCTTCTTGCCAGAGGTCTCATGTACGGCGACAACTGCATCATGGTGGGGTCTGAAGACTCACATAGGATCAGAATGAGAGAGAGGAGGCGGGATCATCTCCAACCCTTGTTCCTTGACAGAGAGGCCAAAATCTCACACCTTTAGTTCGCCAGATTCCAGGCCCTAACTCCCAGAAGCCCCAACCTCACAGAGTTGATCGTGAGTTGAGATCCGCGATGAAGAGAAGAAGTAGGGGGTGGACTGGTCCAACAAACCAAACCGTTTAATTAGAAATTGATCAGATCTACTTAGAGCATGACCAAGGAGGGCAGGCCGGCCAGCGTGGTCCAACCCAGGAGCGCCATGTTAGGTGGTGGACCCATCTAATTAGTTAAATCACCTTTAAATCCCAAAATTATTGGTATTCTTAGAAAATAATTTATAAATAGCTCCTTTATCCAATAAATTCCCCAAAAATACCCCTGGACTCACAAAAGCACCCTCTTTATTTTGGAATCCTTATATCAGTCTTTTGAGATAGCAATATCTATGATATTTAGTTTAGATGAGAATATTTCATTTAAATGGTATAATTAGCAAATGGCTGAGATTAAATCTGAGAAAAATATTTTTGAACCTAAAAATCACTTAAAAATCATATGTGGACTCTAATCTGATATTAATGCCAAAATGTTATGTCTTTCCTTATTAATGAGCAAATTAATGCTTTTAAACTCTTTTTAGTTCTAGAAAATAGACCTATCATCGGAAAATTATGAAATCTGAACCAGACCCTTAGAATGACATCTGGATCACTATAAAAATACCAGAGACACATTTTAGATCAGTAACACCTAGATTTGACCTAAATCCTAAACTGGACCAAAATACCATTAATAATTGTGAACCTTGTATTAATGATGAATATTTGTTATTAATCAGGTGATGACCAGAGATGTAGATGATCCATAATATAAGTATGAATCTATGAACTCAGGTACGTGGATATAAGTATAAGACTAGTTTTTGTTGGATGATAATTATGAATAATTGCTTGCATATATTTGAATATCTTATTGGATGTACATCTATATGTATTGTCATTTCTGCCTTGAACAATAAGAACACTAAAGAAAGAAAATGGAATGTAGTTACTGATGGTTCATTAATCTCCCTATTAGAGAGGGAAAGTATTAATGTTGACTAGCACCTCCCTAATGTTACAAGGTATGCGGGGAGATCCCTAATGGTACAAGGTATGTGGGGATAGGGACCAATAATATATGTTTGTGCTAAGTCCACCATAGTAATACATGTCCATTGAAATATGGTTAATAACTTGGGTTTACCTAATTTTCTACCTTAAATAATGCTTTCATTTTTCTTTCTTCTTTTTCAAGTATTTTAAATATGCCAACATAGTATAGTATCTTTCAACCACGTACCAAATTTATGTTGATTCACTGTTTCACGTATGTTTTAGGTTCAGAGATAGCCTGGGATAGAAGGATGGGATGTGAGCAGTTGTATAGGTTTACCTACTTTGTTAAGATCCTGATTAGCATACATGTTCATAGACTTATGTAAAATTTTCTATTCAATGTGTAAATGTAATCTGTAATAGTTCATGTTATAATTAATATTCATGTTGAATGTTGAGAATGTTATGGTGTATGTTATGGTTTATGTTCATGTATGCGTATTATGCTTCCGCATCACTTTCTGATATGATTGGATGATGTTTTTAGATTCTGACATCTCATTCCCAATAGGGTTTGGAGAAATCAAAATTTAGGGACGTCATAGTTGGTATCAGAGCATGAACAATAGATACACCTAACAATTGCTCACCATGAAACATAAAAACTAAATTCCACCTTTCACTTGAAACCCTAGAAACTTAGTAAGTTGTTCTATAGGAATAAGTTTTGACTTAGCCTCTAGGTTAGAACCCAAATGTTCGAGAACTAGGTTTAGACAAGTGTGTGAGACCCTTTTCATATAGAGCTCATATGTATGGGGTAGCTACACTAGTCTACACTTTGTTCTCACCATTTCACTAGGTGGCATAGCACTAGACTATCTACTGTGTGTGGGACACTCAATTTTGCTGATTTGGTTTTGTTTTCCAATCGGCTCGAGCCTCGACAGTTTTCTCTGATGTCTTCTTTCTCGGAGAAAAACTATATAATATTTTATTAAATATATGTAAATATAAAATGTGTCCCTCACACTAGAGAGTAGTTAGTGTTCATGCAACCTAAGTGAAAGGGAGTGAAATCGGTCTAGAAGAGAGAGTAGATCTAGATTAGATGTCTAGAGCCTTATTGGATATGTGAATGTTAGAGTAGATGATTGATTTATATATGATTTAAGCATGTGTAATTTTATCCAAGTTTGATATCTGCTGGTATAAGTTTCCTTATAAATATTTAAGTTGTAAATGAGATGAATCCCAATTTGGAGAATCTAAGCTAAGTCTCGATGATAAAAGTACATTTTCTTTTCTTACTTAAGATGAGTTAAGTTAAGATAAAGTTGAATATGCATGAGCCTCAAGCTCTTTTATAAAGGAGGACCGCCAGTGTTAGGACAAGATACATGGTGAACTCGAGAGAGAGTGAGACCCACAGGGAGAGGGTCATAGGACCTACTCCCAATATATGAAAAATATGTGATATACATATGAAATGATGTGTCCTAAGCTGGGTTACTTCTGAGTAGACGAGTTGAGTCCTTTTTGCATGATTCAATCCTATATGTGAGAGTAGGGTAAAAAAAATGATGATGGGTAGATGACTTATAATGAGAAAGTCAATCCTTTTGATTGAGTTAGGTCCCAGCTTGGGTGACATAAGTTGTGAATCTCATCATTAGCTGCAAGTGAGGTGATATATGAAACTCTAGTTACAAGAGTAAAATGCTTTTTTCATAAGATACTCATAAATATTGTCCCCCCCCCACTTCTCTTTCTTAATATATGATGCTAGAAACCTCACTTGAGCTACATATATGATTATACATGATGAGTCACTCACAAAAGATGACCTATTCAATATTCCCTCCCTATATCATACATGTGATGCCCAAGTTTGAAAATATGATAAGGTTGATTTATTTTGTTCCCTTTACCTTCATATCATGCATAAAATATATCAGTTTGAAATCATGAACTTGAAATGAAGATATCTTTGGATCATAGGATACATGATTAAAAAAAAGATGTAGTTCTTAACCTCAAATCTTTTGAATATACATTTCAAGATTGACAACAACCCTTATAATGGGGTGGAACTCTAACATTCAAGCATAAAAAGTAAGCCCTTCCCTTAATGATGAAATCTTAATATGATTTTGATCATAAACCACATGAGGATGTCAAGTGTGAATGTGACATAGAATCTTGATATCACCTTGCACGCTTTAATGGTGTGGAAGGTGAAACCCTTAGTAGTACATTCTCAACTCAATATGAGTAAATAAATCCCTAATTATTAGGGTAACAAGGGATGAAAATCCTAGAATAATAGAATTTCAAGTTATGATTAAGCCATTACATGATGCTTCCGCCTATATAAGGTGGGGTGTCCACACCCTCAATGCTTTAAACTTTAATTGGTATAATTTAGGGTTCGCCAAATATTATGATAGTTTTGGTGCCAAGAAGTTATGGCATGATGGAAGTAGTGTGAGAGTAGTTGAATTTTGAGGGCGAAATTCCATATAAGGTGGGGTGAATGTGAAAAACTTGATTTTTAGGTTTCATATCCAATATAGTAATTGGAGTTCATGACTTTTCTTAATTGATTAGTTCCAAGTTGAGGTGACATTTATCCAACGATGGATGCCTTTAAACCACAAATATGACTACAGTTCCATTATAGGATGAATACTTTTATCAAGGGCCTTCTTTGGACATGCAAGTGCTTAACATGTACTATTAGTTATTTTGATTACTTATGAAGTGAAGTGTCAAATTGAATTATAAAAGGACTCAATTGATTCAATGGTGAGCCTTTAGGTGTAACGTGATCAAAATATGCAAGTTAAACTTGTTTGATTAAGAATTGATGATTCATTGGTTTGGATTTTAGGTTTATGCACTTTTTATGTGGTTACTTGAGGATTTAATTTGGA
The DNA here is from genome assembly GCA_963693085.1 of Alisma plantago-aquatica. Lineage (NCBI taxonomy): Eukaryota > Viridiplantae > Streptophyta > Magnoliopsida > Alismatales > Alismataceae > Alisma > Alisma plantago-aquatica. The sequence continues at coordinate 556,317,734 of OY856414.1, forward strand.
TGACAAATTTTAGAGTTTTGAGCTCAAACTTGGTTATACAAGGCCTTATGTGATGGGGAATCCATGGTTTAAATTTCATCTAAATAGGAGGTTCCTACTAGAAGATATAAGAATTTGTAATTATCAATGTCGGTTCAAATATCTGGCCAAACCATAGTCTTCTGGGTATTTAAGACCTAAGAAGTTGTGACATTTAAATGTCACTCCGCCTAGATATTAAATGAATTATGGATCTCACTCACCCAGCCATAGATCTCAGATCCAAGGGCCAACACACTATCCCCTACCTCCGAACTTCACGGGAGGAAATGGTAACAAATATGTGATCCAAGAGCCTATCCCACCTTGTCTTTGGACTGCCCCCTTCCACACAATTCTTTTCAGTGCTTCAGATCTGAGAAGGGTGGAGATAACTAACGACCCCTAACTTAGGGCCTAAGGTTGAGGGATTGTTGAGATTCATCTCCCCTCCCTCATAGCCTCTCCACTTATTCTGCAGTAGGAACCTGAGCCAACACATAACCAGTCTAAGAGGGGGAAAAGAGTTGGTTCCAGGGCTTGGGAGAGACAAGGCCCACATCCTCAAGCACCCAGACACTCAACGGCGGATGGGTTACTCTTCCCTGTGCTCGTGAGCTCCTCTATGACCACCTAACTCTATCTCGTCGGCAGCAAGAGTGGAGTCATGATGGCCGCTAATGGTTCTGATATCACTTGGGAGGGAATGGTCAAGTCCCTAGTGATTCCTTGTAGATTTTCGAAGCTAAAGGGAAGGAGAAGAAGCTCTGTGATGGAAACTTCTGAATCCTTGGAGTCTTGCTCCGCGGCAACCCCAACCCAGGGTGGGGTATTGATCACTGGGCACCTCCACGCCATAGAACCCTGCTGAAGAGGCTATGGAGGCCATCACGAAGCTCTAAGGTGCCTCTGCATCTGATGGGAGTTGATGCTTGTGCATCCCCTTCTTGCCAGAGGTCTCATGTGCAGTGGCAACTACATCATGGTGGGGTCAGAAGACTCGCATAGGATCAGAATGAGAGAGAGGAGGCAGGATCATCTCCAACCCTTGTTCCTCGATAGAGATGCCAAAAGCTCACACCTTCAGTTCGCCAGATTCCAAGCCCTAACTCCCAGAAGCCCCAACCTCACGGAGTTGATCGCGAGTTGAGATCCGCGATGAAGAGGAGAAGCAGGGGGTGGACTGGTCCAACAAACCAAACCTGTCAATTAGAAATTGATCAGATCTACTTAGAGCATGACCAAGGTGGATAGGCTGGCCAGCGTGGTCCAACCTAGGAGCGCCACCTCAGGTGGTGGACCCATCTAATTAGGTAAATTGCCTTTAAATCCCAAAATTATTGGTATTCTTAGAAAATAATTTATAAATAGCTCCCTTATCCAATAAATTCCCCAAAAATACCCCTAGACTCACAAAAGTACCCTCTTTATTTTGGAATCCTTATATCAGTCTTTTGAGATAGTAATATCTATGATATTTATTTTAGATGAGAATATTTCATTTAAATGGTATAATTAGAAAATGGCTGAGATTAAATTTGAGAAAAATATTTTTGAACCTAAAAATCACTTAGAAACCATATGTGGACTCTAATATGATATTAATGCCAAAATGTTATGTCTTTCCTTATTAATGAGCAAATTAATGCTTTTAAACTCTTTTTAGTTCTAGAAAATAGACCTATCATCGGAAAATTATGAAATCTGAACCAGACCCTTAGAATGACATCTGGATCACTATAAAAATACCAGAGACACATTTTAGATCAGTAACACCTAGATTTGACCTAAATCCTAAACTGGACCAAAATACCATTAATAACGGTGAACCTTGTATTAATGATGAATATTTATTATTAATCAGGTGATGACCAGAGATGTAGATGATCCAGAATATAAGTATGAATCTATGAACTCAGGTACGTGGATATAAGTATAAGACTAGTTTTTGCTGGATGATAATTATGAGTAATTGCTTGCATGTATTTGAATATCTTGTTGGATATACATCTATATGTATTGTCATTTCCGCCTAGAACAATAAGAACACTAAAGAAAGAAAATGGAATGTAGTTACTGATGGTTCATTAATCTCCCTATTAGAGAGGGAAAGTATTAATGTTGACTAGCACCTCCCTAATGGTACAAGGTACGCGGGGAGATCCCTAATGGTACAAGGTACGCGGGGATAGGGCCCAATAATATATGTTTCTGCTAAGTCCACCATAGTAATACATGTCCATTGAAATATGGTTAATAACTTGGGTTTACCTGATTTTCTACCTTAAATAATGCTTTCATTTTTCTTTCTTCTTTTTCAAGTATTTTAAATATGCCAGCATAGTATAGTATCTTTCAACCACGTACCAACTTTATGTTGATTTGCTATTTCATGTATGTTTTAGGTTCAGAGATAGCATGGGATAGAAGGATGGGATGTGAGCAGTTGTACATGTTTACCTATTGTGTTAAGATCCTGATTAGCATACATGTTCATAGACTTATGTAAAATTTTCTATTCAATGTGTAAATGTAATCTGTAATAGTTCATGTTATAATTAATATTCATGTTGAATGTTGAGAATGTTATGGTGTATGTTATGGTTTATGTTCATGTATGCGTATTATGCTTCCGCATCACTTTCTGATATGATTTGATGATGTTTTCAGATTCTGACATCTCATTCCCAATAGGGTTTGGAGAAATCAAAATTTGGGGACGTCACAGTTTGGATATTCAGATCATCTCTTATTTAGATGTTAAATGAATGTTAATATCAAGCTGATTTGGGACAACATCATAACTAAAGGAGTTTGTGATAACATTTTGTTTGGATCTATTATTGCAAATTCCAAGTGAATGCATTGATTCATTTATGGAAGCTCAAGTTGAGAAATCTACCTATGTCTGATTACACAAGGAGAAGGGGGATGGTAGTTGCATCTATGTATTTCCTATGTAGAAGTGGTTACAAGGACTCTAAACATTTATGCTTTGGCTATACCTTTGTTATGAACTTATGATATATGGTTTTGTAGGGACATATGATTATCTCTATTCCAAGTTGTTGGAGTGAGATTACTTGTACATAGGATAAGAAAGCTAGAATAATTATCCCTCGGATCTTGTATCATGCTTGGATGGATAAGAACATTAGAGTTCATCACAATGTCTACATAATATGGACATTTGGAAAGTCATTTTACTGGGTTTTCACTCGCCTGACTATTAGCATGTGGTTTCCTCGTTCACTGTTTTTTGAGCTAGTTTTCAAGATCTTATTTCATTTTTCTGATCGAAGGTGCATGTTTACTTCTCACTTTTTAATCTCTTATTGTTTGTTTTTTAGATGTACTGGCTCTTTCTTTATGGGTGTCTTTTCTTCTGAGTTGGAGTAATATTTCTTTTCTATTGGCTAAATGAAATCTTTGAAGATGTGTTATGTGTTATACTCTAAAGTTGCATTGAAGACTACCAGGCATTTTGTAAGGAGTGGGATCCCAGAGGGGAACCACTCCCTACTAAAATAAAAAGGCAATATCCCAAACCAAACACGAACATAATTTTTTTACCAAAGGGATGAAACCAATTTATTCAACATGAATGTATCATAACACCAAAGTATAGCAGTGGAAGAAAATATTTGACTATATTCAATTTATCATAAGATTACAAAAGTACCTCAACATCATCTCCAATAAGGGTTTACATAAAGGGTACATCATAAGGATCTAGTAGAGGGAAATCTAAACCATAACAACTTTGTCTCCATGCTTTAACTCCATAAATTAAGTCCAAGTCTTCATGCCATGTCATCCAAGACCTTCACCTAGGGTTGGAAGCATACTCCAGCAAGAAGAGAAAAATAAAAGACATCAGCAAAGTCTAGTATGTGCATACTAAATAGAAAATTGAGTAATATATGGCAATAAGTACATCAAGTATAAAAGCTTCCCATAGAAAAGTAAAGTACTTCCCAATCGGGCATAAAATAATATGAACAAAAAAATAATAATGAAGCAAGAGAGTATACAATCAAGGCATCCATGTGTTCCACATGTGATAATACTAAAATAATATATCATGTTGGTAGGAAATACACATCTACCATAAATGTGGGGTGAGTAGGAAATGATACACATCTACTCAAATGTGGGGTGAGCAGGAAATGATACACATCTACTCGAGTAGGAATTTTAACATCTGCCCATGCATATAAGTATGCATGATTTTTAACATCTGCATTTACATATGTGGGAATTTTAACATCCACATAAAAAACACATTCATCATTATACTAGTAGTCACCATATGATGCATAGCAATAGAATAAGCAATAAATATGAGAATATGAATTCAAGAATATTCAACATGATGTGCTACATATACATCCACTACTATGGTGGGAAAAGAAGCACATATCAACATATAAACATCCACCCCAAAGTGGGCACATATAATCAAATAAGTCCAACATGCTCAAAGCATAAGAGAGTCCAAAATAATATCTATGATTATAAGATCAGTAACAAAATAAGATAGTTCACAAGAACCATGATATCAAAATAAAAGAGCAATGTGTATAGGATATTGTCCATAGGACAAAGAGAATGAAAATATAGGTTAATCACTCAACATAGAATAATAGGGGATGCAAAACATACCTTAATCCAGGATCCTAGAAACTCTCTTCACCAAACTAGTTGTTTCCAAGATCAACTTTGCCTAATTACAAATTATTCACATGTATTAGGGTTTGAGATTTATATAAATGTAATGAAAACCCTAATTCTATACCTTTTAGTAAAACTCAAATTTTGGACTCAAAACCTAGGCCAAGAGATTCCTTATGTTTCTCTGATCAAAAAAGTATATTTATTTATTATAATTGGAGTTAAGATGAATTAGCTACCAATTTTAGGGCTTTTATATTAATTAATTAGATCCTCAAAAATCCATTATTGAAAACATGGCATCAGGCTTTGAAACTATTTTTATTAGAAATAATACATTTTTTGATCCCAAAACATATTTTATTTTAATTTTTGGATTAGAAAATTAAAAGATACAATTTTTAGAAAATCGACCTATCAAAAATTTTGTTTAAGCCACGTAGGCAAACAAGTTGGTCGAGAAAGAGAAGGTAGGACCGATCTACTGATCTGGTCTAATAGGGAGTGGCCGCATCAGCAAGTCAATGGTTTGATCAAGGTCTGATAAGTTCACGTGAAATAAAGAAAATATGGGAGAAAGGACAAAAATGCCCTTAGTAAAAATCACAAAAAGGAGCAGCAAGGGCTAGAATCAGAAATACATAGGGTATCTTCCTCTTCCTCTCACCTACTCCATGGATGACAACTGAGAAGCAACAACAACAAAAAAATTGGGGAAACCCAAAATTGCGATGAGATTGACAAATTGAAGGTGTAATTACCTTCATTTGAGCCCCCAAAAACGTTCCGACCACGTATCATGGCCCTCGACGCCTGCGTGAGCTGGGGCGAGTTCTCGAAGACTGTCACTGGAAATGGGGATTGGGGAAATTGGTTGTAGGGTGATGGTGGTCAAAAGATACACAAACTAATCCTGTTTGGGTCTTGCAAAGGTGAAGGAAGGTTCAAACAAAGGCATGAAGTCCCATGATGGTGAGGAAGACGAGAAGAGGGAGTAGAACATGGGAGAAGATGGTGGAGGCATGGTTTGTGATATATAGGTGATGAAATCTTGTCAAATGTAGACTTGGTTGGTGAGGAAACAGGTGAGAAAGCCACAGGGAAAGACATCTCAAAGAGATATGGACAGATGAGAGAGAAAAGCCAAGCAATAAATTTGTGGTTTCTGTTCAACACAAGTCGATCTCCTACCCAAGGTAGGAGATGACTTCATCACCATTAGATTTGGGATCAGACAGTTGAAAGAAGATGTGTAATTATAACCCGCATGACAAAGAAAATTGAAGGAAAACATTATCCAAATCAAATTCGATTAAAGTGACAATGCATTTATTTCTCATTTTCTCATTCTTCTTTTGAGGGTACAAAAAAACCCCAAATTAGGTGAAATTTTGCACAGAGGCTAATTAAGACATATAGATTCCGATTATATAATTAGATTTGCCTTTTCAGCACTTTTAATGTATTAAATAAATCAAATCTTATTTTCTCTTTCCTCCTTCATTAATGACATTAGGATTATCCAAATTGGATGAAAATTCACCCAAAGGCTATATTTAATATGTAGATTACGAATCCAAGATTATTTTCCACTTTTAGAGTCATTTATTATTTTATTTGATATTTTAGGGAAAACACATATCTTCTTTTCCACATTGAATTAAATTAATTATTATTATGTGAATAATGTGAAACTTGACTCCCAAAACAATCAGGCCCCAAGGAACATTCTTATTAACTTAGATTCCACTTTTGGGATTTCTTTTAATGAGTTATGTCACAATTAATATTTATGGCCATTATTTACACATTATTATTTCACTATTATCATTATTGCTCATCCAATTAGGTTCCTTATCTTCATATTATCACCAAAAGAGTTATGTGACATATTTTATATATCCATTATCAATCTAAGACTAATGTGAAAACATTAGGTTACATTAAGGTATTCATACATGCATTAGCTCATTAGGGTATAATAAACCTCCCCTAGATCAATCCTCAACCTTGTTTGGATAAATCCAAAAAGATCAAAGTTCTAGGGTAGGGCCTAAGATCTGGTATGTTACACATTTGTTCTCTAGAGGCTATTCAAAGTTATTCTTATCTCCTACTGGAATTATATGATTTATTCATTCTTTTTCTCTGAATCTAGGGTGGAAGTTTTGTTCTTTGACACGTTATAGAAAGATGATTCAAAAACTACTGTTGAGGGGCTCCACATAGCAGATCCTCTTGGTAGTAGAGAAGATCATGTTGGCATAAGATCTCTCTATATAGCTTTCTTTTTAACTTGTATATTTTTACTGTATAGCTTATAGTTTCTTTCCTTTTGTTCTCCTTTGGATAGATTGTAATACTTTTACTCAAATATACAAAAAAGGAGCTTTTTTCAACCAAAGAAAATAATTGGCTTAAACAACTCCTACCATTTCCTTTTCTATCATTTTGGTAGTTACAATTTGTGGGATAAGGCTTGACTCACCCATAGGGGTAAATGTGTAGTCCTCCACCCGCCTCTAAGAATCACTTTCTTAATATAGTGTTTCAAACTTAGATGACATTTTTTCCTTTATCTTGGACTTTGTTTTTCTACTCCAATTTTAATATGATATTATTAACAACTTACATGTTTAAGTGTTAGACTATTGTGAAAGACCTAAATAACATGCTAATTCCATGTGTAAAAGTTATAACATCAAGAAAGTCCCAAATAAATACATATTCTTTCAAGTGAAAAAACTTATAAGAAAATCTTTATTATGTATACCCATAAGCTATCATACTATCTAAGTCAGGAAAATACATTATTAACAAGAGTAAATTGTTTCCAAGAAAATGTACAATTTGGTTATGTCTTCATCTTCAAGAAGGTGCATATTGATAAATCCAACCAATAGTACAAAACACAATTTGGACATTTAGTATGATAACTACATGTATATTGGAACTAAACCCCCATCACAGCTCAAAACTAGTCATCCAAATTTTTTTCCATGAGCACAAACCCCAAAAACATAATATACAAACCCTTATTTTTATCTTTTGACTAAATTTGATATCATAGGGTGATTGGTTACATATGTATATATCAAATGTATAAACAACTCTCTAATCCCACTATCTAAATACATATTCAGAATTTCATGATAATCTAAATTTACTTGTTTAAATCTCTTTAAGTTAATATGCAACCTAAGACCAATAATATTTGAGATAGATATAGTGGAATAACATAGTGGAGTCCAACATAAGTATTGTGTTTCTCCTTCCTAGGGTTTTAAATGAGATTAAGGTTTACATTTACCCTTACCCATGTCTAAGTCATTTGGGCAACAAGTACATAAACAAATGCACATTTAGATTCTTTCGCAACCCTTACCTACATGGATACAATATTGAGGGAAATGTGTGAAAAGATATAGATGTGGACATATTTATTTAGAGAACACCTTTTGTATAATATTTCATAATATTATCAGAAAGCACTTTCTAAAATTAGCATGTTTTTACCATTAATGTGTATTTCTCCTCCTTCTATTCATTTAACAAAAATATTTACAAGTGTAGAAAGAAAAGTCATAGAAAGACTTATCGTTCTTTTTGTCATCAAAAATGGTTTTGTTTCTCAAGTACCACACATAATACATAATAAGAATAGTTAAAACATGCTACTTTTTCCCTTTAGGATGATCACTTCATCCAGATTTCTAGGTAGGATAGCGAGATTGATTTTTTCCTGACTCGACATGATATCAAAAAATTACTACTCGAGAGCAGGTGATTGTTGGTTTCCAAAGAACTTTGATAGAGGCAACACCTTGAGGCCAGGTACACCCCCTATGTTTTAAGAGATACTCGGTGATAAGTCTTCGATGCAACACCTTCTAGATGTGAAAGAAAAGCCTTGTAGGAAGGTTATTCCTCCACAGTCATTTGGCCCAAGGAAACTGGAGTTTACTTTTTTAATATCTAAAAGTAGCATTTAATATCCTGAAGTTATATTTTTATGATGCTATGACATATAAGTCAAATTCTCAAAAACTAGTGCTTTTATAAACACACTTTAACTAAATTATGGTACAAACTCATCACATTGAACTTTTTCTCTTTGTAATTGGTATTTAGCTTATTTAAGGTTCTAAGAACTATTTATACTTTTCTTAGAATCAATTATTGATCAAATATAAGAAAATATACTTTAGTGAGGTTTGTTTATGTTTTTTTTTTGTTTAAGGAGTAAGTATATATGTCAAAACCTAAGCCTCCATCCACGTTTTTATTTCACATATCCAACCATGAAAAACCAGAATTCACCCTACAATCTATTAGTTCTATTTCCCATTAACTAAAATGCATATATAATATGTTCTCACCTTACATTGTGTCCAATTTTACATTTTAGGATCCCTTGAAACTATAAAATATATGTGGAGCTAGAAAATTTCAATTAAAAAACCATTTCTATAAACTTGAATATCAACTACAACATTTTTTGTCTCCAACAACCATATAAGTCCATATTCTATATACAACTACACAATTTTAGTAGAAAACATGATACATTTTCAATACATTTTGGTATCTTGCCTATACCCATTCAAACTTATATAAAATTTTCAATTATGTTCCCAAAATTAAACCCCACCTATTTCAAAAAACTAGAATCTTTAAAAAAAGTATCTAACAAATATTAGGGATTTGAACACAATATTGTTAGGAAATATAGACCAAAAGTCTCAAACACTAGTTACATGGAACTCTACACTTAAGACTCCAATTCAAGATATCAGTGACCCCAATGATGAGAAGGAGTTCCTCTTTATATTCATTTCCTTCTACATAGAAAGGAAGCATGAGATACACTCATTCCAAGGATGTATTTGAAAGGTGCATGTGATAAGTATTACAAAATTAATCAAAATGCAATAATATTGGTAAGGCATACATAATTAATGATTTAATATAGTATGTGAAAAAACACTAGAGGGTGGTGAATAGGGTTTTATAATGATTTTATAATTAATTCAACCAAGCAACCACAATTGAAATTTGGAGAAGGAGACACGGAGTTTAGAGTGGTTCCACCCTTAGTAAAAACTTAGGGAGTCGGTCTGCTGCCTAAGTGTTTCCAATTGGGATTTTGAAAGCACTTGTATTTTATTACCTCGCAAGGATGTTACATAAGATACAAATACATTCACCCTTAGGATAGACTTCACCTAGAAGTAGTCCCACCAACCTTGAAGCAGCCTTCCTCGAAGTAACTCCAAGCTCCCCCTTGAAGTAGCCTTCCTCTTGAAGTAGCTTCCCATTGAAACAACCTTCTTAAAGTAATCCTAAGTCTGTCGAGCTACCTTCACCACCAAAGAAGCTCCAACAACCTCCTTTCCATAGCCTCCAACCTAGGAGTAGCAAAGGAGAACAAAATACAATAAAAGGAACAAGATTGGAAGAAGGAAACAATGTTACCAATTGAGTACAACGCTTTGATCCTATATCAAGTGTTTGATCTCCTAACCAAAGTGGATGGACGTGGATGTATAGTGGATAGGAGATATTAGCCTCTAGGACACTAATGTAGAGCTCAAAGAAAATAGATTGCAAGTGTAGCTCAGCTTGTTTGCTCACAAGGATTGAATATCAAGTGTAATTGTGTATGCAAGTTGTGTTTTGAGGTGTCGTATGGCTATCCTATTTATAGGAGTGGTTTGCTAATTCTTGGGGATGTTCTAGAAACATTCTAGGGTGTTCTTAGTGCTCAACTAGCCGTTAAGTGTCCACTAATTGCATATGTAGTGGCTAGTTAATTAGTTCTGAAAAGTGCAGACAGAAACCTTCTCGGTCGAGAAGTTTGTCTACCGAGAGTCTCTCAGTCGAGGAATTTGTCGACCGAGGATGAGTCTAGGGAAAGTGTATTGCAACGTTCAACTCAACTCCCAACCACTTTTCTAACTCAGTCTAATGGCTAGGAAGGTCTATTCTCGGTCGAGGAGTTTGTCGACCGAGAGTGTCTCGATCAAAGTATTTGTCGACTGAGAATATCACTGATTCAATGTATTCATTTACTAAGTGTGTGTATCAATGTGCAATTGTGATACTATCTTGGGAGATGACCTATCTAAGTGTTTTGAGTGGATAGGGAAGATCTAAACGCTTGATTTATATGATATCTAAGTACTTGTACATTATAAACTTGTACAAGTTTTTACATTGATTACAATCATGAAAATAAAGCAATTTTAGCAAATTGATCTTCCAAGTCTTCGCTATCCACCACCTTATATGATTGTCCTTGAAACACTCAAATAGCAAGTTAAGAAATGTTTGTCATCATCAAAATAAAGGGATTATAATAATGTCCAATTTAGCCAACAATCTCCCCCTTTTTGAAGATGACAAACATTTCCAAAATATAAATCAAGGAAATATAAATCATATGAGTTTCATACCTGACGTTTACCTTTTGCAACCATTCTCTTGTTTGTGAATGGAATTGTGTGCTAGCCAAAAGATTATGAAACTCATTTTTCTTTATATTATTTCTCCCCCTTTGTCATTTCAAAAAGATAACCAAGCTAAACATTAAGTATGACTTTTATTTCTCCCCCTTAATTTGATAGTTTGATACTCAATGCAAACCACTTATTTTTATGTCAAATTTAGCCACAATTTATTTCTCAATCATTTGTAAAGGATGTTAAGCCTTGAAATGATATGAGATTCTTTTAGATTCATGGCATATGTGTTTTGATTTCTCATCCATTTTATAAGGGATGTTAAGCCCTGAAAATGATATGAGATCCATTTAGGCTCATGATGGATACATATATTGATTTCTCATCCATTTTATAAGGGATGTTAAGGCTCGATAATGACATGAGAATCCTTTAATCTCATGAATATATTTAATAGTTTCTCAACCATTTACAAGGGATGTTAAGCCCTGAAATGATATGAGATTCTTTTAAGCTTATAGTAGTATAAATGAATGTATCTTTAATCAAATGCACGGGATGTTAAGCCCTAATTTTTTAGAGAATTCCATTAAGGACAAGATATACATTATATTCATAAATATTGTAGGCTCCTTTATTTTCATAACTAAGATTACTTTAAAGATACTAAGGCCATAACTAGTTTCAAATTTTCTTTATGATGTTTACAAAATTTTGTGGACTCCTTATAGTCAAGATAGTTTTTGTGAGCTCCCCCTTAATCTTATAATCAAGATAATTTGAGGATTCTAAGGTCATAATAAGTATTAGATCATAATAAGTTGACCTTTTATGAGAGCTATGCACTAAAATCTTGTTTTCAATATACTAACGTTGAGTGCAAGGAAATGATTTACAATTAATCATTTTGTCAAGCTTATTTTAGGTCGACCTTGACTTTGACCTGGGCGCCCCTCGGTCGAACATTATTTCATTTGAGAGGTATTTTCTGCAGATTTACAGTTTAAGCACTCTCAATAATCCGCTTGATTGAATATAAAGCCTTTATGTAACAGGTGGATACCAGTTTAAAAGAATTTATATCAATTTAAAAGATTATAGCTTTTATATAGAACTTAATTCATGTAAGCAATATTTGATTTTGAAATGGTGTCTTGCTCTTGATTTGCTTAAAATAAGCTTTAGATAGAATATTGAAATAATTTTATTCTAAGAAAGACCTCTTATTCCACTAATGCAAGAAATATATGAAGTTTTCTCAAGGAAACATGGTTCATAATTTTCAAATTGGTCAAGAAATACTTTTAGGCAAACCATGTATAAGATCATAGCAATTGAAAATGAACTTGCAATCTATGCTATATTTGTATTGAAGCATGTCCAATTGAAGTAAGAGTATATATATTCCCAATCATGCATCACAAAGATAATATCCTTTTCCATAAGATAAGCACAAGATAATTATCAATTTAATATGTCAAAATGCATTTGTGCCATTGAGTTTTACTTTTATAAAAAATGGCATTTTCACTGATAACATCATCTTTATATGTAAAGAGTTGAATCACTATGATCATTTTGAAAACAATATCCATTCATGGTTTGTATATATAGATCAAAGATTATTTTAGGCAAACCAAGTGAAAGATGAAACACAATGATCATGATAAAGCAATAAAGGCATATCCATAACACAATGAGCACATCCATAATTTCATGAAATACAATGATCATGATCATTTAAAGCAAATTTCAAGACACGTGGCTTCTATATAGACAGAACAAGGAATACTTAGGATAAACCATGTGAATTATGATATACAGTAATTTCCTTGATTAAATCAACATGGTTCATAATTTTCAATTTTAAGCCAAATCATGTAGATGAACATGCTTAATCATTTCAAGATAAATAGCAATTTAGGGCTTTACAATGTGTACATTGGTTTTAAGAAAGCATTTCCGATATAGTTTTAATCTCATAATTAGTAAATTTACATCATGTTTAATAAGAATATCAAGAATCAACATATAGATCATGATGCAAATTATCAATATGTGATTTGAGAGTTGTCTCCAAGATTTATGATTCATTTATAATTTCCAATCAATTTTCATTCATACCAAATTTATAGCAAGTTTATAGCAAAATGAACCAGTTGAACAAGTTTTCCAGAACATTATTCGGTCGACAAATACTTCGATCGAAAATAATTTGATCGACAAAGAGTTCGACCGAGAGTGTCTCTGCAGATTTTATTCAGCAATTCATTTGTTCAAGTTATGGGTTGCATTACTTTCATTTATCTTGTATGGGAATGAGAAGGAATAATGTCCAAGATGCAAGCAATAGTGACAACAAATGGAATCAATTTCATTTCTCTTTCTAGGAGGATTGTCTTTAGGCACATACATGACTTTAGTCTTGGGTACTTGTGCCCTTTTCATTCTAGGTTCTTGATAGAATTTTTCTTTGGGTACATGTATGAACTTGGTTTGTGTTCTTCTAGGTTTAGGTTGATGATGTTTTTCTTTTGGAACATATCCTAAACCTCTTCTTCCAATTTGACCAGAAGAAACCTTTAGGATCTTATCAAGAACAGTATTGTTCTTCAAACTACTAATTTCCTTTTGTAACTTAGCAATTTCATCTATTTTCTTTTTAATATTCAAGTTTGCTTGATCTAAGTTAGATGACAAATTATCTCTTTCTTTTACAGTGGCATCATAATCTAAATGAGTGCATAGAATAGGTTGAGTTAGAAGATTATTCAACTTAGCAAGTAATTGAACCTTTTCTTGAGAAAGAAGATTATAGTTTGTCTCTAGAGTAAGTAACTTCGTATTGCAATCATTAAGAGACGATTTCAATGTAGAATTTCCAGAAGTAATACTTTCCTTTTTAGAAATAAGTTCACTTAACTGATCATATAATTCTTCATTTGTTCTTGTAACTCTTTATAGTTTCTTTTTACAATCAATATATTTGTCATGCATTTCTCGAAGACGAACAATTAAATCTTCCTTTGACAAGTAAAAAAGACTTACCTCTTGTTCTTCTTCATTTGTAGTAGTAACGAAGCATTTTACCTCTATATGCACCTCTTCTTTCTTTGACTTCCTTGGACAACTAAGTGTTGTGTGTCCCATTCCTAAACACCAGCTACAGCTTGTTGAAGGTTGGTCCAAGTTTCTCCTTCGCTTGAGGTTGTGGACACCACCACCCTCCATCTTCAAGACTTGATTAGAGCTCCTTGAAGCCTGCTCTGATATCAATTGAAAAAATACTAGAGGGGGGTGAATAGGGTTTTATAATGATTTTAAAATTAATTCAACCAAGCAACCACAATTGAAATTTGGAGAAGGAGACACGGCGTTTAGAGTGGTTCCACCCTTAGCAAAAACTAAGGGAGTCAGTCCACAACCCAATTGTTTCCAATTGGGATTTTGAAAGCACTTGTATTTTATTACCTCACAAGGTTGTTACATAAGATACAAATACCTTCACCCTTAGGATAGCCTTCACCTAGAAGTAGTCCCACCAACCTTGAAACAGCCTTCCTCGAAGTAACTCCAAGCTCCCCCTTGAAGTAGCCTTCCTCTTGAAGTAGCTTCCCATTGAGACAACCTTCTTGAAGTAATCCTAAGTCCACGGAGCTACCTTCACCACCAAAGAAGCTACAACAACCTCCTTTCCGCAGCCTCCAACCTAGGAGTAGCAAAGGAGAACAAAATACAATAAAAGGAACAAGATTGGAAGAAAGAAACAATGTTACCAATTGAGTACAACGCTTTGATCCTATATCAAGCATTTGATCTCCTAACCAAAGTGGATGGACATGGATGTATAGTGGATAGGAAATATCAGCCTCTAGGACACTAATGTAGAGCTCAAAGAAAATAGATTGCAAGTGTAGCTCATCTTGTTTGCTCACAAGGATTGAATCCCAAGTGTAATTGTGTATGCAAGTTGTGTTTTGAGGTGTCCTATGGCTATCCTATTTATAGGAGTGGTTTGCTAATGCTTGGGGACATTCTAGACACCTTCTAGGGTGTTCTTAGTGCTCAACTAGCCATTAAATGTCCACTAATTGCATTTGTAACAGCCTGTTAATTAGTTTTGAAAAGTGCAGACAGAAACTTTCTCTGTCGAGAAGTTTGTCGACCGAGAGTCTCTTGGCCGAGGAATTTGTCGACCGAGGGTGAGTCTGGGGAAAGTGTATTGCAACGTTCAACTCAACTCCCAACCACTTTTCTAACTCAGTCTAACGGCTAGGAAGGTCTATTCTCAGTCGAGGAGTTTGTCGACTGAGAGTGTCTCGGTCGAAGTATTTTTCGAGCGAGAATACCACTGATTCAATGTATTCATTTACTAAGTGTGTGTATCAATATGCAATTGTGATACTATCTTGGGGGATGACCTATCTAAGTGTTGTGAGTGGATAGGAAAGATCTAAATGCTTGATTTACATGATATCTAAGTACTTGTACATTATAAACTTGTATAAGTTTTTACATTGATTACAATCATGAAAATAAAGCAATTTTAGAAAATTGATCTTCCAAGTCTTCGCTATCCACCACCTTATATGCTTGTCCCTGAAACACTCAAATAGCAAGTTAAGAAATGTTTGTCATTATCAAAATAAAGGGATTATAATAATGTCCAATTTAGCCAACAATGTGGTTATATTGTGGATCTGTTATTACTCCAATCTCAATCCTAGTTTCTATGTAGATATTGACAAGGGATTAGAGTTGATCCAAATCTTGCTTTCTAGGTAGACACTGACTAAGGGATTATAGTGTTCATTCCTGAGTGGCTCACCAAATCACACAAAACATATGCAATAATTAAATAAACTTCTTTCTACTAAATGATGTGAAAAAAGGTTTGCAACATGATTAGAAGGTAAACATGGAAAACATGATAAAATAAAACTTACCAACTAATATGTACAACCCTATTATATTAAGATATTTCCCTCTTCAAATTCTTTTGGTGAGACTCATTCATCATATCATTGGTGCATCATAATTGAGAGAAGAAGCAAGATCTTCCATGCTCTCATTATATACCTTTTGTAACCTAATATCATAAAAGTAAAAAAACTCAATGTAAACACATTAGTATGCTTATAGTTATACTTATAAGGTAGTTATATGAGAATAATTCATGCTTGGAAGGACATATAGTCAAATAATCATCATATGCTCAAAACTCACTTCATTTGACAAAGATAAATTTATTAGTGATTTTTATAATGTCCCAAACATATATATACCACTCAACTCGAGAAGGAGGACCTCTATCATGTCGTACAATATCACTCAATCCATAATCAAAATATGTAGGGGAATGTCCTAATCTTATCGTGTATATATCACTCAAACCATTATCCAAATATGAAGTGGAAGGTCTCTATCTTATCATATAATTACCACTCGACCTATCATCAAGATATGAAGGACAAGGCCTTTTTGTTATTGTATAGATATTGAGTAGCCATAGATTTTAGTTAAAGGTGCCTCATTATGTTCAAGTCAATTAGTAATATATACACACACACACATATATATATAGAGAGAGTTGATCTAGAATACACTCGAGTTTACAGATCACATTGTACACCCCAATGGTGTTTTCCTATCTGAACCATGTATTTCCAAAATATAATCCATTGGTTTTCATGGTTACAATAATGATAGGACACATACAAAATTTGAGCTCATTTGGATGAGTGTATGTCACTCATCCAAGAACAACAAAATCAACGCACAAAACTAATTTGAAATGCATGATTTTTGCCTCCTTTAGATGCACGACCTATAAGTGTCCAAATAAGCTGAAATTTATTATATAGTATGTTCTTAAGATATTTAAGAAGATCAATAGTTTAGATATTTCAAAAAGTTATTGCATCTTCAAAAATGACTGAGGTGTACAGTGCCTCTGGTACAGTCCAGTGTACACTAACTTGACTCTCTCTCTCTCTCTCTCTCTCTATATATATATATATATATATATATATATATATATATATATATATATATATATAGATAGAGAGAGAGAGAGAGAGTCAGGCTAGAATACACTTGAGTGTACAGATCGCACAAATACACTCAAGTGTGTTTGCATATCAAGACTATTTTTTACAAAATGTAAACTTTTGATATTCACCGTCATACTATAACTAGGCTACATATAAATTTTGAGCCCATTTGGATGAGTGTAAGTCACTCATCCAAGGGCAACAAAATCGACGCACGAAACTAATTTGAAATGCATAATTTTTGCGGTCTTCATAACATGAGCTATACATATCCAAATGTGCTCAAATTTTGCGTATGAGTTGTTCACAAGATGTTTAAGAAGATCAATGGATTAGATTTAAAAAAAATATTGCATCATGAATAACTACTTGAGTGTATTCTAGCCTGACTCTCTCTCTCTATTCTCTCTCTCTCTCTCTCTCTCTCTCTCTCTATATATATATATATATATATATATATATATATATATTTGTTTGTGTGTGTGTGTGTATATATATATATATATATATATATAAAGGACTATTCAGTAAGGAATGGTCAGTCAAATAAAATATATAGCCATTCATCCTGAAGAGATTACATACAAGAATATATTCAATACCAATAGTTAAGTCAAGGAGGAATATAGGCATACCTTGTGATCATCCAATGTAAAAAGATTCAATTAGGATTTTCTAACATCCGACATTT
Source organism: Alisma plantago-aquatica (assembly GCA_963693085.1). Taxonomy (NCBI): domain Eukaryota; kingdom Viridiplantae; phylum Streptophyta; class Magnoliopsida; order Alismatales; family Alismataceae; genus Alisma; species Alisma plantago-aquatica. The sequence continues at coordinate 556,335,631 of OY856414.1, forward strand.
GAGACCTTAGATAAAATTATATTAAAAGGAATGATTGAACTATCCATATCAATAAGGTGCACCTCCCTTTTAGGGAGCCCGTCACTAATAACTATTCAGTTAAGCGTGCTTGGCCTATAGTAGTACTAGGATGGGTGACTAGTTGGGAAGTTTATCATAGGTTGCAAATGAGTGAGGACAAATCATGCAATTAAGGCCAGTAGTGATCTATGGGGCTAGTCATCATTCTAGAAACTCTACTAGAGCCTTGGGTGGTGGCCCCAAGCATTACAAATAGTATCAGAGCCATAACCCCTCTGAGTAGGTGGGATCACATGGGCATGTGGCATGCTAGTCTTGAGCAGTGTGGTACATGCATGTTAAAAGGGATTGTATATGGTAACATAGCTACTCTTACATTGAAAGTTGTAATTGGAAGTTGGGTGTCCATGGACGATTCTAGGTCTGCACTAAAATGGGATATATTACGAGTTCATATAATTGAGTCTTTTAAAGGACATCAAGAGTTTAAGTGGGGGAGATTGTAACATCTCAAGATTTGAGGCAAAATAAAATGATCTTAAAAGGAGTCTTTGGAGTACTCACATCACCAAGTTGCACCTCCTTTTTAGGGATCCCATCATTAAGAACTTTGCACTTGGGCTCGCTTGGCCCAGAGTAGTACTATAATGAATGACCGGTTAGGAAGTTGATCCCGACTTGCACGTGAGTGGGAGAAAGGATGTAGATAAAGTTAGTTGTGATCTGTGGGGCCAGTCATCATTCCTAAATCTCTACTAGATCTTTGGGCGATGGGCCCAAGGGTTTCAAACTTAGAGTAATCACGTTTCATTTTATATCCTAGTCAAGAAACACATAGATCAAAGGGTCAAGATTGGGTAATAATTACTCACAATTTCAAGTATTCAAGGTTAGTGTATTTTGTTCCTATTTGGACTCCAGGTGTGATCATTCATCTATACGCAACATGTCTAGCAAGATTTTAAGGTTCAAAATCAATTTCATTGCAAGCATATTCAAGGTGGATAAATGATCCTACATCATGGTTAGAAAAATGTAACCCCAAGATTATAACCAACATTATTATCATTATCAAGATCAAGGATCATTATCATATTCATGGGACTTCAAGGTTGTTTGATTTAATGCCTCATCAATTGTATTGGAGATGGTTCTCAAGATCAAAATTGGGAAATCATAAGATTTGATCTTATTCTAGACAAATGGGGACACTAGATTTTTGGATCCTACATTGAGGAAAAACAGGCCAAGAAATGAAAAGGAAAATGAAAGAAAAAAGAAAAGGAAGGGGGATAAAAAGGTGATTTCTAGATAGTTTCTTTGAAAACATGAAATAAATCACAAGAAATAATGATTTGGATTAAGATTAAACATAGATATATTTTGGAAACCATTATATATATTAAAATTTTGAGATTATATTGAGAAATATATAACATAAAATTAATAAAGAGGATTAAGACTTAAGTCATGGTTGGGGTTCCACCCAAATAGGTGCATATAATTGATTCATGTCATGATTTCTCAATTTAGAAAGACGTAAGAGGTCGTTGATCATGGAAAATATAAACAGTAAGCATAATATGATATTTTAGGGGGAAAAGAGTAATGAACTCAATATTATGCAAAGTTTCACTTTACTACATCAAGCACATAATTACTATGTGAACATCTTCCTCACTTTTTTTCTTTTAAAAATAGATCATGATACCAAACGTTACATGTATGAACTTTCTTATATTAATGTACGCTTGAAATGATATGTATCATGAGTCCATTATTGCCATAGTTCTACATCTACCCAATTCAAATTGTGCTCCCCCTCTCTCCTTTCCATTTTTCTTATCTAGAATTTCAAAGTTTTTTCTTATTGTTCACCTAGTTATTCATAAAAATTCAAACCCTTCCTTTCAAATGTAACCTCCTTTAAAATGTAATCTCTTTTCTAACTCATGTTTTATTATTTTTGGGATGATGTAACCAAGATAATTAAAATGTCAGTAGGCAACACTATCTCTAGAACACAGTGTGTCTAACCTTCCATTGATCATGGAATAGTTCTTTGCACATATTTTGTTTTGTTTATCGCCTTTTTAAATTGGTTTTTGATGTTTCTCAACAAGCAATACTATTTTTTGACCTACAGAGTGTCTAACCTTTCATTGTTCATGGGACATCGACTTACATAATTTTTTGGTTTTGATTATCATATTCTCAACTGGATTTTGATGTTTGTTATGTCATCCTAAATTCTTTTCCTAAAATTACCATGGTGCATGTGGTTTTTAATTTTCAGCATGTTTGACAATCTTGAGTGGTTTACATGTGATTACAAATTTTATATTGTAATTTCTCTTTTTTATAGGGAGCACCCATGTAGCTAGTCTTGTTTTCCCTCAAAATTGGACCTAAAGGGCCAATATGTAGAACAAGTGCATAGACTTTATCTAGATGAACCATGTTGTCCATTTTCCCAAGTTTTCACTGGCTTGTAAAACTTTCCTAACTATATTCAGTAGACCTCTCTATCACTCACTCACATCAAGACCACCTTGTTTAAAACTGATACATACTTATGACTAAAGTGACAGTCACAGTCCTTATAGCCCTCTTTTTGTCTTTGACAATGGCAAGATCACAGTCCTTGTAACCCCAAGCTTATAACTAACATTATTATCATTATCAAGATCAAGGATCATTATCATATTCATGGGACTTCAAGGTTGCTTAATTTAATGCCTCACCAATTGTATTGGAGATGGTTCTCAAGATCAAAATTGGGAAATCATAAGATTGATCTTATTCTAGACAAATGGGGACACTAGATTTCTGGATCCCACATTGAGGAAAAAGAAGCCAAGATATGAAAAGGAAAATGAAAGAAAAAAGAAAAGGAAGGGGGAGAAAAAGGTGATTTCTAGACAGTTTCTTTGAAAATTTGAAATAAATCACAAGAAACAATGATTTGGATGAAGATTAAACATAGGTATATTTTGGAAACCATTACATATATTAAAAGTTTGAGATTATATTGAGCAATATATAACATAAAATTAATAAAGAGGATTAATACTTAAGTCATGGTTGGGGTTCCACCCAAATAGGTGCATATAATTGATTCATGTCATGATTTCTCAATTTAGAAAGACGTAAGAGGTCGTTGATCATGGAAAATATCAACAGTAAGCATAATATGATATTTGAGGGGGAAAAGAGTAATTAACTCAATATTATGAAATTTTTCACTTTACTACATCAAGCACATAATTACTATGTGAACATCTTCCTCTCTTTTTTTCTTTTATAAATAGATCATGATACCAAAGGTTGCATGTTATGTGTTTCCTATGTATGAACTTTCTTATATTAATGTACGCTTGAACTGATGTGAATCATGAGTCCATTATTTTCATAGTTCTACATCTACCCAATTCAAATTGTGCTCCCCCCTCTCTCCTTTCCATTTTTCTTATTTAGAATTTCAAAGTTTTTTTCTTATTGTTCACCTAGTTATTCATAAAAATTCAAACCCGTCCTTTCAAATGTAACCTCCTTTAAAATGTAATCTCTTTTCTAACTCATGGTTTATTATTTTTGGGATGAAGTAACCAAGATAATTAAAATGTCAGTAGGAAACACTATCCCTGGCACACAATGTGTCTAACCTTTCATTAATCATGGGATAGTTCCTTGCATAGATTTTGTTTTGTTTATCATCTTCTTAAATTGGTTTTTGATGTTGCTCAACAGGCAATACTATGTTTTGACCTACAGAGTGTCTAACCTTTCATTGTTCATGGAACATTGACTTACATAATTTTTTGGTTTTGATTATCATATTCTCAACTGGATTTTTGATGCTTGTTATGTCTTCCTAAATTCTTTTCCTAAAATTACCATGGTGGTTTTTAATTTTCAGCATTTTTGACAATCTTGAGTGGTTTACATGTGTTTACAAAAATTTTATTGTAATTTCTCTTTTTTATAGGGAGCACCCATGTCGCTAGTCTTGTTTTCCCTCAAAATTGGACCTAAAGACCAATATGTGTAGCAAGTACATAGACTTTATCTAGATGAACCATGATGTCCATTTTCCCAAGTTTTCATTGGCTTGTAAATCTTTCCTAACTATTCAATTGACCTCTCTATCACTCACTCACATCAAGACCATCTTGTTCAAAATCGATGCATACTTATGATTATAGTGACAGTCACAGTCCTTATAGCCCTCTTTTTGGCACTGACAATGGCAAGACATTTTCAATGAAGTAAATGGTGTTCATGATAGTCAAAGAATTCCATGTTAATTTCTTCATGATAGTCAAAGAATTTCATGTTTAATCTCTTCATGGAAGTTACAGTTCCTGTAAGGAGATGGACATTATACCATATTTTGACTTGAGAGATATTATAGTTGAAAGTAAATGGAGATAATATCCTTTATGCTTCTTCCCTAAGCATAATTCATTAATTGTAAAATTTTTGAAAAACATTGTGAATGTTGTGCTCAATTGTGAATGTTGTACTCTCGATGTTGTTAGAATTATGACAACAAAAAGTCTCATATATATATATATATATATATATATATATATATATATATATATATATATATATATATATATATATATATATATATATATATCCATTATGTATGGTTTTTGGTCCTTCCTAGTACACATAGGTTTGGCCTTGTTTGGTTGGGCATAATGAACACGAGCATTTAAAGTACACATGTTCTCAAATTATTCATGTTTGGGAGAATACAATTCCAATTGGCAGTACAAACGAAATCATATAATGTGTTAATTTCTGTAGAAACACAAATGAACAATAAAAATTTACAGTGAAAAAGAAGACGGTAACAAGTTACGCCGCCGGTCCCTTTTAGAAATTAAAGAAAATAAACCACATCCAAAAATGAGTGTGGTTCATTTTCCATACCCAACTCAGTATTGCATAAGCTCCTGTTTCCCCTACCCCATAATCTATTTGTTTTCCTGCCAAGAACCCGTGCCCCGTTTGCTCATCACGTACATGTATGTAGCATTTGTTGTGAACTGTTCGGTAACCGGACCACGTATTTTTATGCTGTTAATCTGTCTGTGATACGGATCAATTAAAAATAAAAAAACCAAACAAAAATTATATCTTTGATTTGATTTGTGAGTTAGTTTTGTGTCCAACCAAACGAGCTGTACATAGATTTGAATCATGATTATCAATGAGCCTTCATAACTCATTAGGCCACTTCTGCATGTAGCTGCTAGGTCCATGAGAAAATTTCACGAGCAGTGGCCCAGGCCGAGTCTTTGCTCGGATCTGCTATTTGTTTGTTGTTCCAACGTTGGAACTGGACTAGGACGTAAAAGGGAAAATCAAGATTTCATAACAAGGCCGCTTCACTTTGTGCCGGCGCGGCTGGGCTTCACTGGTAGTTATTTGTTGGACCCTTTTTTTATTTTTGCGTGTCACCCTTCACTGGTAGTTATTTGTTAGTTTACAGTGCGACTAGGCCGGGCTTTGTTGGGATCTGCTATTCGTTTTTTTCGTCCCGACGTTGGACCTCGAGTAACCAAATTTTATGGAACTCTTTGCAGCCGAACCTGGGTCTTATACCACGGTCCACAACCACAAGAAGAGCCGCTCATTAAGGCCTGTTTTGGACTGGAAACAAAACAATATGGATCGAAGGCTTAGGGCCTTAAGAAGGATATCCAGTAGTAGCTTAGAAAGGAATGGTCTCTTGCTTTGTGGCCGTCAGGGTCAGGCCGAACACTAGTCTGTCAGGTGGATGATGATGGTGGGTTCTCTGCCACGGCCAGCCTGTTGTCCAGAATGATTCTCGAATCCTCTTTCCGCCTGAGCTAGAACTGAACAGGAGCCGTACCAAGATCTCTTTAATCAACGACTTCGGATGCCGGCACAGCGACCCCTGTGATCGCGAGCCTGGGCTTTGGTTCCTCTCTCTCTCTCTCCTCAGAAGTTGTCTATGGGCACGAGGCCGAATCAATGTATAATTGCATGCTAGGGGTAGCAGGAACTCATAACTATGGATCACAGTCATCATATAACCTAATTACAACGATCTCTCCCACCTCCTTTTCCCTGAAACAGAATCATGCAGAGCGCCGGTCTAACCCCTTGGAAGAAGATCATGAAAAGGAAGCTAGCTAGCAGGAAGAAGGAAGCTTCCCAGTGTTGGTGTTATCCACAACCACCATCACCGGTTGGAGAAAGAATCGTCGGCTCTGATCAACAAAGTGTCAAAGTACATGTCCAGACGGCGAGCTATCATGAGAACTCACCCGGCATGCATAACAATAGTGCCGCCTGCCATCATCACCTTCGTACGCTTCCCGCTGCCAACCCTGCGTTGTACGCTACACAAGACGATGCCTTCTGTTTTCTTTTTTCTTTCTCACGATCATGGAACTGGGGAACGGACGGTTCCTGCTCCCGTCCTCGCAAAAAAAAAAACTGCAATTGATAATGGACGTTAGGTTTCTGCAGTGGCAGTTTCTTTTCCTTTCTTTCAGCCTTCCTATTCCTTTTTAGACCTCTCGGTGACTGTCAAGATTATATGAAATGTTATTACATACATACCAGGCCTATCAGCAATATTCCAGCTACATATCATAGCATTCCTCTTTTGCATGGTATACTCTCAAACACTATTTGTTCTTTCCTTGTCGACAAAGTGAAGCTTAAGCATTTAGAAACGCACCTAATGTTGAGGGTGTAAATTCAGTGTCGGAACGATATTGTTCTGGGCAACTCCAATTACGATTGTATATATATCGGTCCAGACTGGTAGATTGGATCACACCAGCTTTGGTCCATTTCAATTTTAGACCAATTTGACTTCTTTATTTTTTCAAAATCCAATCCTCACACCGGTCTAGTCCCAAACCGGTTAGAATCGGTCTGGCCCGTTAGACTGGATAACATAAAAAAATATGTATATGATCCTCCTCATCATCATTATTATCATCTAAATCTCAATCTCAATTATGTTAAGGTCGGATAGATGGATCTTTCGTTTCCAATCAGTTCTATTATGGACCATACTCTGGTCAAGATGTAAAGATTGAAACTCTTGCTTTATAAGTTCTTTCCAAGTTAATTTAGGTCTGTCTCTACTTCTTTTCATTGTGCTTAACTCAATAACCTTATTTTGAATAGATGCATTTTTCGGTCGGCATTGCACGTGTCCATACCATCTTAGACGACATTCACACAACTTGCATTCGATGCTCACCACTCCCATTTTGTTCCTGATACAGTCGTTCCTCAAACGATCTTTTCTTGTCTTTTCACACATCCATCTCAGCATGCGCATTTCCATCACATCCATCTTGTTGAGACCTTATTCATTTATTGTCCAACATTCAGTCCCATATAGCATGGTTGACCTTATAGATGTTCTATAAAACTTATTTTTTAATCTGAGTGAGATTTCAAGTCACATGCTAATCCAATTACACTCATCCACTTCAACCATCCTGTTGTGATTCTATGACAAACATCATTATAAACCTCATATGTAGGAGAGTGGATTGCATTATTTATAGTCTGAGAATTTTCGTATCATTCTTGATATACACTCTCATGTGTCATTATACCAACAAGTTAATGGCTTTGGCCCTTGCAAATGCACTGAGGAGTCTAACTTTAAAGTATTGATTTACATATTTTTAATGCTAAGGAAACCTGAAAGGACAATGGTTGAACAAAAATCGAACGGAGTTGACTTAGTCGATCAGCTACAGGCAGCCAAGTGGGTTCAATTTCTAGAACTAACTTTGATTTATGAGTTTTTTCTGAACCCCCCCCCTCTCTTTTTTGTAAATTCCATAAACCCCCCTCTAGTTTGACAAATACTAATAAACCCCATGTTACCTACCGCACCCCGTAACACCTATCCTATGTGACATGCTGATCCTTTTTTTTTAAATAGTCACAACCGGCTGATCCTAATGCACGCAACTTATGTATGTTCTTGGTTTAATTATTTTTAAACATATTTGTTTATATTCTTTTTTATTCCCATGTTATACATATGTCTAACAATGGGTCGACTTGACCCAACTCAAATTGGACCCGCATCTAGATAAATCAAACCCAAAATGAACCTGGATCCGAAAAGGCTTGACTGAACTGGGACTCAAACATACCAGACCCAAAATCAACCGAACTTGATTGGACCCATAAATCATAAAAGATATTCTATTATAAAAATTTGAAAAAAAATATATGACAAACTCAAAACCAGACTCGTCCGGACCTGACCCAAATTAGATAAGACATGACCCGGTCTGGCTCAAATTAAAAATAGACCCACACGGACCCAACCTAATATTGAATAGAAGCGAAAAAGACCCGAATTTTGAATTGGATCAGAGCGAGTCAGTAGGATAGGGTCGGGTACATATTTTTTCCTCCCCTAGTTATTGAAAAATATTGGGTATGAATATGTTCTAGTGGGACAAGTATTTGAGTTTATGCACACTAGTCCAAGAAGGACCATTACGAGTGTGATATTTTTGTAAAATTTACAACTAGTACCCAAATTGGATCTATAATTCGTAACATAGACACTCTCTTACTTATTTTGATTTTTCTCAAAGTTATTAGTTAATCAATATTGTAGATATCTAATCATATAATGTATTATTAGGGTTGTCAAAACTCCACATCCACATTTTTTTTCAAAATTATAACCTTTAAGTTAGGTGTATCAAAAATTTTGAACTAGTATAACTCAAAACTATCTCGAAGTAGGATGTCTACAAACTTAGCACCTCATATTGTAAAAGTTAGAACTCATAATCATTTTAATTTAAGTAAATTCATATCATCTCCATGTCAAAAGGTTATACGAAATATGGGCCATGTTCGATCATGAGTTCTAAATTGTTTTAGGTTGGACACGGTAATAAAAGTTTGAGCTCGTGTTAGTCCTATGTCTGACTGTCATAATATATGATCTACTTTATCTGATCTAGATTGAACTCGAGGTGAGTAAATCTTGGTCTACACTGTAAAATTGCATTGGGTCGGTCGGTTTGATCTGATCTTGTCCTAGACCATTTTGAGTTTGATTCAATCAACGGTCTATAAATTTTATAACTTCAGTATGTGGTGTGGTCGGGTCCAATATCTATCTAGCTGAGGATCAAAACATGGACCGTGTTCAATATCTTCAAACATGATGTTTTCTTATGTAGAAGTAAAAATAGATCACATATTAAAACACTAATGGTGTAAATATTTGATATTTACATTAACAATAGTTAGAAATAATAAAAAATATGTGAGTTTTACTACTAAACATGTTACAAAATGATAAAAATATTTCGATTACCGGTCTCGGTCCGGTCCTATTCTGAAATGTTCTCGTCTCGGTTCGGTCGCGTTTTACATAACATAAACTCAAATAATTGTCTTATTTCAATAATTGTCCCATTGAAATATACTCATACCTAATATTTTTCTATAAATGAGAAAAAAAAATAAACAAATTAAATTTAAAAATGATTAGACCAAGTGCAAACATAAATATGGATTGTAGGATGATATAATTCGAACAAGAAAAACCCACTAGCCCGTCACGTAGAATGGGTATTACCGGGTATGGTAGGTAGCAGGGGGTTTATTAGAATTTGTCAAACTAGAGGGGGGTTTCTGGAATTTACAGAAATGTGAGGGGGGTTTTTGGAAAAAAACTCTTGATTTATCTCCTACCAGTCATCTCAGAGTTTGTATAATTTAACTGGGCCGCAAGGGGATCAACCCCTTCTGTCAACAGTAGTTGAACAGACGTGTTACTGTATGAGTTACAATAGAAACCCAAAAAGTTTGCTAGTTTTCATGTACGTATTTGGCATTTTAAACTTATAATTATGGTTATGATTTGTCTTTTGTGTGTTATAAGTCAATGACCGTTAGTCTCTAGGGTGCCATTATAATATTCTTATGTTTCCAATAGCTGACGCATTAGACTATACTTGCAATTGCATGTTATATTAGCGGCTTTCCTCTTATCAAACTAAATACGGTTGAGCGGTAGCTACATGAATATTTGTTATCTGGTCATGTCTTGGTCTAATATGGATCATGTCGGGATCGATTCGGACCTTATTCTCTCCGTTTAAGATTTTTTTGCTAATTAGATCTTAGTCCGGTGCTGCTGTGCTCTTTGATTTTTCTGATCTGCTCTGGACCGGATTCAGTCTGGTTCTCAGTTCAAAGAAAATTTGTTAAATGAGTCTTGGTCCGTTCTTGTTCAAACTGGTCCGATTTAAATTTGGACTAATACACAACTCTATCCTCAACAACCCACATTTTAAAGTGGAGGAAAGTAGTCCATATCTACCAGGTGGGTGCACGGCCAAGTTGTTTTGATCACGGTAACTGAACATCACCCCGCCACAATGAATTTGACCCCTATGTTGATGGCTGATGGGTTAGAATTGATCAATGCAACTCTTTGTATATCCTTTCGATCTAGGTCTTGTATGATTTTCATCCCAGCCTCGGTCATTGCTGAAGTTAACGGCTCATGCGCACAAGGCTTTTATGGTGACACAATGAGCAACTGCATGAATTTCACTTGGTATGTTGGGATCAATCGTGTATTTCAAAACATGAGGGTTGTCTAGGCATACAAGACACTAAAGTACAAATATAATAGAAACTTGGGTAGCTACCAACAAAGACAAATGTGACTAAAATAGGTTCATAAGAGATATCTTAAGAAAAAAGACAACAAATTAAAAAAGAAGTTGGACATCCTAAATGAATTACCATCCGATGATTGGAAACACATGTTAGGGAAGGTTCTGACCAATTGTATTTTACAAACTAAAGGGATAGATACTGTGCTTGTGATATTGATGTAAGCAAAAAAATTTAAAAGAAGCAACATGTCGTGCACGGCTATCATTCTGTTATTGATTGTTTGTGCTTGATCTTGACGTATGATATTAGTCCTTCGATTGATATGATAATTTATTAGATTCAATATAGAGATAAAGAGGATGATTCTCCTCATTGCATCTCATTGCTTACATCTTCTACTCTAACATGCCTACTCGCCATGGAAACACTGCCAACTACCTTCTAAGGTGTTGTTAGCCTATCATCCCTCTTAGCATGCGTTACTAGCTGAGGTTCTTTCCTTTTCACCCGAGACCTTTTTCCATCTTCTAAGAGACCATAAACCCAAATTGGACCATAATTCACTTTGATCGCTTAACCATGAGACTTTTCATATATGTTAATAATTTGATAGGTTTACTACTTAACTTACATCTTGTATGCTCGTTTAAGTTGATTTGTCAGGGTTTAATAAGTTTAGATCCTAGTTTTGGGTTACAGTTTTAGGAGTGAATGATGTTGATGATGTGCGCGAACTCAAGTACACAATAAAGCAATATAGGGTTGTAAGCCCCCATTTTATCAATTTCAAGGGGAATTGTGCTACTAGAAGTTGATTCACTTTCATCGATCCGCTAAGCCAGTTGAAAAGCTTTAAGTCTAGTTATGATAATACTAAAAACTAAACACAAATTAATAATCAATGTTGATCATCTAGTAGAGCAAAGCATCTCTTCAATACCAGATTCATTATAGTGATCATCCATTATTAAGCAATTTAGTTTGATATATATATATATATATATATATATATTGATTTTATATAAATTGATAGATATTGCATGAAGTATTAAGTAATTATGTGAGAAACCACCATAATTAGATGTGACGAACCCTACTTTTGTGGCATTTATGAGCAACCAAGTCCATTTAGTGGAAGCATACATTGACAAGCCTTCACAAGAATAAGGTTACATATGTTCTCTTTTGAACTTGTTTTCATGTAAGTAAAATTGATAGAAACTAGCATTTTCCAATGACATCTTCCATCTGAAACATAAAAAATGGCTATCAAGCATATTTATTAACATTACTCTTCTTTTCATGAAATAAAATGTAATAGTCAACTCATAAGTTAACACTAATCAATGACAACAATGTCATACCGAGCTACTCATATATCTTACATGAAAGTCCTCATATAATTAACTACACAACATAAACAATAGAAAAGTGAACTATTTCTATGAAGATATAGAGAAAGAGCATAAGAAACTCAATGAATACCATGAAACATTAAGCTATGTGTGTTTTAGATCCACTTTCTTTTTTCAAATCAACTCGAGTGCTAAGTGGCTTACAAGAGGATTTTTCTCCCTCCTCTTATGCTCCCGGTCATCAAACTAGGTTCAATGATGTTCACCCTCTTAAAAAGTTATTTTAAATATATTAAGTGATTCTTTGATGAACATAGTTCATTCTATTTTTAAGAACTAATGCATTATACATATTGATCCAAATTCTATGTTTTCTCTACATGTTGGGGTTATGAATGCAAAATAAGTGTAATTAGTCTTTATGTTTTCATGTAGACTAATGAAAGGTACTTTAATGTAGAATTACAAAACATGTATCATCTAAAACCAACACTACCTTTGTCAATGATTATTGGCACTCAAGAATTCAAAATCAAATTTATCACAAAGGGACATGATGTGCACCCTCCAACACACATCGTATCCACCTTTAGGGCTTTTGTCACAGCTGCGTCCCATGATTACCACTAATCATGAGATTAGGGAATGAGTTTGAGGATTATACTTAATACAAAGTTCACTCCCTTATTAATTTTTTTTCTTCTTTTGTTTCAAACTCTTTGTTTTCTCGCATCCAATCATATAAACAAACTTTATAAGAGAAATGCTTTGATTACTCTAATATGATCTCAAAATTAATGATACAAATCCGTACATTCATTCTGTTTCTCACACCTCCATGTACATACAACATGATAATTAGATACATTCTCTCTTATTAAAGAAACAAATATACAAATATTATTTACAACTCTCTCACATCTATACAAAGACCTAGAGTGATAGGGACCAACTAAACTCAACTAATCTCATACTTAACTCATGTGGTAGATCTACTATGATGCTTTGACCTTCTTCAAGTCCGCGTGGTTCCCCTAAAAATTGTGAGTAGAGGGGTGAGCCTACTCGCTCAGTGAATGAGTACTTCAAAGAAATAGTTTAAAGCACTTATATAATTACAGATATATTATCTAGCAACTGATATCAATTATAACAACAGTAAGCTTTAAAGAGTCTAATCATTGACAATTATATATATTGTAGGATACTCTAGATATCTACAAGAGTGAACCAATATATGAATATGCTTGATTGATCATAAAGAGAACTAATAATTCAGAAACATAAAATGAATAATTGAATAACTGTGCACACTCATTTAACATCTCATTCATCTTATTATGATCTGAACCCACATGAGGTGTAATACAACATGTGAAAGAATTACAGCAAACTAAGATCTCACTATACAAGGCTTAGAAGCATGCCTAAGTTCCTAAGCCTATATCTTGAGTAAGACCCTATTTGCATCGGGCCTCAGCACGTCTGCCTCTCGGCGGCTCATGGGAGCAATCAAATATCTCAGACTCCACCTCTCAACCTAGGTACTCAGGTAGTGAGTCAAAGCCCTCAGGCTTATTGTGCATCAGCGGACCTACTGACTGTTGGGTTTTAGGGGAGACAGAGAAGGAAGCGGAAATAAAAATTTTCTTCTCCCAAACCCAGAATAAAGGAATCGTGTCAACGTCTATACAATAGGAAGAATGGTTTGTAGAGGTGTACCTTGTCTCGAGGCTTGCTCGGCGATGTTACCTTGCGGCTTGTGCGGTCTTCACCTTCGATCTTGGACGGTGTCTGTGCAGCTCCTGGTCTCACCGGGACTGTCAGCTCCTGGTCTCACCGGGACTGTCGGGATTGACAGCTGTCCTCTGAGCAGCAGAAGTCTCCCACCTCTGAAGTAGTCCACACGGACCACCTGGAACTCTGATCTCCTTGTCCTAAAAGGAATCAGAAGGAGTCACACCCTCGTGTCGGCGTACTAGTCACTGACACACTCTCCTGCCACCAGTCACTTTTCTGCAGTTGTCTTTCCCTTGTTGTGCCTCCCTTATCGGGTAGCACTTGTTCAGGCTCTCTCTCGGTTACCAAAACTAGAGAGAACGACAACTTTACAGAGAAACTGGTGTACTGAGTTGTGTTCTTGAGAAGCCCCCACTACCCCTATATATATAGGAGGGTCATGGGACAGGGTTCTCTATCCCGGATAATGTGGGATTAATGCACGAGTAGAAGGGTTTGAGATTGTCCACAAAACAACCAACTTACCAGTTGAACCGATCGTTTCACACCCTGAAACGATCGTTCCATGCTCTGAGCTGGTTGTTTGGGACCTGAGTCGATCGTCTGGGCTCTGAGCTGATCGGCTGGAGCTCTGAGCCGATCAGTTCACAGTCCTAATCCAACTAAATTGACTTTCAAATTTGTCTCTGATTAATCAAATATTAATCCTTGTCCAAATCAAATTTGTACAAGTGAAACAAATTGTATTTACAAAATAGTCTTCTAATTTTCGAAACGATCTCGGTTGGTCACATGAGCCGACCGGTTCAACAATTGAGCCGGTTGTCTCATTGCACATGAGCCGATCGTCTCACCAGTTGAGCTAATCGGTTCACCAACCTGAGCTGATCGGTTCAACTCTTGAGCCGATCAGTTGGGGCAGCAGACTTCTGCAAATCAGTCAATTGTAGTTTCAATCAATCTGATACTCTAATCAATCGGTCCAACACCTTGAACACTATGATTTTGAGCTATCAATCAACTGAGTGTTTAATTGAACTACTAAACTCCTTTAGTAATCAATCTAAACATTGTTTGTGGATAAACTCCTCTTCCAGGTTAAATCCTATGTGTGTGACCCTACAAGTCCATTTCACGTTGGCAGTGAAAGTCCATAACACTTATGACTTCACAAGAAAAGAGTGGTGCCTAGTCGCACATCAATGCTACCCAAGTGAAATTGAAAGTTGGATAACAACTTTCAATCCTACAATCTGTGAATGGTGTTACAGTGAATGTATAATTCCTTTATCAATGATATCCCGAATGAACTCAAGGCATGGAACAATCATCCTGTCAACGTTCATTCACTTTCTTGATCTCATAGTAGATTGGAGGAGATATGTATGACATCAATATCACATACTGATTCACACATGTGTGAACACACCTATCTCAATCCTACTCATCAAGTGGCCATTGATATCAAACTCCCTCAGGAGGGACAAATCCCATATCTATCACTCACCCCTCAAAAGCCCATGTGTCAAAGCCACCCAATCATCACCTTTATAACAACCCATGTTTCAGGACTGCATTTGATGATGTCAAAGTGTACCCAACGACATGTGTTGAGTGTAGTGATTTCAGGTCAAAGAATCACACTCAGCACCATCTTGTTGGATTGTATATATATCGGTCCAGATTGGTAGATTGGATCACACCAGCTAAACCGGTTAGAATCGGTCTGGCCCGTTAGACTGGATAACATAAAAAAATATGTATATGATCCTCCTCATCATCATTATTATCATCTAAATCTCAATCTCAATTATGTTAAGGTCGGATAGATGGATCTTTCATTTCCAATCAGTTCTATTATGGACCATACTCTGGTCAAGATGTAAAGATTGAAACTCTTGCTTTATAAGTTCTTTCCAAGTTAATTTAGGTCTGTCTCTACTTCTTTTCATTGTGCTTAACTCAATAACCTTATTTTGAATAGATGCATTTTTCGGTCGGCATTGCACGTGTCCATACCATCTTAGACGACATTCACACAACTTGCATTCGATGCTCACCACTCCCATTTTGTTCCTGATACAGTCGTTCCTCAAACGATCTTTTCTTGTCTTTTCACACATCCATCTCAGCATGCGCATTTCCATCACATCCATCTTGTTGAGACCTTATTCATTTATTGTCCAACATTCAGTCCCATATAGCATGGTTGACCTTATAGATGTTCTATAAAACTTATTTTTTAATCTGAGTGAGATTTCAAGTCACATGCTAATCCAATTACACTCATCCACTTCAACCATCCTGTTGTGATTCTATGACAAACATCATTATAAACCTCATATGTAGGAGAGTGGATTGCATTATTTATAGTCTGAGAATTTTCGTATCATTCTTGATATACACTCTCATGTGTCATTATACCAACAAGTTAATGGCTTTGGCCCTTGCAAATGCACTGAGGAGTCTAACTTTAAAGTATTGATTTACATATTTTTAATGCTAAGGAAACCTGAAAGGACAATGGTTGAACAAAAATCGAACGGAGTTGACTTAGTCGATCAGCTACAGGCAGCCAAGTGGGTTCAATTTCTAGAACTAACTTTGATTTATGAGTTTTTTCTGAACCCCCCCCTCTCTTTTTTGTAAATTCCATAAACCCCCCTCTAGTTTGACAAATACTAATAAACCCCATGTTACCTACCGCACCCCGTAACACCTATCCTATGTGACATGCTGATCCTTTTTTTTTAAATAGTCACAACCGGCTGATCCTAATGCACGCAACTTATGTATGTTCTTGGTTTAATTATTTTTAAACATATTTGTTTATATTCTTTTTTATTCCCATGTTATACATATGTCTAACAATGGGTCGACTTGACCCAACTCAAATTGGACCCGCATCTAGATAAATCAAACCCAAAATGAACCTGGATCCGAAAAGGCTTGACTGAACTGGGACTCAAACATACCAGACCCAAAATCAACCGAACTTGATTGGACCCATAAATCATAAAAGATATTCTATTATAAAAATTTGAAAAAAAAATATGACAAACTCAAAACCAGACTCGTCCGGACCTGACCCAAATTAGATAAGACATGACCCGGTCTGGCTCAAATTAAAAATAGACCCACACGGACCCAACCTAATATTGAATAGAAGCGAAAAAGACCCGAATTTTGAATTGGATCAGAGCGAGTCAGTAGGATAGGGTCGGGTACATATTTTTTCCTCCCCTAGTTATTGAAAAATATTGGGTATGAATATGTTCTAGTGGGACAAGTATTTGAGTTTATGCACACTAGTCCAAGAAGGACCATTACGAGTGTGATATTTTTGTAAAATTTACAACTAGTACCCAAATTGGATCTATAATTCGTAACATAGACACTCTCTTACTTATTTTGATTTTTCTCAAAGTTATTAGTTAATCAATATTGTAGATATCTAATCATATAATGTATTATTAGGGTTGTCAAAACTCCACATCCACATTTTTTTTCAAAATTATAACCTTTAAGTTAGGTGTATCAAAAATTTTGAACTAGTATAACTCAAAACTATCTCGAAGTAGGATGTCTACAAACTTAGCACCTCATATTGTAAAAGTTAGAACTCATAATCATTTTAATTTAAGTAAATTCATATCATCTCCATGTCAAAAGGTTATACGAAATATGGGCCATGTTCGATCATGAGTTCTAAATTGTTTTAGGTTGGACACGGTAATAAAAGTTTGAGCTCGTGTTAGTCCTATGTCTGACTGTCATAATATATGATCTACTTTATCTGATCTAGATTGAACTCGAGGTGAGTAAATCTTGGTCTACACCGTAAAATTGCATTGGGTCGGTCGGTTTGATCTGATCTTGTCCTAGACCATTTTGAGTTCGATTCAATCAACGGTCTATAAATTTTATAACTTCAGTATGTGGTGTGGTCGGGTCCAATATCTATCTAGCCGAGGATCAAAACATGGACCGTGTTCAATATCTTCAAACATGATGTTTTCTTATGTAGAAGTAAAAATAGATCACATATTAAAACACTAATGGTGTAAATATTTGATATTTACATTAACAATAGTTAGAAATAATAAAAAATATGTGAGTTTTACTACTAAACATGTTACAAAATGATAAAAATATTTCGATTACCGGTCTCGGTCCGGTCCTATTCTGAAATGTTCTCGTCTCGGTTCGGTCGCGTTTTACATAACATAAACTCAAATAATTGTCTTATTTCAATAATTGTCCCATTGAAATATACTCATACCTAATATTTTTCTATAAATGAGAAAAAAAAATAAACAAATTAAATTTAAAAATGATTAGACCAAGTGCAAACATAAATATGGATTGTAGGATGATATAATTCGAACAAGAAAAACCCACTAGCCCGTCACGTAGAATGGGTATTACCGGGTATGGTAGGTAGCAGGGGGTTTATTAGAATTTGTCAAACTAGAGGGGGGTTTCTGGAATTTACAGAAATGTGAGGGGGGTTTTAGGAAAAAAAACTCTTGATTTATCTCCTACCCGTCATCTCAGAGTTTGTATAATTTAACTGGGCCGCAAGGGGATCAACCCCTTCTGTGAACAGTAGTTGAACATACGTGTTACTGTATGAGTTACAATAGAAACCCAAACAGTTTGCTAGTTTTCATGTACGTATTTGGCATTTCAAACATATAATTATGGTTATGATTCGTCTTTTGTGTGTTATAAGTCAATGACCGTTAGTCTCTAGGGTGCCATTATAATATTCTTATGTTTCCAATAGATGACGCATTAGACTATACTTGCAATTGCATGTTATATTAGCGGCTTTCCTCTTATCAAACTAAATACGGTTGAGCGGGAGCTACATGAATATTTGTTATCTGGTCATGTCTTGGTCTAATATGGATCATGTCGGGATCGATTCGGACCTTATTCTCTCCGTTTAAGATTTTTTTGCTAATTAGATCTTAGTCCGGTGCTGCTGTGCTCTTTGATTTTTCTGATCTGCTCTGGACCGGATTCAGTCTGGTTCTCAGTTCAAAGAAAATTTGTTAAATGAGTCTTGGTCCGTTCTTGTTCAAACTGGTCCGATTTAAATTTGGACTAATACACAACTCTATCCTCAACAACCCACATTTTAAAGTGGAGGAAAGTAGTCCATATCTACCAGGTGGGTGCACGGCCAAGTTGTTTTGATCACGGTAACTGAACATCACCCCGCCACAATGAATTTGACCCCTATGTTGATGGCTGATGGGTTAGAATTGATCAATGCAACTCTTTGTATATCCTTTCGATCTAGGTCTTGTATGATTTTCATCCCAGCCTCGGTCATTGCTGAAGTTAACGGCTCATGCGCACAAGGCTTTTATGGTGACACAATGAGCAACTGCATGAATTTCACTTGGTATGTTGGGATCAAGCGTGTATTTCAAAACATGAGGGTTGTCTAGGCATACAAGACACTAAAGTACAAATATAATAGAAACTTGGGTAGCTACCAACAAAGACAAATGTGACTAAAATAGGTTCATAAGAGATATCTTAAGAAAAAAGACAACAAATTAAAAAAGAAGTTGGACATCCTAAATGAATTACCATCCGATGATTGGAAACACATGTTAGGGAAGGTTCTGACCAATTGTATTTTACAAACTAAAGGGATAGATACTGTGCTTGTGATATTGATGTAAGAAAAAAAATTTAAAAGAAGCAACATGTCGTGCACGGCTATCATTCTGTTATTGATTGTTTGTGCTTGATCTTGACGTATGATATTAGTCCTTCGATTGATATGATAATTTATTAGATTCAATATAGAGATAAAGAGGATGATTCTCCTCATTGCATCTCATTGCTTACATCTTCTACTCTAATATGCCTACTCGCCATGGAAACACTGCCAACTACCTTCTAAGGTGTTGTTAGCCTATCATCCCTCTTAGCATGCGTTACTAGCTGAGGTTCTTTCCTTTTCACCCGAGACCTTTTTCCATCTTCTAAGAGACCATAAACCCAAATTGGACCATAATTCACTTTGATCGCTTAACCATGAGACTTTTCATATATGTTAATAATTTGATAGGTTTACTACTTAACTTACATCTTGTATGCTCGTTTAAGTTGATTTGTCAGGGTTTAATAAGTTTAGATCCTAGTTTTGGGTTACAGTTTTAGGAGTGAATGATGTTGATGATGTGCGCGAACTCAAGTACACAATAAAGTAATATAGGGTTGTAAGCCCCCATTTTATCAATTTCAAGGGGAATTGTGCTACTAGAAGTTGATTCACTTTCATCGATCCGCTAAGCCAGTTGAAAAGCTTTAAGTCTAGTTATGATAATACTAAAAACTAAACACAAATTAATAATCAATGTTGATCATCTAGTAGAGCAAAGCATCTCTTCAATACCAGATTCATTATAGTGATCATCCATTATTAAGCAATTTAGTTTGATATATATATATATATATATATATATATATATATTGATTTTATATAAATTGATAGATATTGCATGAAGTATTAAGTAATTATGTGAGAAACCACCATACTTAGATGTGACGAACCCTACTTTTGTGGCATTTATGAGCAACCAAGTCCATTTAGTGGAAGCATACATTGACAAGCCTTCACAAGAATAAGGTTACATATGTTCTCTTTTGAACTTGTTTTCATGTAAGTAAAATTGATAGAAACTAGCATTTTCCAATGACATCTTCCATCTGAAACATAAAAAATGGCTATCAAGCATATTTATTAACATTACTCTTCTTTTCATGAAATAAAATGTAATAGTCAACTCATAAGTTAACACTAATCAATGACAACAATGTCATACCGAGCTACTCATATATCTTACAGGAAAGTCCTCATATAATTAACTGCACAACATAAACAATAGAAAAGTGAACTATTTCTATGAAGATATAGAGAAAGAGAATAAGAAACTCAATGAATACCATGAAACATTAAGCTATGTGTGTTTTAGATCCACTTTCTTTTTTCAAATCAACTCGAGTGCTAAGTGGCTTACAAGAGGATTTTTCTCCCTCCTCTTATGCTCCCGGTCATCAAACTAGGTTCAATGATGTTCACCCTCTTAAAAAGTTATTTTAAATATATTAAGTGATTCTTTGATGAACATAGTTCATTCTATTTTTAAGAACTAATGCATTATACATATTGATCCAAATTCTATGTTTTGTCTACATGTTGGGGTTATGAATGCAAAATAAGTGTAATTAGTCTTTATGTTTTCATGTAGACTAATGAAAGGTACTTTAATGTAGAATTACAAAACATGTATCATCTAAAACCAACACTACCTTTGCCAATGATTATTGGCACTCAAGAATTCAAAATCAAATTTATCACAAAGCGACATGATGTGCACCCTTCAACACACATCGTATCCACCTTTAGGGCTTTTGTCACAGCTGCGTCCCATGATTACCACTAATCATGAGATTAGGGAATGAGTTTGAGGATTATACTTAATACAAAGTTCACTCCCTTATTAATTTTTTTTCTTCTTTTGTTTCAAACTCTTTGTTTTCTCGCATCCAATCATATAAACAAACTTTATAAGAGAAATGCTTTGATTACTCTAATATGATCTCAAAATTAATGATACAAATCCGTACATTCATTCTGTTTCTCACACCTCCATGTACATACAACATGATAATTAGATACATTCTCTCTTATTAAAGAAACAAATATACAAATATTATTTACAACTCTCTCACATCTATACAAAGACCTAGAGTGATAGGGACCAACTAAACTCAACTAATCTCATACTTAACTCATGTGGTAGATCTACTATGATGCTTTGACCTTCTTCAAGTCCGCGTGGTTCCCCTAAAAATTGTGAGTAGAGGGGTGAGCCTACTCGCTCAGTGAATGAGTACTTCAAAGAAATAGTTTAAAGCACTTATATAATTACAGATATATTATCTAGCAACTGATATCAATTATAACAACAGTAAGCTTTAAAGAGTCTAATCATTGACAATTATATATATTGTAGGATACTCTAGATATCTACAAGAGTGAACCAATATATGAATATGCTTGATTGATCATAAAGAGAACTAATAATTCAGAAACATAAAATGAATAATTGAATAACTGTGCACACTCATTTAACATCTCATTCATCTTATTATGATCTGAACCCACATGAGGTGTAACACAACATGTGAAAGAATTGCAGCAAACTAAGATCTCACTATACAAGGCTTAGAAGCATGCCTAAGTTCCTAAGCCTATATCTTGAGTAAGACCCTATTTGCATCGGGCCTCGGCACGTCTGCCTCTCGGCGGCTCATGGGAGCAATCAAATATCTCAGACTCCACCTCTCAACCTAGGTACTCAGGTAGTGAGTCAAAGCCCTCAGGCTTATTGTGCATCAGCGGACCTACTGACTGTTGGGTTTTAGGGGAGACAGAGAAGGAAGCGGAAATAAAAATTTTCTTCTCCCAAACCCAGAATAAAGGAATCGTGTCAACGTCTATACAATAGGAAGAATGGTTTGTAGAGGTGTACCTTGTCTCGAGGCTTGCTCGGCGATGTTACCTTGCGGCTTGTGCGGTCTTCACCTTCGATCTTGGACGGTGTCTGTGCAGCTCCTGGTCTCACCGGGACTGTCAGCTCCTGGTCTCACCGGGACTGTCGGGATTGACAGTTGTCCTCTGAGCAGCAGAAGTCTCCCACCTCTGAAGTAGTCCACACGGACCACCTGGAACTCTGATCTCCTTGTCCCAAAAGGAATCAGAAGGAGTCACACCCTCGTGTCGGCGTACTAGTCACTGACACACTCTCCTGCCACCAGTCACTTTTCTGCAGTTGTCTTTCCCTTGTTGTGCCTCCCTTATCGGGTAGCACTTGTTCGGGCTCTCTCTCGGTTACCAAAACTAGAGAGAACGACAACTTTACAGAGAAACTGGTGTACTGAGTTGTGTTCTTGAGAAGCCCCCACTACCCCTATATATATAGGAGGGTCATGGGACAGGGTTCTCTATCCCGGATAATGTGGGATTAATGCACGAGTAGAAGGGTTTGAGATTGTCCACAAAACAACCAACTTACCAGTTGAACCGATCGTTTCACACCCTGAAACGATCGTTCCATGCTCTGAGCTGGTTGTTTGGGACCTGAGTCGATCGTATGGGCTCTGAGCTGATCGGCTGGAGCTCTGAGCTGATCAGTTCACAGTCCTGATCCAACTAAATTGACTTTCAAATTTGTCTCTGATTAATCAAATATTAATCCTTGTCCAAATCAAATTTGTACAAGTGAAACAAATTGTATTTGCAAAATAGTCTTCTAATTTTCGAAACGATCTCGGTTGGTCACATGAGCCGACCGGTTCAACAATTGAGCCGGTTGTCTCATTGCACATGAGCCGATCGTCTCACCAGTTGAGCTAATCGGTTCACCAACCTGAGCTGATCGGTTCAACTCTTGAGCCGATCAGTTGGGGTAGCAGACTTCTGCAAATCAGTCAATTGTAGTTTCAATCAATCTGATACTCTAATCTATCGGTCCAACACCTTGAACACTATGATTTTGAGCTATCAATCAACTGAGTGTTTAATTGAACTACTAAACTCCTTTAGTAATCAATCTAAACATTGTTTGTGGATAAACTCCTCTTCCAGGTTAAATCCTATGTGTGTGACCCTACAAGTCCATTTCACGTTGGCAGTGAAAGTCCATAACACTTATGACTTCACAAGAAAAGAGTGGTGCCTAGTCGCACATCAATGCTACCCAAGTGAAATTGAAAGTTGGAGAACAACTTTCAATCCTACAATCTGTGAATGGTGTTACAGTGAATGTATAATTCCTTTATCAATGATATCCCGAATGAACTCAAGGCATGGAACAATCATCCTGTCAACGTTCATTCACTTTCTTGATCTCATAGTAGATTGGAGGAGATATGTATGACATCAATATCACATACTGATTCACACATGTGTGAACACACCTATCTCAATCCTACTCATCAAGTGGCCATTGATATCAAACTCCCTCAGGAGGGACAAATCCCATATCTATCACTCACCCCTCAAAAGCCCATGTGTCAAAGCCACCCAATCATCACCTTTATAACAACTCATGTTTCAGGACTGCATTTGATGATGTCAAAGTGTACCCAACGACATGTGTTGAGTGTAGTGATTTCAGGTCAAAGAATCACACTCAGCACCATCTTGTTGGATTGTATATATATCGGTCCAGATTGGTAGATTGGATCACACCAGCTTTGGTCCATTTCAATTTTAGACCAATTTGACTTCTTTATTTTTTTCAAAATCCAATCCTCACACCGATCTAGTCCCAAACCGGTTAGAATCGGTCTGGCCCGTTAGACTGGATAACATAAAAAAATATGTATATGATCCTCCTCATCATCATTATTATCATCTAAATCTCAATCTCAATTATGTTAAGGTCGGATAGATGGATCTTTCGTTTCCAATCAGTTCTATTATGGACCATACTCTGGTCAAGATGTAAAGATTGAAACTCTTGCTTTATAAGTTCTTTCCAAGTTAATTTAGGTATGTCTCTACTTCTTTTCATTGTGCTTAACTCAATAACCTTATTTTGAATAGATGCATTTGTCGGTCGGCATTGCACGTGTCCATACCATCTTAGACGACCTTCACACAACTTGCCTTTGATGCTCACCACTCCCATTTTGTTCCTGATACAGTCGTTCCTCAAACGATCTTTTCTTGTCTTTTCACATATCCATCTCAGCATGCGCATTTCCATCACATCCATCTTGTTGAGACCTTATTCATTTATTGTCCAACATTCAGTCCCATATAGCATGGTTGACCTTATAGATGTTCTATAAAACTTATTTTTTAATCTGAGTGAGATTTCAAGTCACACGCTAATCCAATTACACTCATCCACTTCAACCATCCTATTGTGATTCTATGACAAACATCATCTTAAACCTCATATGTAGGAGAGTGGATTGCATTATTTATAGTCCGAGAATTTTCATATCATTCTTGATATACACTCTCATGTGTCATTATACCAACAAGTTAATGGCTTTGGCCCTTGCAAATGCACCGAGGAGTCCAACTTTAAAGTATTGATTTACATATTTTTAATGCTAAGGAAACCTGAAAGGACAATGGTTGAACGAAAATCGAACGGAGTTGACTTAGTCGATCAGCTACAGGCAGCCAAGTGGGTTCAATTCCTAGAACTAACTTTGATTTATGAGTTTTTTCTGAAACCCCCCTCTCTCTTTTGTAAATTTCATAAACCCCCCTCTAGTTTGACAAATACTAATAAACCCCATGTTACCTACCGCACCCCGTAACACCTATCCTATGTGACATGCTGATCCTTTTTTTTAAAATAGTCACAACCGGCTGATCCTAATGCACACAGCTTATGTATGTTCTTGGTTTAATTATTTTTAAACATATTTGTTTATATTCTTTTTTATTCGCATGTTATACATATGTCTAACAATGGGTCGACTTGACCCAACTCAAATTGGACCTGCATCTAGATAAATCAAACCCAAAATGAACCTGGATCCGAAAAGGCTCGACTGAACTGGGACTCAAACATACTGGACCCAAAATCAACCGAACTTGATTGGACCCATAAATCATAAAAAATATTCTATTATAAAAATTTGAAAAAAAAATATGACAAACTCAAAACCAGACCCGTCCGAACCTGACCCAAATTAGATAAGACATGACCCGGTCTGGCTCAAATTAAAAATAGACCCACACGGACCCGACCTAATATTGAATAGACGCGAAAAAGACCCAAATTTTGAATTGGATCAGACCGAGTCGGTAGGATAGGGTCGGGTACATATTTTTTCCTCCCCTAGTTATTGAAAAATATTGGGTATGAATATGTTCTAGTGGGACAAGTATTTGAGTTTATGCACACTAGTCCAAGAAGGACCATTACGAGTGTGATATTTTTGTAAAATTTACAACTAGTACCAAAATTGGATCTATACACTCTCTTACTTATTTTGATTTTTCTCAAAGTTATTAGTTAATCAATATTGTAGATATCTAATCATATAATGTATTATTAGGGTTGTCAAAACTCCACATCCACATTTTTTTTCAAAATTATAACCTTTAAGTTAGGTGTATCAAAAATTTTGAACTAGTATAACTCAAAACTATCTCGAAGTAGGATGTCTACAAACTTAGCACCTCATATTGTAAAAGTTAGAACTCATAATCATTTTAATTTAAATAAATTCATATCATCTCCATGTCAAAAGGTTATACGAAATATGGGCCATGTTCAATCATGAGTTCTAAATTGTTTTAGGTTGGACACGGTGATAAAAGTCTGAGCTCATGTTAGTCCTATGTCTGACTGTCAGAATATATGATCTACTTTATCTGATCTAGATTGAACTCGAGGTGAGTAAATCTTGGTCTACACCGTAAAATTGCATTGGGTCGGTCGGTTTGATCTGATCTTGTCCTAGACGATTTTGAGTTCGATTCAATCAACGGTCTATAAATTTTATAACTTCAGTATGTGGTGTGGCCGGGTCCAATATCTATCTAGCCGAGGATCGAAGCATGGACCGTGTACAATATCTTCAAACATGATGTTGTGTTATGTAGAAGTAAAAATAGATCACATATTAAAACACTAATGGTGTAAATATTTGATATTTACATTAACAATAGTTAGAAATAATAAAAAATATGTGAGTTTTACTACTAAACATGTTACAAAATGATAAAAATATTTTGATTACCGGTCTCGGTCCGGTCCTATTCTGAAATGTTCTCGTCTCGGTTCGGTCGCGTTTTACAGAACATAAACTCAAATAATTGTCTTATTTCAATAATTGTCCCATTGAAATATACTCATACCTAATATTTTTCTATGAATGAGAAAAAAAATAAACAAATTAAATTTAAAAATGATTACACCAAGTGCAAACATAAATATGGATTGTAGGATGATATAATTCGAACAAGAAAAACCCACTAGCCCGTCACGTAGAATGGGTATTACCGGGTATGGTAGGTAGCAGGGGGTTTATTAGAATTTGTCAAACTAGAGGGGGGTTTCTGGAATTTACAGAAATGTGAGGGGGGTTTTAGGAAAAAAACTCTTGATTTATCTCCTACCCCTCATCTCAGAGTTTGTATAATTTAACTGGGCCGCAAGGGGATCAACCCCTTCTGTGAACAGTAGTTGAACAGACGTGTTACTGTATGAGTTACAATAGAAACCCAAACAGTTTGCTAGTTTTCATGTACGTATTTGGCATTTCAAACTTATAATTATGGTTATGATTCGTCTTTTGTGTGTTATAAGTCAATGACCGTTAGTCTCTAGGGTGCCATTATAATATTCTTATGTTTCCAATAGCTGACGCATTAGACTATACTTGCAATTGCATGTTATATTAGCGGCTTTCCTCTTATCAAACTAAATACGGTTGAGCGGCAGCTACATGAATATTTGTTATCTGGTCATGTCTTGGTCTAATATGGATCATGTCGGGATCGATTCAGACCTTATTCTCTCCGTTTAAGATTTTTTTGCTAATTAGATCTTAGTCCGGTGCTGCTGTGCTCTTTGATTTTTCTGATCTGCTCTGGACCGGATTCAGTCTGGTTCTCAGTTCAAAGAAAATTTGTTAAATGAGTCTTGGTCCGTTCTTGTCCAAACTGGTCCGATTTAAATTTGGACTAATACACAACTCTATCCTCAACAACCCACATTTTAAAGTGGAGGAAAGTAGTCCATATCTACCAGGTGGGTGCACGGCCAAGTTGTTTTGATCACGGTAACTGAACATCACCCCGCCACAATGAATTTGACCCCTATGCTGATGGCTGATGGGTTAGAATTGATCAATGCAACTCTTTGTATATCCTTTCGATCTAGGTCTTGTATGATTTTCATCCCAGCCTCGGTCATTGCTGAAGTTAACGGCTCATGCGCACAAGGCTTTTATGGTGACACAATGAGCAACTGCATGAATTTCACTTGGTATGTTGGGATCAAGCGTGTATTTCGAAACATGAGGGTTGTCTATGTTGGGGATGTTGTACCGATACAGTCCCGGATGTGACGAAAAGTTGTCACGGAAGCGCTACCAACAAGCGTATAAAACTCAAAGAAGAAAAACACCAGATTTAACGTGGAAAACTCTCCCCTCAATAAGGAGAGAAAAACCACGGGGCAATCCCGCTAATAAGCACTATGTAATAAAATTACAACTCACACCTCCCAGATTTAATTACCCCTAAATCCGGGTAGCAACCGCCAACCGCTACTTTGCTTCAAGGCAAAGTCGCTGGCCCTCTCTTATAAACCAAGAGAGCTTCTCTACCAGTTGTTCTTGTTCTCTGGCACCCTCTACCACAGAAGGCACCAACAAGCAACTGAAGAACTCACACCTCAACCGGTGGATGATCCAAAGGCCTCCCCAGGGGCCTCTATTTATAGGCCTCCATGCATGTGATTGCAACCAGGAATTCTAGTCCTAGTTCGAATCATAGTCCAATTGCATGTTGCACATAGGAAGTCATATTCCTACTATTCAAGATTTGACTCCTATTAGCATTGGTAGCACAAACCAACCCTCCCAAGTCTAAATCCCACTAAGACATGGGCTGGATTATATTCCTAATCCCAACAATCTCCCCCTCCAGCCCATGAGGGAGATGTGGTCTTCAGCGATCATCATTGGGAATGTACACCGCAGAGCTTCTTACAAAGCTCTAGCTTGTCTCGTGTCACCACCTTGGTCATCATATCAGAAGCATTCTTCTCAGTATGGATCTTTTTTAGAGTCAACAACTTCTTCTCTATAACATCACGAAGCCAGTGATATCTCACATCAATGTGCTTTGTCTGTGCATGATGCATTGTGCTCTTGCTCAAGTCAATGGCACTCTGACTATCACAGAAAATAGTCTGGTCAATCTTAGTCAATCTTAATCATCCCCAGCTCCCTTAGAAATCTCACCACCCAGAGAATTTCTTTTCCTGCTTCCGCTGCTGCAATGTATTCTGCCTCTGTAGTTGAAAGTGCAACACACTTCTGCAACCTGGACTGCCAAGATATGGCTCCCCCTGCAAAAGTGAAGATATACCCAGAAGTAGATTTCCTGTGATCTATATCACCTGCCATGTCAGCATCAACGAAGCCCTTTAGAACTGGTTCCGAACCACCAAACATCAAACACGTGTTGCTCGTGCCTCATAAGTATCTAAAGATCCACTTGACCGCCTCCCAGTGATCTTTTCCAGGATTTGAGAGAAACCTGCTCACAACACCAACTGCATGAGCAATATCAGGACGGGTACACACCATTGTGTACATCAAACTCCCAACAGCAGAAGAATAGGGAATCCTTGCCATCTCCTCCTTTTCCTCATCAGTAGATGGGCATGACTTCTTACTCAGCTTGAAGTGACCTGAAAGTGGAGTCCCCACGACTTTGGCTTTGCCCATGTTAAACCGCTCAAGTACCCATTCAACATAACTCTGTTGTGACAACCACAACTTGCGCTGTGTCCTGTCACGTGTGATCTGCATCCCCAAAATCTGTCGTGATGGTCCCAAATCCTTCATCTCAAAGGCTTTGGAAAGCTCTGTATTCAATTTTCTGATCAAACTGAGATCCTGACCCACTATCAACATGTCATCCACATAGAGTAGTAGAATAATGAACCTGTCATTGGGAAACCTCCTGATGTAGACACATGGATCTGCACTTGTCTTCTGGTACTCGTGACTCTGCATGAAAGAATCAAACTTCTTGTACCACTGTCTAGGAGCCTGTTTCAACCCGTACAAACTCTTCTTTAATTTGCAGACTAAGTGGTCTTTCCCCTTGACTTTAAAACCTTCTGGCTGCTCCATGTAGATCTCCTCTGCAAGGTCACCGTGAAGGAAAGCTGTCTTCACATCCATCTGCTCAAGCTCCAGATCTAGACTAGCAACCAAGCCTAGAACCAATCTGATAGAACTCATCTTCACAACCGGAGAAAATATCTCATCAAAATCCACTCTTGGTCTTTGACCAAGGCCCTTGACAACAAGTATGGCTTTGTATCTAATATCACTACCAGTACCGTCATTCTTCATCCTATAGACCCACTTGTTCTTTAGTGCTCTCCGACCCTTGGGAAGTGCCACAATCTCATAGATGTCATTATTCTGCAAAGAATTCATCTCCTCCTGCATCGCCTGACGCCACTGTACTCTGTCTCTATGAGTTTGTGCCTCCTGAAAAGTCTCTGGCTCCCCCTGATCAGTAAGCAAGATATACTGAGATGCCGGATATCTGGATGAAGGATGACGTACTCTGTCAGACCTCCTCAGCTGCTGCTCTGAGGACTCTGCCTGGTCCTGATCCTGCTCCCCCTACCCAGAAGTCTCTTCCTGTGAAGTTGAATCACTCGTCTATGCGTCTGGAACTGGACCACTTGATGTGCTATCACTCTGCTGCTCATGGTGATTATGTTGCTCTTCTTCATCATCAGAAGACTGCACCTGTGAAGAAGCTGAATCATCCTCATACTCATCGTCTGAAGAACTGTCACCTGATCCCGCAGCCTCTGCATCATCAACCTCAGGCTCTGTCACTGTCTGACTCTCACAGAAAGTCACATCTCTGTGTCTGGTCATGGTCTTTTTCACTGGATCCCATAACCTATACCCAAACTGTTGATCTCCATAGCCAAGAAAGATACATGGCACCGCTTTATCATCCAGCTTTTGCCTCTTTTCCTTGGAAACATGAGCATATGCCTTGCATCCAAATACTCGGAGATGTGAGTAGGATGCATCCTTACCTGTCCATACATGCTCAGGTATATCAAACCCCAAAGGAACTGATGGAGATCGATTTATCAGATAGCAGGCAGTTCTCACTGCCTCACCTCAAAATGTCTTTGGAAACTTTGCAGTCTTCAACATGCATCTGACTTTCTCGACAATAGTACGGTTCATCCTTTCAGCTGTACCATTGTGTTGTGGTGTGCCGGGCTCTGTCCTCTCATGCCGTAGGCCATGCTGCGTGCAGTACGCCTGGAACTCCCTAGAGGTGTACTCTCCTCCATTGTCCGTTCGGAGACACTTTAATTTTTCACCGGTCTCCCGCTCTACCATGGCATGGAACTTTTGGAAACATTGAAAAACCTGATCCTTGGTCTTCAACAAGTAGACCCACACCTTCCTAGATGCATCATCAATGAATGTGACAAAACACTTATTGCCTCCCAGTGAAGCCATCTCAAACGGACCGCAGACATCCGAATGAACCAACTGTAGAAACTTTAACTTCACCGCAGACCTTGTCTTGAAAGAAACTCGTCGTTTCTTTCCTGTCTGACATGCATCACATGAACTGAGACCACTATCCTTGCCACAAGGAATCAACCTCTTCTTGGATAGAAGATTAAATCCCTTCTCACTCATGTGTCCTAACCGTTTGTGCCATAGATCTGTCTGGTTATCCTCAACTGCATGTATACTGCCGTCTCTAAGTACTTTGAGCTTGGTCTTGTATAATGTGCGAGATAGTTTGCCACGTACAATAACCAAAGCCCCCTTGGTGATCTTGCATTTGCCGCCACCAAAATCAAGATGACAACCTTCTCTATCAAAGAAAGAACCAGAGATCAAACTCAGCCGCAAATTTGGAACGTGACGAACATCCTTCAGCATGAGCGTGCAACCAACACTTGTCTGAACACAAATGTCACCAATCCCGACAATTCTAGAGAAGCTGGAATTTCCCATGTTCACCCTCCCAAAGTCTCCCCTCCTGTATGAAGTGAAGAACTCCTTACTTGGTGAAGCATGATAAGAAGCTGCAGTATCCACCACCCACTCAGAATCATCCTCATCAGCATGCAAACACTGTTCTTGGACTGTTAAGACCACATCGTCATCATCGCATCTATCATCTGAGATCGTCGTTGTAGTATTCTTGTCGTCATCTTGCTTGTCTTTGGCTTCAGACCCATGTTTCTTTTTCTAAATCTTGCAATCTCTTTTGAAGTGACCTGGCTTGCCGCAATGGAAGCACCCTCTACCATTCTTTGACGTGGATCTACCACGAGACTTCTCGCGGTCTTGGGATTCACCGCAGCTCTTAGATCTACCACGGTCTCTCGCTCTATCAACGCCTCTGCCCTCTGTGAAGTGCACCTCTGATCCACTGTCGCCTGAGGCTCGTCGTCGAGTCTCTTCATTCAGTACACTGCTCTTCACCTGGTCAAGTGTCAACTTTCCCTCCTGTGCAGAATTGCTGACTGTCACTACGAGTGTCTCCCAACTGTCCGGTAGCGATCCTAGAAGAAGTAGAGCCTGAAGTTCATCATCAAGAACCATCTTCATGGACCCCAACTTATTTACAAGGCTTTGGAATTCATTCATATGCTCGGAGATGTTTGTACCATCCCGGTACTTGAGGTTCACCAACTTTCGGATCAAGAAAGCTTTATTTGTGGCAGTCTTCCGCTCATATAACTTCTTGAGCTTTTCCCACAGATCTTTGGCATTGGTCTCTTCTGAGACGTGTTGGAATACGGATATGTCGAGCCACTTCCGCACTGTTCCGACGGTTTTCCTGTTTAGCTTCTTCCAATCTGCATCAGATGTAGTCTCTGGCTTTTGTCCCTCTATCGGATCGTATAGATCTTTGCAATAGAGAATATCCTCCATCTTGGGTTTCCAAATCTGCCAATTTGTGCTTGTCAACTTTATCATCGTCGCATCTTCATCTTTTCCCATCTGGACTTGTATCTGCAACCTCACTCTGATACCACTTGTTGGGGATGTTGTACCGATACAGTCCCGGATGTGACGAAAAGTTGTCACGGAAGCGCTACCAACAAGCGTATAAAACCCAAAGAAGAAAAACACCAGATTTAACGTGGAAAACTCTCCCCTCAATAAGGAGAGAAAAACCACGGGGCAATCTCGCTAATAAGCACTATGTAATAAAATTACAACTCACACCTCCCAGATTTAATTACCCCTAAATCCGGGTAGCAACCGCCAACCGCTACTTTGCTTCAAGGCAAAGTCGCTGGCCCTCTCTTATAAACCAAGAGAGCTTCTCTACCAGTTGTTCTTGTTCTCTGGCACCCTCTACCACAGAAGGCACCAACAAGTAACTGGAGAACTCACACCTCAACCGGTGGATGATCCAAAGGCCTCCCCAGGGGCCTCTATTTATAGGCCTCCATGCATGTGATTGCAACCAGGAATTCTAGTCCTAGTTCGAATCCTAGTCCAACTGCATGTTGCACATAGGAAGTCATATTCCTACTATTCAAGATTTGACTCCTATTAGGATTGGTAGCACAAACCAACCCTCCCAAGTCTAAATCCCACTAAGACATGGGCTGGATTATATTCCTAATCCCAACAGTCTAGACATACAAGACACTAAAGTACAAATATAATAGTAACTTGGGTAGCTACCAACAAAGGCAAATGTGACTAAAATAGGTTCATAAGAGATATCTTAAGAAAAAAACAACAAATTAAAAAAGAAGTTGAACATCCTAAATGAATTACCATCCGATGATTGGAAACACATGTTAGGGAAGGTTCTGACCAATTTTATTTTACAAACTAAAGGGATAGATACTGTGCTTGTGATATTGATGTAAGCAAAAAAATTTAAAAGAAGCAACATGTCACGCACGTCTATCATTTTGTTATTGATTGTTTGTGCTTGATCTTGACGTATGATATTAGTCCTTCGATTGATATGATAATTTATTAGATTCAATATAGAGATGAAGAGGATGATTCTCCTCATTGCATCTCATTTCTTACATCTTCTACTCTAACATGCCTACTCGCCATGGAAACACTGCCAACTACCTTCTAAGGTGTTGTTAGCCTATCATCCCTCTTAGCATGCGTTACTAGTTGAGGTTCTTTCCTTTTCACCCGAGACCTTTTTCCATCTTCTAAGAGACCGTAAACCCAAATTGGACCATAATTCACTTTGACCGCTTAACCATGAGAATTTTCATATATGTTAATAATTTGATAGGTTTACTAAACTTACATCTTGTATGCTCGTTTAAGTTGATTTGTCAGGGTTTAATAAGTTTAGATCCTAGTTTTGGGTTACAGTTTTAGGAGTGAATGATGTTGATGATGTGCGCGAACTCAAGTACACAATAAAGTAATATAGGGTTGTAAGCCCCCATTTTATCAATTTCAAGGGGAATTGTGCTACTAGAAGTTGATTCACTTTCATCGATCCGCTAAGCCAGTTGAAAAGCTTTAAGTCTAGTTATGATAATACTAAAAACTAAACACAAATTAATAATCAATGTTGATCATCTAGTAGATCAAAGCATCTCTACAATACCAGATTCATTATAGTGATCATCCATTATTAAGCAATTTAGTTTGATATATATATATATATATATATATATATATATATATATATATTGATTTTATATAAATTGATAGATAATGCATGAAGTATTAAGTAATTATGTGAGAAACCACCATACTTAGATGTGACGAACCCTACTTTTGTGGCATTTATGAGCAACCAAGTCCATTTAGTGGAAGCATACATTGACAAGCCTTCACAAGAATAAGGTTACATATGTTCTCTTTTGAACTTGTTTTCGTGTAAGTAAAATTGATAGAAACTAGCATTTTCCAATGACATCTTCCATCTGAAACATAAAAAATGGCTATCAAGCATATTTATTAACATTACTCTTCTTTTCATGAAATAAAATGTAATAGTCAACTCATAAGTTAACACTAATCAATGACAACAATGTCATACCGAGCTACTCATATATCTTACAGGAAAGTCCTCATATAATTAACTGCACAACATAAACAATAGAAAAGTGAACTATTTCTATGAAGATATAGAGAAAGAGCATAAGAAACTCAATGAATACCATGAAACATTAAGCTATGTGTGTTTCAGATCCACTTTCTTTTTTCAAATCAATTCTCGAGTGCTAAGTGGCTTACAAGAGGATTTTTCTCCCTCCTCTAATGCTCCCGATCATCAAACTAGGTTCAATGATGTTCACCCTCTTAAAAAGTTATTTTAAATATATTAAGTGATTCTTTGATGAACATAGTTCATTCTATTTTTAAGAACTAATGTATTATACATATTGATCCAAATTCTATGTTTTGTCTACATGTTGGGGTTATGAATGCAAAATAAGTGTAATTAGTCTTTATGTTTTCATGTAGACTAATGAAAGGTACTTTAATGTAGAATTACAAAACATGTATCATCTAAAACCAACACTACCTTTGCCAATGATTATTGGCACTCAAGAATTCAAAATCAAATTTATCACAGAGGGACATGATGTGCACCCTTCAGCACACATCGTATCCACCTTTAGGGCTTTTGTCACAGCTGCGTCCCATTATTACCACTAATCATGAGATTAGGGAATGAGTTTGAGGATTATACTTAATACAAAGTTCACTCCCTTATTAATTTTTTTTCTTCTTTTGTTTCAAACTCTTTGTTTTCTCGCATCCAATCATATAAACAAACTTTATAAGAGAAATGCTTTGATTACTCTAATATGATCTCAAAATTAATGATACAAATCCGTACATTCATTCTGTTTCTCACACCTCCATGTACATACAACATGATAATTAAATACATTCTCTCTTATTAAAGAAAAAAATATACAAATATTATTTACAACTCTCTCACATCTATACAAAGACCTAGAGTGATAAGGACCAACTAAACTCAACTAATCTCATACTTAACTCATGTGGTAGATCTACTATGATGCTTTGACCTTCTTCAAGTCCGTGTGGTTCCCCTAAAAATTGTGAGTAGAGGGGTGAGCCTACTCGCTCAGTGAATGAGTACTTCAAAGAAATAGTTTAAAGCACTTATATAATTACAACTATATTATCTAGAAACTGATATAAATTATAACAACAGTAAGCTTTAAAGAGTCTAATCATTGACAATTATATATATTGTAGGATACTCTAGATATCTACAAGAGTGAACCAATATATGAATATGCTTGATTGATCATAAATAGAACTAATAATTCAGAAACATAAAATGAATAATTGAATAATTGTGCACACTCATTTAACATCTCATTCATCTTATTATGCCCTGAACCCACATGAGGTGTACCACAACATGTGAAATAATTGCAGCAAGCTAACATCTCACTATACAAGGTTTAGAAGCATGCCTCAGTTCCTAATCCTATATCTTAAGTAAGACCCTATTTGCATCGGGCCTCGGCACGTATGCCTCTCGGCGGCTCATGGGAGCAATCGAATATCTCAGACTCCACCTCTCAACCTAGGTACTCAGGTAGTGAGTCAAAGCCCTCAGGCTTATTGTGCATCAGCGGACCTACTGACTATTGGGTTTTAGGGGAGACAGAGAAGGAAGCGGAAATAAAAAATTTCTTCTCCCAAACCCAGAATAAAGGAATCGTGTCAACGTCTATAAAATAGGAAGAATGGTTTGTAGAGGCGTACCTTGTCTCGAGGCTTGCTCGGCGATGTTACCTTGCGGCTTGTGCGGTCTTCACCTTCGATCTTGGACGGTGTCTGTGCAGCTCCTGGTCTCACCGAGACTGTCAGCTCCTGGTCTCACCGAGACTGTCGGGATTGATAGCTGTCCTCTGAGCAGCAGAAGTCTCCCACCTCTGAAGTAGTCCACACGGACCACCTGGAACTCTGATCTCCTTGTCCCAAAAGGAATCAGAAGGAGTCGCACCCTCCTATCGACGTACTAGTCACTGACACACTCTCCTGCCACCAGTCGCTTTTCTGCAGTTGTCTTTCCCTTGTTGTGCCTCCCTTATCGGGTAGCACTTGTTCGGGCTCTCTCTCGGTTACCAAAACTAGAGAGAACGACAACTTTACAGAGAAACTGGTGTACTGAGTTGTGTTCTTGAGAAGCCCCCACTACCCCTATATATATAGGAGGGTCATGGGACATGGTTCTCTATCCCGGATAATGTGGGATTAATGTAGGAGTAGAAGGGTTTGAGATTGTCCACAAAACAACCAACTCACCAGTTGAACCGATCGTTTCACACCCTGAAACGATCGTTCCATGCCCTGAGCTGGTTGTTTGGGACCTGAGCCGATCGTCTGGGCTCTGAGCTGATCGGCTGGAGCTCTGAGCCGATCAGTTCACAGTCCTGGCCCAACTAAATTGACTTTCAAATTTGTCTCTGATTAATCAAATATTAATCCTTGTCCAAATCAAATTTGTACAAGTGAAACAAATTGTATTTGCAAAATAGTCTTCTAATTTTTGAAACGATCTCGGTTGGTCACATGAGCCGACCGGTTCAACAATTGAGCCGGTTGTCTCATTGCACATGAGACGATCGTCTCACCAGTTGAGCTAATCGGTTCACCAACCTGAGCTGATCGGTTCAACTCTTGAGCCGATCGGTTGGGGCAGCAGACTTCTGCAAATCAGTCAATTGTAGTTTCAATCAATCTGATACTCTAATCAATCGGTCCAACACCTTGAACACTATGATTTTGAGCTATCAATCAACTGAGTGTTTAATTGAACTACTAAACTCCTTTAGTAATCAATCTAAACATTGTTTGTGGATAAACTCCTCTTCCAGGTTAAATCCTATATGTGTGACCCTACAAGTCCATTTCACGTTGGCAGTGAAGTCCATAACACTTATGACTTCACAAGAAAAGAGCGGTGCCTAGTCGCACATCAATGCTACCCAAGTGAAATAGAAAGTTGGAGAACAACTTTGAGTCCTACAATCTGTGAATGGTGTTACAGTGAATGTATAATTCCTTTATCAATGATATCTCGAATGAACTCAAGGCATGGAACAGTCATCCTGTCAACGTTCATTCACTTTCTTGATCTCATAGTAGATTGGAGGAGATATGTATGACATCAATATCACATACTGATTCACACATGTGTGCACACACCTATCTCAATCCTACTCATCAAGTGGCCATTGATATCAAACTCCCTCAGGAGGGACAAATCCCATATCTATCACTCACCCCTCAAAAGCCAATGTGTCAAAGCCACCCAATCATCACCTTTATAACAACCCATGTTTTAGGATTGCATTTGATGATGTCAAAGTGTACCCAACGACATGTGTTGAGTGTAGTGATTTCAGGTCAAAGAATCACACTCACCACCATCACTGTGAGAACTGACTATGACTACCATGTCATGGTTCCATGTGTCAAACTCACAGTGGGTCTTTCCGGTACACTTGTTCTCTAACAAGTACCTATGTGTTTCGTTTGATATCTCCATATCATGACTAATGAGATTCTGTCATAAACCAACACCACAATCTAGTCTTATGTGTCATTGTTGTCTATCTACCTTCCACAATGACATCCGACTAGGGACATGATAAGAATGTACAAACTCTTAGCATCTGTATGATCTCATCGTTCAGGTCTTGAACCTGAAAGCATACGTCATTGAGTACTATCATTCTCTAGACATTCAATATGTTCTATCATTATATCATATGACTGAACCAGAAAGAATTGGATGCTTGCCTTTGATCTTTATCAAATCAATCTTAATGTATCCCACCAATCATCCCATGATTGGCTCTCAGAGCATACATACCAACAAACTCCCACTTGCACTGCGAGCCAATCACCCTTGAATCATATTCTTAGTGATCTTCAAACATGTCCCTCATGTTACTGTGCTCTAGTGCTAACATAGTGAGCTATGGAAACACCTTGCCAAGGTCGGTATTAACTGCATGTCTCTCATCTCTTCATTGTACGTCACATGTATGAGATGGAGTTTTCATAATATGTGATATAGTATTCCTTTGCTAACCTTTAGCCACATTGCATGACCAAGCACTCCTAACTTGTCATCAATGACTGGAATAGTTATAAGTTCATCTCATAAACTTCCAGATCCATATAGTATCCACTGTTGTTCTTTAACACACAGATACTCGACATTTTGCATTTTTAAACGGCTTTGTTGGAACATTTCCAATTATCAACAAACATTCACTTTTATATATCCCATATTTATTTTGCGATTAATTTTCTATCCTTATTGGAAGTTTGCATCAGTGTAACTCTTTATAGTGAACCCTTCCTTATAACTAGTACTTCTCAAGTACTTATCAAGTTCTTATGGTATTCTAGTAACCCTTACTAGAACTAGACAGACATCCACTCGTCATGTCCCACATACGAGTTATTAGGATGAGCAAATCATATTGTCATGTCCTACATACAAGATGATGAATGCATTTTATTCTTGATATGTCCATTCATGTAAGATGATGGGATGTTTACATGCATGATAGATCCATATCTATTCTTAGTGTTCCCATTCTTCGTAAGAATCGGACATTTGGCCTTGGGATACCAACTCCATGTAACGTGGATAAGTTCTCTCCCACTGAATCTATGCATACTGAACCCTTCAGTATATATTGCCAATGTATGCTCTCTCTTTTCAGGTCAAGAGGTTTTCGAGAACTATCTCTATAGATCTCTATTCCTATCACATAGGAAACATATCTATCTTCCTTAAAGATAATTTCCACTTTGGATTTCCATTCTAGAACATCTCATTTCACATCAACATGTGGAATGTGAATATGCTCCCACTAAATCACAGATCCCTTCTTTATCCTTGACATATCAGTCAAACCCTTTGACTATATTATCAAAGTAAAGATCCAGTTTTGAGTTGCTTGTACTCAATCAATCACATTGATTAGCCCATTGTAACTTATAGTCTTCATTTGCATTAATGGATTCATAAACCTTATAGGTTGTGTCACATACACATCCTTGTTTTATTCCTTATAGGAATGCATTTTTAGTATCCGTATGCCAAATCTCTTAGTCATTAAGTTGCAATCAACAAGCATCATCCTTCTCAAAATGTTATCCATGT
Organism: Alisma plantago-aquatica; assembly: GCA_963693085.1. NCBI lineage: Eukaryota > Viridiplantae > Streptophyta > Magnoliopsida > Alismatales > Alismataceae > Alisma > Alisma plantago-aquatica. The sequence goes on from OY856414.1 coordinate 556,375,429, forward strand.
GTCTTAACACTTAAGACTCATTCGCACTTATGGATTTAATCCCAATGGGTGGTACCATCAAGGTCATACCTTATGGTTCACATGGAAGTCATTTAGGATGTAACGGTCATAAACCATAACTCAAAATCTGATTCCTCATATCATCTAGATTGTTGACTCATCATATGACCAACTCATCATATAGATAATCGAGGTGTATCTGTCAAGGATATAAGAACTCACAACTCCTTGTGATTCTTAATGTCCTTTATAGGTGTGGGGTATTCTTTATTTAAGAAGAATTTAGTTATTTGATAATCATTCTCTAACTCCTTAGAGTATGACTCCTTGTTGATTTAGACATCACCATGCCTTAATCATGAGTTCACTATGATACACTATCATAATCACTCATAAGGTTCTCAAACATTTGGTCCAAGTATTTCATTCATTGATCTCATCAAGAATTAACACTTTACCAAATTCATACTTCATCTATGATATTCTTGAACACTTCAAGATATTCATATTGGTATTTCTCTAAACACCATTTGAAGTACTAGCATTAAGTCCAATAGGTATGTAAATATATCACATGTATTATACCTAATAGGATAATCATTCTTCTACTACCACTAGTGAAGATTGATTAATCATGTCTACACTACTACAGAAATAGCATTCAGTGTCACTTTTCTGGGCGTCGGTTATTAAGGAAAAGCGACACCTAACATATAAGGCGTCGGTTGTTTAAGCAAACCGACGTCTATATTCGAAGACCAGCCAGATACGGGTACCGCTTTGTATTCAGCGTCGGTTGTTTATAACAAACCGACGCTTTAAGTCGCCCACGAAATCCAAATTTTGATAAAAAAAATAGTGTCATTTTCAGCGTCGGTTATGTAGGTATAAACCGATGCCTATGTGCGATGAAAATTTGCACAAAAAGTGTCACTTTCAGCGTCGGTTATCCTTGTATAACCGACGCTGAAGGTGGTTCCCGCCAAACAATTTCATGAAAATATCATCCAATTGGACGTCGGTTGTTGCAAACAACCGACGCTAAAGAGGTTTAGGTGTCAGTTGTTTGAAACAACCGACGCTATTTGGGAACTTTATTACCCGCGATCGCCCGACTCTTCCCCTTTCTTCTGTTTCATTGTGAGCCAATTACCTTTTCTTCTCTGCTGCCGCCAATTTCTTCTCCGGTGATTTCTTCTCCGGCGCCCCCTTCTCCGGCAATTTCTTCTCCGGCGCCCCCTTCTCCGCCGCCACTCCTGCACCTTCTTCCCTTCTCCGCCGCCCCTGCTGCTCCAGCGCCAGCGCCTTAGATTAGGCACCGCCACGCCTGAGATTAGGCGCCGCCACGCCCCTGGTGCTCCTCCACCGCCGTCGCGCCGCCGCAACCATCATCTCCAGCCTCACTGCTAGCTGCTCCTCCACCGCCGTCACTGCTAGCTACTCCTCCAGCCAGAGCCACCAGAGCCTCTACCTTCTTCCCTCTGACAAGGTTGGTCTTCCCGCTGCTAGCTGCTCTACTTTTTTTTGCATCGATTAAATTGTTGTGATAAAAATGCATGTAATGTATTTGTTTAGAGTTAATCTAATCTGGATGTTCATAATAATGTAGTATGTTAAATATGATGATTAGGGATACATATAATGTCTAGTAGAAAAATATTAGATGATATTCAAGAAAACCCTAGTTTGATGAGCATGTTGTTAATCATGTTAATTATGATTCTTCTATATATTATGATGTCATTATATAATTATGTGATCCCAACATATTAAATTGAATTAGAATGATTTCATGAATAATAGGGTTTTAAAGTTGATAAACATGTACATGCGGAAATAGGGTTATTAAACCAATGGTTATAACATAGTATGATCTTAATCTAATCTGGATGTTCATAATAATGTAGTATGTTAAATATGATGATTAGGGATACATATAATGTCTAGTAAAGATTCCTAGACCTTTTGTTTGAAACTATTGATTTCTTGATTTATTATTTGATAATGCTCTGTTGATTAGGATTAACCATTTTGCCTGTAGTTTATAGACATTTATTATATATAAGAATGACAACACATGTATTTGTTGGCCTAGAAACCCGTCCAAGATTTACTCATTAGGAGTAAATCTTGGATAGTTCCCGATTTGGGATTGTTCTTGAACACCTAATCTCACTTAGGATGTAAGTGTATAATGTGTATTGGGTTTTCGAGAAAATTTCGGTAGCATTTCCCCGTTTGTTCTCTAAGTACATATGTACTTAGAGAACAGCGGGGAAATGCTGCCGAAATTTTCTTGAAAACCCAATACACATTATACACTTACTAGTGAGATTAGGTGTTCAAGGATGGGATAGGTGGTACACATTTATTATATATAAGAATGACATCAAATGTGTTTGTTGGCCTAGAAACCCGTCCAAGATTGACTCATTAGGAGTAAATCTTGAATAGTCCTCGGTTTGGGACTGTTCTTGAACACCTAATCTCACTTAGGATGTAAGTGTATAATGTGTATTGGGTTTTCGAGAAAATTTCGGCAGCATTTCCCCATTTGTTCTCTAAGTACATATGTACTTAGAGAACAGCGGGGAAATGCTGCCGAAATTTTCTCGAAAACCCAATACACATTATACACTTACTAGTGAGATTAGGTGTTCAAGGATGGGATAGGTGGTACACATTTATTATATATAAGAATGACATCACATTATAGAAACATTGTGCATGATGCTGAGATACCGTTATACACAGGCTGTGCTAAGTTTACGAAGCTTAGCGCTGTGTTGAGATTGTATAAGTTGAAAGCTAACAATAGATGGAGCGACAAAAGCTTCACTTCATTGTTGACTTTGTTGAAAGAAATGCTTCCTGAAGGAAACGAGCTGCCAATCTCAACATACCAGGTAAAGAAAATGTTGTTCCCAATGGGAATGGAGGCCAAGAAGATACACGCATGCCCGAATGATTGTGTATTATTTCAAAAGGACTATGTAGATTTGAAAGATTGTCCAAAATGGGGTGCGTCAAGGTATAAATTGACGACTTCGGGGGAGTCCAAAACTGGTTCTCCTGCCAAGATGTTGTGGTATCTACCTATAATATCACGGTTTCAACGCTTGTTTGCAAATCCGAAAGATGCGAAGAATTTAAAGTGGCATGCAGATGTTAAGAAAAATAATGATGGGATCCTGCGACATGCGTCTGATTCCCCACAGTGGAAGAAGATTGATCTATTGTACCCCAAATTTGGTGAAGAAGATAGGAATCTAAGACTTGGGCTTTGTACAGATGGGATGAATCCGTACGGGACATTGAGCAGCCAACATAGCACTTGGCCAGTCATGCTTGTTATATACAATCTTCCTCCCTGGATGTGTATGAAAAATAAGTATGTTATGTTGTCATTGTTGATATCGGGCCCTAAACAACCTGGAAATGATATCGATGTTTATCTTGAACCTTTGATTGATGACTTAAAGAAACTTTGGGCTGAAGGTGTGATGACCTATGATGCTTCAGCAAGAGAGACATTTCATTTGCATGCTATGTTGTTTTGCACTATTAATGACTTTCCAGCATATGGGAATTTGTCTGGATATAGTGTCAAAGGAGCTAAAGTGTGTCCTATATGTGAAGAAAACACTGATTCAATAAGACTAAAACATGGCGGAAAGACTGTATATATTGGTCATCGAAGGTTTCTTTCAAAATTCCATATGTATCGTAGGAAGCGCAAAGCATTCAATGGATGGAATGATGAACGGAGTGCACCTAAACCTATACCAGGGGATGTTGTTTATGAAAGAGTAAAAGACATTGTCAATGAATTTGGTAAGAAATCACAATGTAGCATGGCCACACGGAGTGACAATTCTTCATTCAAGAAGAAGTCAATATTTTGGGATCTTCCTTATTGGAGTTCTTTGGCAGTCAGGCATTGTATCGATGTAATGCACGTTGAGAAAAATGTCTGTGATAGCATCATTGGTACTCTGTTAAATATACCAGGTAAGACTAAAGATGGGATAAAATCCAGACTGGACCTACGTGAAATGGGAATAAGGTCAGAATTAACAGAATTATGTGTAATGGGTAGAAAAAGAACATACTTACCTCCCGCTTGTTACACGTTGTCTAGAAAGGAGAAAAAAACTTTTTGTGAATGCTTGGTAAATGTTAAGGTGCCACATGGTTACTCATCCAACATCCATAGATTGGTATCAATGAAAGATCTGAAGTTGATAGGTCTTAAATCTCATGATTGTCACACTCTAATGCAACAAATATTACCTGTGGCAATTCGATCTATATTGCCGAAGCATGTAAGGTTTGCAATTACCAGACTTTGTTTCTTTTTCAACAGTCTATGCAGTAAAGTTATTGACCCTAATACTCTCGATAATTTGCAAAGAGAAGTGGTTGTTACCCTATGTCAGCTTGAGATGTATTTCCCTCCTTCGTTCTTTGATATCATGGTACATCTTGTTGTCCACTTGACTAGGGAAGTGAAAATGTTGGGACCAATTTTCTTGCATTGGATGTATCCCTTTGAACGATACATGAGCGTTTTTAAAGGTGATGTTCGAAACCGTTATCGGCCTGAAGGGAGTATTATTGAAGGTTATGTGGCGAGAGAGGTTATGGATTTTTGCAATGACTTTCTCAGTGGTAATGACACTCCTGATAATGACAAGAATTTTGAGGAGGGCAAAGGAATTTTGGGATCACGGGTGAAAGTAATCAGCCGTGAGCAGTTGGAACAAGCTCACTTGTATATTTTACACAATATGGACGAAGTGAGTGTTTATATCGAGGAACATACCAATTTCATAAAGAGACAACATCCTCAAGCAAGTTCAATGTGGCTTGCTAGAGAGCATAATAAGACTTTTACTAAGTGGTTTGAAGATAAAGTCTTACATCAACTATCTCAAACACCAAATGATATTACAGAAACTATCAAATGCCTCGCCTTAAACCAAAACCGAATGTTATGTCTTATGAAGGGTTTGACATTAATGGATTCACATATTACACAAAGCGCCAAGATGATAAGAGTGTCGTCCAAAATAGTGGGGTCACTCTTCAAGCGTCGACTATGTGCTTTGCAAGTGCAAAGGATAAGAGTCCACGTGAAGCTAAAATGTCATATTACGGTGTCATTGAGGACATTTGGGAGTTTGTCTACATAGATTTCAAAATTCCTCTCTTTAAATGTAATTGGGTTGATAACACCAAAGGAGTTATAGTGGATGAATTGGGTTTCACTTTGGTGAACTTTGAAAAGATTGGCGAGAAGGGTGAACCATTCATATTGGCATCACAGGCGAAACAAATATTCTATATCGATGATCCTGCGAATGATAAATGGTCGGTTGTTCTTCATGGTAAAAGACAATTCATTGAAGATCCTATAGATGAAGAAGAGTACTATGATAAGTATGATGACTCCAGTCCATTCTCAGTTGGGTTGCCAACTCCACAAAATATTGAAGCTAATGATGACTTATATGTGCGCGGAGATCACAATGAAGGATTGTTAATTGATAAAAGATCACAATTTTAGAGACATGTATGTTTATACAAATGCTAAATGTTTGCCTTTTTCTAGTTAATACAAATGCTAAATGTTTGCCTTTTTCTAGTTAATACAAATGCTAAATGTTTGCCTTTTTAATGACATTTTCAGATGGCTGACCATGATGAGCATGATGTCCATGATGAGCATGAAGTCCATGATGAGCATGCTGTCCATGACGAGCATGGCGAGGATACCAATGTAAGTTCTAAAAACATATCCTGTATTTCTATAAAATTCATTATCTTCTAGTTATGTCATATATCCTATATTTCTATATTGGGCTAATTTAGTGTGTTTATTTTTGTCAAATTTTAGGTTGATGATGTACCTGTACCCACTGAAGCACTGGAGCAACTTGATGCGCAGCACCCAACACTTAACAAGAAAAGGGGCATCACTCTGTTGAAGAAGTTATTAGTGCTAAGTGGTAGTGGATCCAAATTGGTGGTGGAGTTTGATAATGGAGGAAATGCAATTGGAGTGAACCGCAATAATTTTGTAAACTATCTTGGGTGTACCACTCGGAGCCATTGTGGTGTTAAGTATGATAGTTGGCATAAAGTTCCTCAAGGGAAAAAAGACTTGATATGGAAGGATTTATGCGTGAGTTATTATTATTTGCAATTCTATTTTGTAGATTACAAATTCTATTATTTGCAATTCTATTTTGGATACTAGTTAATAACATTTCTATTTTACAGAATCTGTTTGCATTGGATGAGAAGTTGCATAGTAAAAGTGTGATGCAACGCGCTGGAAAGATGCTTAGGAATTATAGGACAAATCTGAACAGAGAATACATAAAAGAGGGTGATAAGAAGAAGAAGTCAGCCCTTGAACAATGGAACTTCTTGGACAAAGAAGATTGGGACAATTTTGTTGCTTCAAGAAAATCTGAAAAATTCAAGGTATTAGGCGTCACTCCCAATTTAATTAATATACATTGTATTCACCTATTCAAGATTAACATTTAGTGCTACTAACCAAATCATTAATGTGCATACTAACTAGGCCCTCAGTGACGCACAAAAGCAAGGCGTGCACTGAATGTGCATGACCACACTATGGGTCCAAAAGGCTATGCAAGCGTTCGCCAAAGACTACAGGCGGAGTCTGCGGCTACTCAGCAGTCTGCTGCTACTCAGGAGTCTGCTCCTACTCAGGAGTCTGCCACACCTATGCCTCGCCATGATATCTGGATAGCTGGCAGGCAAAACAAGAAGGGTGAAATAAAGAAGCATGTAACTGCCGAGGCGACTACAAAAATGGTAAAATACAACTCTTAGAGAAATCGTTTGAATATTGATTATTTGTGGTGTTAACTTACCAATTTCTGTTTATGGTGATTAGCGGGAGATGCACGAGCAGAGGAAACAAGGCACGTTCATCCCTCAGGGCACAAGGGATGAATTGACAGTTGCTCTGGGTAACCCAGAGCATCCTGGACGTGTTAGAGGTGCCGGCGCTGGTGTTGGCATCAAAGCATTCTTTGGGCCATCCCAGCGCAAACCCAGAGCGGGACTTTCTCAAGAAGAGGTAACCTATTCTTTTTTTAGAATGTTACTATAAAAGGAAATTCATTAATAAGAAGCTAATGTTTCTTTTATCCATGTATAGGAAAATAAGAGAGTTGAGGATTTAGTTGCTAAGAAGGTCAACGATGTAGTTGCTGAGAAGGTCAAGGAAGAATTGCTGCGGTGGCATGCATCTCAGGCTTCCAATCAGCCTATGGCGACCCACTCTTGTCCTGATGCACAGACTGCGAGTAATCCTGGAGACCCATCGCCTAGCACGTCTGTTGTAAGTATTGTTTATGACATTGTAGCTAGTCTTTTCAAGATGATATGTTTTCAAGATTATATGTATATATGTATAACATTCTTTACGTAAATTTGTAGGCATTGAAGCCATGCCGCTTAAGAATGCAAGACTATGTATTACCCGATTGGAGGGAAGTTGCATTGCCATATGCCCACCCAGATATTGATACACTTGGTGAGGCAGAAGGCGGGGTCATATTGTGGCCCAAAGCAGATGTCGTCTACACGACTGAAATTGTAAGATAAATTTACATTGATTTAGACTGTTAATGTGTATATATGATGTCAACTGATCTGAAATTATATATACAGGTTAAAAAGAAGACACCAGGAGCACCTAGGCCTCCACCACCACTTCCCGCATTACCAACTTGGGTTCCAACTGACCTAGCATACCCGTTAGGTCCTGCTTGTAGGGGAATGGAATGTTGGCTACGGGCACATAATATACATTTCCCTATAATAGTTTCTTTAGATGCAGATTATGCAGGTCAATCATACGATAGCTCTTTATTTATACAAGATATTATTGAGCTGTTTATGTATGATTGGCTGAATACATCAATGATAGAGATATGGATAAGGTGAGATCTTGTTTATACATCTATATACCTTGTGTAAGATCCGGTGATCTGGTTTCTTATATATTAATGCATACGCCTATATGTTTTGCAGCTACTTAGTCGAAGATCATTGCAAACAATTTGCATTTGATCATTTGGGATTTTTGATTCCATCATTGATTAGTTTGGTAGCTAAAGACCCTGATAATGTTCAACAATACTGTATAGATGCTTTTACAATTTTTGGTCAGCAAAAGAAGACAATAATAATAGCTCCATTCAATGTCAAGTTTACTTTATTTATAATTTGGACTTAAGAAAATTCCATTTTTATTTTGCATTTTGAGTTATTAATTGTTAACTTCTTACCTCTAGCGGTAGACATTGGGAGTTACTAGTTATTGTCCCCGGGACATTCACTGTTTATTATCTAGATCCTGCGGGGAGTACATTGAACACTAAAATTGGACACGTAATGAGAATGCCATTATTCTGGTGAGAAATATTTCATTTTTATATCCGTTAACATCTTTTATTACATTACTATTTACTTATGCAATTTATTGTGTTATATTAACATGTAGGGGTTTAGATGCATTCAAAAAGGCTGGAGGAACGGTCCCAAGGAAAAAGAACCAGCCAATAAATTGGCAGAACGTACAAGTAAGTTCCCGACTCGAATATATATATTATTGATGTGAATTGTGCTTAGTTGTATTATTTTGTATGTTTCAATTTATAGTGCGCTACACAAGACAATGGCTGGGCATGCGCATACTATGTGATGCGATTTATGCAGATGATTATCAAACATGCCGCATTGGACATCGATAGCATACATGAGGTATTATATATAGTCTCATTAGTTAGTATGAAATATATCAATCTTATTTTTATATTATTACTTATATATATACATCAGTCTCTTTGCATGTGTTTAAAACTGACCACACTATAGGTAAACACTTAAAAAATATACATGCTCCATATACGATGGAAGCATTAAATGAAATAAGAGAAGAATGGGCAAAAGCCATACAAGCAGTGGCAACTGTAAGATATAATTGGGATGTTGATAGCGATAATGAATGATACTTTGTAAATGAATATTTCTGAATGTTAATACATGTATTTGAATGTTTTTATATGTGTGAATGTGAGAATTGAATTGATGTCCGAATGTATCTACTTGTGTGAATTATTTTTTGTGAATTTTGCAGGTTTGTGGCCTGTTTGTAGGCTGATATCAATGGATGTCGTAAACCTGCAATTCAGAAAACTGAACTGCAGGTTCTCATCCTGCTGACCAGCCACAGCAGGCCTGCAAACTGATATAAAAAAAAATAGATATAGGCGTCGGTTATTTACAGAAAACCGTCAGCAAAGACCTACAGCGTCGGTTATTTGATAAAAACCGACGCCTAATAGTACAAACAACCTGACCGTGCAGGGTAGCACGGCCGTGGTGGAAAAGGCGTCGGTTATTCATATAAAACCGACGCATATAGTACTAAACACGGCCGTGCAGGGAAGCACGGTCGTGTCATCTTGAAGTATAGGCGTCGGTGTTTTAGTAGATAACCGACGCATAATGTGTCCTGGATGACACCATTTTCTGTGGCGTGAAACCTTTTGGCGTCGGTTATCTACTAAAAAACTGACGCCTATATGTTAAATAGGCGTCGGTTAAAAAACCGACGCCGAAGTGTTCGACCTTTAGCGGCGCCCACATAGGCGTCGGTCGGAAACCGACGCCAAATGGGGTTAAACGACCGACGCCAAAGGCCGTTTCTGTAGTAGTGCTAAGAGATTCATGTCTCTTACTGGTTTTCTAACCAAAAGAGTCTAGCTTATCCATCATATGGAAACTAGAAGTGAATTTCTCATGATTTATGCTAATTTGATTGTTTGATTTATCAATAACTTTTAGGTATCATTTTATCTTATGCATACCAAGTACCATAAGATAACCAAGGCATTGCCACAAAGATCATATCTTTGAAACATCAACTATATTGATAGTCATCTTATCACTACAAGATGCAATAATAAAGTGTTTCTATTGGAAAATTGAAATAGCAGTTCTCAACTCTATTTCGTGCCCTTTAGGCTGAAATAAATTGAAAGGTAATCCTATCTATGGCAGCAACACTTGCTCCAATGATGGGTATTCCTTTCTTGGTCCTTTCATAAAGGCCATCACTTCTTTGTAGATCTTGTATATCATATATGACATATCCATATCTTGGTATCATATACCTCAGATAAAGAAGCGGTTCATTTCATGATACCTTAGGTGGAGATCTCCATCCCCTCCTTCTTCTTTTGTTCTTCCAGATATAGAGAGAAATTCCCTCATTCCCTTTCCCCATGTGCCTTGAGGCTGAAGACGACTTGGGCTACTGGCTAGCATCAGAACGATTCTTTTCTTTGCATTTATCCTTTCCTTTAAGACTTACCCTTCATTGATCACATCAAACATTAGGGTTTGTCTTTCTTCATAATTGCCTCTACCGTCCTCAACATGTCCAACAACTTTATCAAAACTTGTCAAAATTGTTCATGTCAAAGTTCATCATGAACTGTATGATTCTCGCAACATTTGCAGTATCATACCAAAAGCCAACTCTTGGCTCAGAGGGAATCCTTCTTAGTCAGGTTTTTCCACATACCCAATCACATTGAGTGTGTGAATACCTTACTGGATCTCCTTCTGTCATGACATACTAGGATAGTGTCTTGGAGACATCATATGTCTCATGTTGTCTCTGCAACTCATAGGTTAGAGAACACAACATTAAGCATTCCACATTAATGGCATCTTCGATATGCTTCCATAAGCATACTTTCAGCAGTTGGTGTGGTGGGACCGAGTTCCTCTGGTTCTGGTATAACTAGGACTTAGAGCTTTCGCTCTTCGATTGAGAACACTTCTCAACGTCCTAACCAGTCGTGGAATTATTCCCATTTAATTTGTTGGTCTCAAAGACCGATCGCAAATAAAGTGATTATTGTTGATTAGCCATTTATTGTACAAAAAGGAAATATATGCAATTTAGTCCAAAACTCAATTTTGACTTATTTGATTGATTTGAAAAGTTGAAGATATAATTAGGACTTTAATTAATTATCTCTCCCACTACTTTATTCAAATTGATAGCCCTCACCATCAATTCGGAAGATTGTAGTGTACAATCTTCTAGTGGGTCAAGATCCTGAAATCCTCTGAGTCATGGACCATCTAGGGCTATCACCCATAACTTAGATCTTCCAGGTAGGCAACTTTTGCCAATTCCATCATATGCAACTCTTGAAAGATGTCATATGCAACTCCTTGCCATGATCACCTCCATGCCTAAAGGTGCTAGATCCTATCTAGGTCACCTTGTTAAGTTCGACCCAAAGCCAACACGATGAATATGCACCCTGCTAGGGCAGACCCACATATCCATCCTTCACGCTTCCACGAGATAGATGGTGCACAATGCTAGGGCATGCCCACACTTGGCCGATCAAGCTTTTCACGTGTGTCGCATTTAGAAGGCATCTAAAACTTTAATATTTAATGAGGGATTTGGTTTTTATAGGTACATATACATATCCAATCACCACAATATATAGTATGTATCATATACCTATTATATCCCACATAAAACATGCAAAACAATAAAAGCGATGATTATGGCCATCCTAATGTGATTCCTCGAGCCAATAGGAATCACGGTCATCTAGGTATACATCACATGCAACCTGTACAAGATGAACTATGTGCTTTTCCATTATAGGTTTGATCAAATCATCTCCATGATTGATCGGCTCGCCATCAGGCCGGTCAGTTGGGTTCCACCAGTCGATCAGTTGGCTCCTCCAACCGATCGATTCACCTGGTCATCGTGCATCTCCTCAGGTCGCCACCCGCTCGTCTCGATCCTCGAGCCAGTCGTATGGATCGCCAACTGATCTGTTCATGCCTTGAACCGATCATCTCAGTTGTTGTTAGATTGTCCTCCGTTCTTTGACATAACAGGAAATAAAATTATATCCTATTTACATTTGAAAAGGGAAACCCCAAGTTACATTCGGGGGGAGTAAAGGTAGGAAAGAAATCTTGAGTTATCTCGAGTTGCATCAGGAAAAAGGAGGTAGGGAATTGGTGTGCAGACCGAGATCTAAGAAACCACATACAACCAAGCACACATATAGGGTTTATTGGCCATAACCACGCTATACATCAACAAAAAAACTCATTTAAGGGCGACATGTATCGAGTACATTCATATTAAATATCATATATGTATTTAGGGATTTGTGGATTTAGGATTGGACATGCATAAAACCAATTTTATTTGCATCGTATGCAATAAATAAAGGCGACAAACCAAAATCGATCATATTGATAATCCTAAAGTATAGAGCAGTTGACGTGGCTCTGATACCACTGTTGGATTTTAGGGGAGACAAAGAAGGTAGCGGAAACAAAAAAATTCTTCTCCCAAACCCAGAATAAAGGAATCGTGTCAACGTCTATACAATAGTAAGGATGGTTTGTAGAGGCGTACCTTGTCCTGAGGCTTGCTCGGCAACGTTACCTCGCAGCTTGCACGGTCTTCACCTCCGGTCTTGGACGGTGTCTGTGCAGCTCCTGGTCTCACCAGGACTGTCAGCTCCTGGTCTCACCGGGACTGTCGGGATTGACAGCTGTCCTCCAAGCAGAAGAACTCTCCCACCTCTGAAGTAGTCCACATGGACCACCTGGAACTCAGATCGCCTTGTCCCATAAGGAATTAGAAGGATTCACACCCTCCTATTGGTGTACTAGTCACCGACACACTCTCCTGCCACCAATCTCTTTTCTGCAGTTGTCTTTCCCTTATTGTGCCTCCCTTATCAGGTAGCACTTGCTCGGGCTCTCTCTCGGTTACCAAAACCAGAGAGAACGACAACTTTACAGAGCAACTGGTGTATTGAGTTGTGTTCTTGAGAAGCCCCCACTACCCCTATATATAAAGGGGGGTCATGGGATAGGGTTCTCTATCTCGGGCAATGCGGGATTAATGCAGGAGTAGAAGGGTTCAAGATTTTCCACAAAACAACCAACTCGCAAGCTGAACTGATCGTTTAACACCCTGAAATGATCGTTCCATGCCCTAAGCCAATCGTTTGGAACCTGAGCCGATCGTCTGGGGCTCTGAACCAATCGGTTGGAGCTCTGAGCCGATCGGTTCACGGTCCTGATCCAACTCAAATTGACTTTCAAATTTGTCTCTGATTAATCAAATATTAATCCTTGTCCAAATCGAATTTGTACAAGTGAAACAAATTGTATTTGCAAAATAGTCTTCTAATTTTCCAAATGATCTCGGTTGGTCACATGAGTCGACCGGTTCAACAATTGAGTCAGTCGTATCATTGCACATGAGCCGGTCGTCTCACCAGTTGAGTCGATCGGTTCACCAACCTGAGACGATCGGTTCAAATCTTGAGCCGATTGGTTGGGGCAGCAGACTTCTGCAGTCAATTGCAGTTTCAATCAATCTGATACTCTAATCAATCGGTCCAACACCTTGAACACTATGATTTTGAGCTATCAATCAACTGAGTGTTTAATTGAACACTAAACTCCTTTAGTAATCAATCTAAATATTGTTTGTGGATAAACTCCTCTTCCAGGTTAAATCCTATGTGTGTGACCCTGCAGGTCCATTTCACATTGGCAGTGAAAGTCCATAACACTTATGACTTCACAAGCAAAGAGCAGTGCCTAGTCGCACATCAGTGCTACCCAAGTGAAATAGAAAGTTGGAGAACAACTTTCAATCCTACAATCTGTGAATGGTGTTACAGTGAATGTATAATTCCTTTGTCACTGATATCCCGAATGAATTCAAGGCATGGAACAGTCATCCTGTCAACGTTCATTCACTTTCCTGATCTCGAAGTAGATTGGAGGAGATATGTATGACATCCATATCACATACTGATTCACACATGCGTGCACATGCCTATCTCAATCCTACTCATCAAGTGGCCATGGATATCAAACTCCCTCAGGAGGGACAAATCCCATATCTATCACTCACCCCTCAAAAGCCCATGTGTCAAAGCCACCCAATCATCACCTTTATAACAACCCATGTTTCAGAACTGCGTTTGATGATGTCAAAGTGTACCCAATGACATGTGTTGAGTGTAGTGATTTCAAGTCAAAGAATCACACTTACCACCATCACTGTGAGAACTGACTGTGACTACCATGTCATGGTTCCATGTGTCAAACTCACGGTGGGTCTGTCCGGTACACTTGTTCTCTAACAAGTACCTATATGTTTTGTTTGATATCTCCATATCATGACTAACTAGATTCTTTCATCAACCAACACCACAATCTAGTCTTGTGTGTCATTGTTGTCTATCTACCTTCCACAATGACATCCGACTAGGGACATGATAAGAATGTACAAACTCTTAGCATCTGTATGATCTCATCATTTAGGTCCTGAACCTGGAAGCATACGTCATTGAGTACTGTCATTATCTAGACATTCAATCTGTTCTATCATTATCTCATATGACTGAACCAAAAATAATTGGAAGCTTGCCTTTGATCTTTATCAAATCAATCTTAATGTATCCCACCAATCATCCCATGATTTGCTCTCAGGGCATACATACCAACACTGACCATTGATCACTCAACATGTAACACAAGTACCACCAGCATCCCCAGTTGGTGTTGGGTACCACACAACCGTAAGGAGTCTGCCCTATTGGTCAAGACGCCCGCACCCTACTAGTGTGCTTCATCTTACCTTGATCTGGACTACCTCCAGTCGGGAAGCTGTTTCCTCCTCACAGCGCAAGCCTCATCCTGTGAAGATTCTATAGTGTTCAGGGCATATACATGTCTAATTCACTCTTTAAATTTGCAATTCAATCATCACATCAAAATATCTTTGTTCTTCTTTGTAAATCATTCATTTCATAAACCATCTGATAACATTTACCACAACTGAACTGTTAAGCATCACCACATCTCAAACTGAGAAACATTGATATCACAATACTTGTTTCACTGAACCCCTATCATTAGGGTTTTATTTACCTCATTCACTTATCACATAACTCGCATAAGGATTGAATTCATCATAACATCATTCAATAAGAATTTCTCTTAGCAACTCACATATAATTGAATATATATATATATATATATATATATATATATATGAAAACATGTAATAAACTGAACTAGGGTTTCCATGCCAAATGAAGTGCAAGATCTTATCTAGCATATATGTAATTCACATACAAATAAAACAATCATTCATAACCAAGGAGATTCAACTAGTCAACTTCTTTATTCAATTATACAACAATTTCAGTCATAGCCGAAAATCTTAGATTTTAGTATATTCATGTAACCTCTACAAATACATTAAAATTTCTCATTTAAATGGATTGCAGTCATTTCTAATGTAATTTCATAATATGAAATTCATCACAATAGAGGAATAATATATATCAAATCATATTGCAAAAGTTAGATCAAATCGACCATTCAGGGTTGTACTTGCATACTAATCAGTTGAAAATTATTAATGATTTAACTGATTTTCTTGCAATCTACTATTTAAAGGAAGTACCCACTCACCCTAAGGTGTGGAAACACCCTAAAAACACATCACATCTTTGAAGATCTCAAATCCATATCAAGATCCTAGAAAAATATGTGATTTCTTCTTCCTTTCAACCCTAAACGGGGCCTGCTGTTGGTAGAAGATGAGATTAGAGGTTAAACCAAACCTCCAAATCGCTAGATCAAGGGTTTCGATCAAGGGGAAGTAAATAGAAGAAGGAATCCACGGTTAAAACTACTTAACAAGTTGAATTTATAGCAACTCCTTTTGATTTCTATTGTTCTTCACGTTCTTCCCCAAAAATTGCCCTAGAAATCACCCTCCAGGTCGCCCCCTTGTAGAGAAAGATATTTGGGATGATAGAGGATCGAATCGCGGTTCCAAAGCACTTCATTTTGTTAAAACGGATAAGTATTGCTCGAGATATGATAGTTTCGTAATTTGCTGTCTTGGGCAGCGTCAGTCGTGGTCGCGGTGTCGACACAGCGTCACGGTCGCGGTGTCGACGCAGCGTCACAGTCGCAGTGTAGACCGCGGGTCGCGGTGTCGACGCAGTGTCGGTCACGGTATTCTGTATATGTTTACTAAAAATGGAATAACTCTCTCATTTTAACTCCGATTTGGTTCATTCTTTTTTTGTTGGATTCTTAATTGAATTATATACAATTATACAATATTATTTTAATAATATTCTCAAATGAAAAATTATTTATTAATTATTTCCTCCAATGTCATTAACTCTCTTCTTGTACACATGTATGGGTTAATGCTATATTAACTCCAACTCAGATCTTTATAGTATGCTTAAGTCATGATTATGAGTTTCCCAAATAAGTATTTAAGGTCACTAAGGTTAAGATAAATCACAATGTAAAATATTACTAACAAAACATGATAAGCATTAAGATTATCATAAATCTCTTGGATTACCAGCAAAGCTAGGAACATGTTGTAACAATTCTCCCCCTCTAATAATAATTTTGTCTTGAAATTTCTAAAAAAGGAAAAGATACTTGTTAAACATCTCTAATTCTACTTTCCAACTAGCTTCTTTCCAACTAGCTTCTTCTACACATGATTCCTCCAAAGAACCTTTACTAGGAGTATCTCTCTTTTTAATCTTTCGAATACTACAGTCTAGAATTTTATTTTCAACATTGAGTCATTTGTTCCTCTTTAAATCACAACTTTTAAAAGATATAAAACATGTGGAACATAATTTCTCATCTTATGATCACAAAGAACTATTCACTTTCCATTCATGAGACCATACTAGTCATCATACTATCACAAGATATAAATCATTTTCATAATATCACAAGGTATCAACCCTTATCAACACAAGAGGATTACACCTCATCCAGGGCTCAACCATGCCTAAAGGTCATTAAGACCATCATACTATTCCCTGCAAGATCATCATTATCTTTTCATGCCTTATAACAAGGCTCAACAACATCACTTACATATAATACACTAGATCAACACAATATTGCATTAATGAGCTAGGAGATATTCATAAACAATCATAGCAGGGTTATATTAACATTAAGAACCTTTCTTTATCACATCAACATGCAAGGAATTTAGATACCTCATCATATACATAATGCATAGGTTTAGTATAAGAAAGTATCAAACATGTGGCTATGATAACCACCAATTAACATATTAAGGTTATGATCATATTAAGGAGGTCATTCCACCATCATTCCATCATATAAGAATGTTAAACATGAATATTCATCTTTATCTATTTGTATTAGAGTTAGGTTCATCAAGATAAATTATATTACTGTTACAAATCAGCACTTATACCCAAACCCTTACTCACGACATCCTCATTGGATCATGGATGCATAAGGTGAAGCATCACCATCATATTCCATACTATTCTCAAGTATGAACCCACACATAAATCAAGGTGTAACCATTGGGTTATAGCATACTAGGGCTTCAACAATAGTAACAGAGTACTCCATGATTGTATTAGTCATTCAAGGACTATTCATACCCAATTACCATCATTTATTCATATTAAAGCTAGGTATAATAAGATATACCTCATTAGGGTTACATATTAATACAATGTGGTTATCATCCCTTCTATTCATATGAGTGAATAGGTAAGACTACCTTATTCAGGGTAACCCTCCATTTGTTCCATCATCATTCAACCCAATTCACCATACCACAATTGTACAATACTAAGATGGATTACTGGTATGAATGACTACAACTATCAGACACCTGAAATTAACATATTTCTTGCACATGTACACTGAAATCATACGTAGAACTAATGTACATCCCTCATTATACCTTCAACAAATTACACTTATAAAAACAAATTCACATATTACTAGAAGCCATTGTTTTCTCTTATCTTCTCATTCATTACTACTTACTTCTTGTTACTTATCCTTCTCATTTTGATCATATAGAATAAACATTCCTAAAACTGAAACATACAAGATAAGAATAGATTATTCATCATTCTTGATATCGCTGCAAGAATTTGTTTTAGATTACAATTTGCTCATCTTGCACTTCGCCTTTTGTTCAAAACACACTTGTTACATTTCAAATTTACTTCTTAACCTTTGCTCTGAATCATTTCCATATTGTTTATCTATCTTTCAGATTAACTACCTTTAAACCTTGGATTACAATCAGTGCTAATTTACTTTTCATAGTGAAAATTGCATGAACTTGTTTTATAGAGATGCTAGTATTCAAGGTCAAATCACTAGTGACATCCCTTGAACTACTACATCTCTAAACATTCTAGGGCTTTATCCTCATCAGTAGCATGACGTAATTGTTATGTGACTTTGCTCCCTTAATTTGAAATTCAAACTTTGGATCTCACAAGTTTTACTAAAGTCTTCCTTATCTTATCAATTGAATTTCCTTTCTCTTATTTGTCCATTTAGATAAATTACATTCTCAATTTACCTTGCTAGGGTTTCATCATCATATTGTGTGTCATTATTACATTCACTAGATGTCTCTACCATGGTGGTTATGCATCATATATGATTCATTTTCTTATCACTTCATTCCCACATTGCTCTCATTAAGGAAGATATGAAAGGTAAGATGACTCTGAGGCTTAGAATTCTTATCTTCAAACATTCCCTTAATACATTTCTTGTATGTAGGTTTAATTAGTTATCAACAAGGATACTTGACTAATTAGTACTTGCTTGAATCTCCTAACCTATTTCTTTTACAATATATATTATTCCATCATGTTTCAAACCCTTCTTTACTTTCCATAATCCTCTTACCATATACTACTCTTCCACCCGTCATCTTTTAACTTCTACTTTTCTCTTATGATCATGTTACTTATTCATGTGTATGATCATGTATACCATGTTGCATATATTTTTTTTAGCCTTCAACTAATGTGAAGTTGAAACTCTAAATCAATAATCTCTCTACTAGTCTCACCTCATGTTTAATACATTACATATCCTTTATTTTAAATCAAACGACTCATGCATGGGTCAAACTTAGTTTCTCTTTCAATCAAGTTTTTTCCTTCTTGAATTTAGTTTACCTTTGTATGACTTGTTCATTTGTTTAGCTACACTTTTGTTCTTCTTTTGGAAACTAGTTTATTGTTCTATAGAGACTTAAAATCCAAAGGTAATAAGGATGCATGTATTAAGTTTCATAATAAAGGTATACATTCCATACTCTCAATTATATCATGTAACCCTCATTCCTTAATCAATCTCATTGTTTCCAACATTTCTCTTTATTTCATCTAAGTTTCTTATCCTAGTCTTATGATTTACATGTTTATCTAGTTCTCTTCACTTTCATTCCTCTGAACTTCTCTTGTTAATGCTTCTGGTTTGTATGAAGCGGTTCAAGATATGTGAAGAGATTCATCTTATATTTCATATGAAGATTTTTTTTTCTTTGTTAGAATCATTATTACAGGGAATGATCAAGCTACCAACATTAGGAGAAGTTTTTCTAGTCTTCAATTGGTACAATGTGAAATTGCTTTTGGAAATTGCAACTTCTTACTTTCTATTATATATGGTGTTAACTCTAACAAGAAGAGGAAAGTTTTGAGGAATGATCTTGTTCATGTCTATGAGTTTGTAGATATGACACAATGCATTATTGAAGATTTTAATGCAGATATACTTTACTATGATAATATGGGAAATAAATTCTTCCTCGGCAATTTCCATGAAAGATTTCAATGAGGCCTTGTAGTTGACTGGTCTTATAGAAATATCTATCTAGAGTCCCTATTTCACTTGGGTTAGTAGAAATAAGAATAGTAGTCATACTTATTCGAAGATAGATAGAGTTTTTAGGAATTTGCATTGACACTTGGGTCAGAGCATTTCTACTACAAGTAGTGATCATAGGATTCTCAAAGTCAACTTATTTAAGATGGTTAAGAAAATCATGCCTTTCAGATTTATAAATTATTGGTTGAAGCATAATGGGTTTCTTAGTACTATTAATGAGATTTGGGAATCTACTATTTTTATAGCCCATCTATGTATAAGTCATATCCCTAGTTGAATAACTTATGAATATGTTTGTCAGAGTGGAATAAAGACCATGTGGGGAACTATACATCCATGGTAAGAAAGCTCAAAAAGGAGGTAATGGATTTATAAATCAAGGTTCATGAGAATGCTGAAGATGTTGAGTTGTCAATTGAGCTCATCACTATCATCAAAATGACTATTGAGGCTATGAAAGCAGGACAAATTTTATACAAAAAAAGTCCTCTAATTTTCTTGATGAAAGAAGGTGATCATGATACCAACTTTTTCTATAAATATTTAAATACTAGAAGACTCTAGAACAATATTTTGTTATCAATATTGAAGGGGTACAAACCTCATACCATGATATTATCAATGATCATATTGTGTCATTCTATGGGGTCTCTTTAACTCCATTTATGCTATAGAGAAAATTTGGATTGATGAGTGGATGCTTCCTCAAATTTAAAGGGAACATGATAATATAATTAGTAATAGGTGATTAAGGAAGAAGTTAAGCTACTACTGATGATATCAAATGTAATAAGGTCGTTGAACTTGATAGATATAAGTGGGTTTCTAAAAAACACTTTCGATATTGTTAGTACTGATATGAAAAAAGCTACTTTGAATTTCTTTGATAACACAAATAAGTTGAGAGAAAGAAATAGAGACTTTATTATCTTAATACCTAAGCATAAGGAGGCTTAATATATCAGAAAACTAGACTGATATCTTTATGTAACATTATTTACAAATTTATTACTAATATCTTTACTAATAGAATGTAGAATGTACTACCTTCCATTATTAAGTCAAACTAGGTGGCATTTATTAAAGGGAGAAAAAATTGGTGATGCTATGTTGCTAGCAAATGAAGTCCTCAATTCCTTTCCTATCCAATATGGAAGTCCTAAGATGTTCTTAAAGATATATCTTTGTAAGGCATATGATATTGTGGATATGAAATTCATAATGTTAATTTCGAGGAAAATTGTATTCCCTGGTTGTTGGATAAGATGGATATATTCATTCTTTGATTTGATTTCTTTCCATATTATTATCAATGAGACTCCATCTAGACCTTTCAAAGAGTATAACGGTATATGACAATGTGAACCCATTGCTCCTTACCAGCTTGTAATTTCTATGCAGGGTCTAATCTCCACGTTGATGTATTTTGTGGGAGAAAGAAAATTTCAACCTTTGAGGGCCTAGAAATATTTTTTTATCACATTTAATATTATTTATGACCTATTGATCTTTACAAATGGTGATAAAGAAAATGTTGAAGCTACTAAATGTGTCCTAGGTAAGTTTGGCAAAGTTTCTAGTCTAAACCTGAACCCCACTAAAAGTTAACTTTTCTTCAAAAAGAATTTCACCGATAAGAAGATTTCTAGCATTCTGATTATCAATGTGGGGACTTTACTTATTAGATATATGGAATTGCCTTTTTTGGGAAGACGAACTCGAAATATGTGTCTACTTATTGTGGATAAGGTTAATGTGAAGTTGAAATCCTAGAAAAGCAAGTTGTTATCTTTGGATGGTTGCCTAGAATTGGTTAACCCTACTCTAGCATCATACTATATCTTTTTATCTGCTACATTTCCTATTCCCAAGGCAATTATTTTGGAGCTGGAAAGATTTTTTAGCAACTCTCATGGGGAGATACCAAGGAGAGAAAAAACTTCATACTATTATTGGGATCATATATATAAGAAAAAATGAAGGTATTTGGGTGTCAGGCATATCGAAGACTGTAATATTGTTGGTCTTATTATATGGAATGTTGCTATGAACAAGGATTCTTTATAGATCAAATGGGTCTGTGAGAGATATATGAAGGAGGTATACATAGGTTATGTAGCTCATGGTTGTGGAAGAATATTCTTACTATTAGAGATGGATACATTAATGATTTTAAACTGCTGATCAGGAATCAAGAAAGCTTTCTCCTTTGGAAGGATCCTTTGTGCAATGACAAAAGATATGTGTAGCATATTAGGGAGTCATGTTATGATAAGATTTGGTAAGGGTGAATTTTTCAAGCCTTCTGAATGTATCCATGACACTATATGGGAATTTGATAAGACTTGTGGCTCTTATGATGTTGTGAACTTGTTCCAAAGCTTGAAAAATCCTAGAGAGTATTGTGATACAATGTTGTTAAATGGGAAAGATAGTATCAAATTTAAGGATGCTTTAATTCTTGTAGGAAGCATGTATTGGATGTCAATGGGACTAACTGGTAGCAGATTGGTCGGTTGCCAAGAAGAGTTGTTATTCTATTATGGAAGGGATTTCTATATCGATTGTGAACTCATGATGTGCTTAAGGATTTTAGTTTCTATTTTGTTTCAAGGTGCTCTTTGTGTCTTGGATATCAACAAGACCTAAAACATTATTTCACTTGTAATAAATATAGACAACTTTGGAAATATTTTGAAGATTGTCATGGTAGTAAGATCATATGTTGGTAGGATCTTTTGATTATAAGGATGGAGGCCAACTTATCTAGTGCCATGGTCACAGATGTTGTTTGGCAAGAAAGGAGAAGAAGAACCTTCCCTAATATCTCATATGTGGATAAATTTGATAGTCGACATAAGTTGCTTAGTCTAAGATAGTTATGTTTCTATAGCTTATAGTTGTTGGAAGATAAAATAGTTGTGTATACATGTTTTCTTGTTCTTATATATATCATGTATGTACAAGAAATAAGAAATAAAAAGGAGGAGGCACACCTTTGGCTCAACATAAAAAGAAGAGATGAGACAAAGCCATATTAAATGTCTAAAAGCTATAAAGAGAGGATGAAGTTATTACATGACAAACTCATATAAAATAAGACATTTGAACCCAACACATGGGTATGAATGTACTACTCCTACATGAAGTTCTTTTCCAACAAGTTGAAATATACATTGGAGGGACCATGTCTGGTAAAACATGTATAACCATATGGCACAATTGTGATTCATGAAAAACAAGGAGCCAAGGAATTTTGATGGCCAAATATTGAATCCACGAGTGGAAGTTGGTCTAGATAATGCAAATAAATGTATTGATATCATCATGCTAGTTATGATACACAAAATCGAAGAAGATCAATGCTTGAATTCTAATGTGAAGGAGACCGACTATGACAAATATGTCCTAAGGTTTTCTAGCAAATGATTTATTGGAAAAGTACCATAACCAATTGAAAATGAAAAAACTAATGCTTGTGCAAGGCAACCAACGTTGACTGGCACAATTCTGACCCAATACTTTACATTTTTCTTATTCTTTTGTTTTCTATACTTCCATGTGATACATATAGTTATCATTCAACAATTTAGTTATTTTTGGTTTTACGAGAAGAATACAGACAAAGGTTGAGAGAAAGTACCTCAAAAGTGAGAAGATTGAGTTGAGATTTGATTTGAATTGATGATTAAAATATCTAAAAGTGTGTTGAAAATCTAGAGAAGAGTTGTGGTCATCAACACGGTTGTGGTGCCTTCCATGGGTCTACTGGTCAAAGAAACCATGGTACAACCAAGAGAAAATAACTTTGGTATGTACATGGTTAGGTTATTAAAGTTCAAATCACAGTGAAGTCAACATTTCTTTAGTCACCTACGAAGACGTGGTGGACAAAACAATCATTCTCTAGACCCCACCACCACGATGGTGGTGGAAAAAATGACTGTGGTGGTATGGCCGAAACAACTTATGTGAACATATTAGGGGGAGGTCACCATGACCCCTCTCATTTACAACATTTAGCATGTATGTTCTACACACAACATGGATGCCACTAACCCTCCAACCATCTCCAAGCATCGTTTCTTCATCTCCAAGCCCCAATTAAGTGTTCTTGACCTCTGGTGACCATCCCTCTACCTCAGTTGTGCATTTTAGGCCATCTCCACCCCCTTTTTCCATTTCCACCTCCATTCCACCCACCCAGTGAAAAAATATAAATCCCTCCATTCCTCCTTCAATCTTACTGTCTTGTTTTCCTCAATTATTTTAAGTAAAACATTCACACACCTTCATTACTTTACAAGAAGACTAGCATGCAAAAAATCCCTACTCAATCCCGTCTAGCATGTAGTCAAAGCTCTTATTAGACTCCACCAAATTCTTATCCCATTTGGGTATGCAAAATAAGGGGATGCATGAACCCTGGCCATGGATTCTCATAGGGAACTATAAGTAACTAGAGCCACAGAGAATGAAATGTGTAGCATTATAAAAGAGTTGTTCATCACATGACTAATATGTGTCAAAGAGGCACCAAACACAATAGAAGCTACTCCATTTTCAAAGGTGATTCACAAATAAGGTTGCAAACCATACCTTTAACAAGTTTCATGGAACTAATAAAGAGAAACAAAGTGTGATAAGAAGAGAAACATGATACAAAACAAGTATAGGAGAAATCATACATAAAAGAGATGCACAATAAGCTTCTCTAGCATTAGGAGGAGGATATATGGCCCATTGGTTTTCCTCTTCTTTCTTTCATCCCCTTTTAGCATGGAATTATCCTCAAGGTTGTCTCCTAGTCTTTTGTTGATGTTAGAGTAAAAAAAATGAGAGATATCCCCTCATAATCACTCTCTGATATTTTTATTATTTTCAAAAAGTGTCAGTGCACGATGTGCTTAGGATGAGGCACGATGTATCTCTTAGCAGTTTTTAAGAGTCGTGCTCCATAATCGTTCAACACGACATGTCCAGGGGTCAACTCATTATGTCAATGGTATGTTGAACGGTTGCTAATGATAATGCACATCTTTTAGTTGGTTGGATAAGTCATGCTTTGATGTTGTCAACTTCATTGATTTATACTGATATGAGGCATTGTGGGATTGAGAGGAGCACGATGTGCTTGTTAATGTTGAAGTTAGTTGAGACCGCTGTGAGTGGGCATAAGATGATCTAGGTGTGCATGTTGTCTCCTATTTAGGAAACGATGGGTTGGGCCTATGAGTTGGACACAACATGTGTTGACAAAGGCACATCATTTCTCACTGTTTGCAAGCTCAACCGAATTTTTTGAGTCCCAATTGTTGATGGCAAAGGTAGTGTTGGTTGTAGATGAACTAAGTCTCGTTATTTATACATTCAAATACCTTTGGTTAGTCAAGATGATATCAAATTAACTAATTATGCTAATCATGTGGTTGCAAGCCTCAAATGTAGTCTAAATATAAAATTTGAACCCATAAACATAGTGGAACATTGCATAAAAAAGATAGTATGAACTACATTCAGTTGTCTATTTGCAATGAACATTCTTGATTTTTGTCATATTAGTGTTAACTTTATATATTATCATAAGTTTTTCTATCAATTGTATATTTCATTCATTCATCCTAAAGTCTCCCATACTAGATATTTTATATCCTCAATTTTGGTAAAATTGAATGATATAAATATAAATTATGATTTGATATATAATTGTTCTCCAATGGTGTTATTGGTGGAATAATAATGTTAATCACCTTTGTTGCATGGGTGATTGTGGCACAAGTTCAATAAATGAAATGAAATTCATATATGAATAAATAATTATGGCCCTTTGATATGATAAATGAAATATAAGACAACTGTCAAGTGTCCAAAAGAAAAAGGTACATGGTGTTTTGGATAATTAAAAGAGTAATTATCAAGTCAGTATGGCAACACATGTTTTGGGACATCATTAATATTATTTTGATCTAACTTATGATATACATAAAAATAATAGTGAAAGAACGGGGATTCTAGAAATTGGGAAGTATAAATGAATTAAGAGATATATAGGAAGAGAGATAAAACAAAAATCTAATCAAGGCAAGAAGAATATCTTGAAAAATAACCCAATATGTTCCATACAAGTTATACTTTCATTAGTACTTTCTTTTTGGTTTGCCAACCAAGTACCTTTGTGTGGAAGGGGTTGGCCAAACTCAAGATGGAAAGGAGTAATTTCCTTTGATAATTATCATAATAGGAATATCTAACCATGGCTTGAGACTAGAATGTGTATTGTTGGTTGTTAAAGGGTTTTAATCCCCTTCCATAGTAATATGACCCACAACTATCTCTCTCACTCGGGGGTTATGCGAGTGGGGAAATTATACTTTCCCTGAGTCCAGCGCTTCCATTACATCAAATGAAAGGAAGAAAAGAAGACTCCTTGCCAATATCTCTCTCTATCATGGTTCTCTTAACCCTAGTGTGGTGCTTAGGGACTATATAAAAAGCCATACCATCAAGGTAACCCCTGCCTAATTGCTCCCTCCATTGACCCATAGCATGAAGGGGAGAAATCAGTTTCACTCTGGTGCACTCCACCCTGACAGCCATAGGCATCACCACAGCCAGGGGGTGTTAAAGATTTCTTCTTGAAGATGACATTCATAGCTAGACTAAGATCGGGCACCCTACGGTAGAGTCAGCCTTCGTTCCCTGTCATAGAGGTTCCAATGCACAAATGTGTGCGAGGGAGTTGCACAACACCGAGCCAGAGCTGTGAGGGAGTAATTTTTCTGGACAAGGTGGGTGATATTGAGCGTTCATGAGAGAGAGGGAGGGACTCATGAGGCTAGTTTGATTAGTGGAGATTAGAGGAAGAAGATGAATGGGAGGGTTGAATGGTGGTTGTGCCTTCTTGGTGGTTGTAGGGGTGGTGAGAAGGGAGTTGAGGGAGAGGAAGAAAGAAGGACAAATGAGGGGATCCATTGCTACCTTGCTAGAGCAAGCTGGAGCAAAGGTATGGTGCCTCAAAACCAAATGGGAGGAAGAGGGCTTTGACGGTAGTATCGTGACCCCACGAGGTTACAAACACCTGAGCAAGAGTCAGTTCCCTCTGCAATCACGTGGTAGGGGATAGACTTGGGGTCAAATGACCCAAACATCCCTGGTCGGCCAACTGGTGTAGGAAGGCACTGAAGTAAGTTCCCCAAAATACCAAATAGAGATGGGGTTTTATACAGGTAAGACTTTTGCTGATGTGTCAACATCTGATTGGCCCTTTACTAGTTATCTTGCTAAAATTATAGAAATTGCTAGGAAGCTCAGATGAAAATAAGTTATATATGAAAATTGATCAGTAGAATAAGAGGAATCCAAATATATTATTTCCAGATTATTATTATTCTTCCAATTCTAAAAGTAGTGCAATATGTGCTAAAGTGGTGATTAATACATTTAAACCCTAGATTTGTGCGATAAGATGTTTGAATATGTTAAAAATGATTACTTTGCCATGATGACTAATATTGTTGAACAAGATGATAAATCAAGATGATCGTGATAATAATGATGAGTCGTTAGGATTTTTGATGTGAAATGCTATGGTAGATTTGTTAATCATGGCTTAACATGAATTAAGGTTCTTAAGTCATTAAATTGATGAACATGGGAATTGGGTTATCAAACATAACCCTAATTATAACTTGAGACCAAGGAAACCTAAACCCTAGATCAAGAATGAGTAGGGTTCAATATGATTAATGTGATTAATGTGATGGTGACACTTTAGGATTTACATACATGCAAATAGAATATGATTGCCTAGATTCATCTTTGTTGATTGAATTGCTTGAACGTATTGAGGTGTATTCTACATGATAATCTACATGGATCACCATCAAGGTATGTGGTTACACCTAAGACTACCTGCATTAGTTTTCCCATGTTTTCTGAGGTTTTCTCGAGGACTGAACAATTTAAATGTTGGTTGTTTATTTACATGTTGTTCAATCATAATGCCACTATGAGTATCACATAAAGAGAGATTATGTGAACAAAATGACAGTTCTTATTTGCAAGTACTTGATGGAATATATGTTGTTAGTTTACTTGCACACTTTTGTGTGCACCCCACTTATACAATATAACTTGTTATACTGATCTGTGCTTTTGGTTTCATGGTGTTTTTAGGTGCATGCTTAACTATGATGATATCAAGATATGAATGATAGATCAAATTACATGAAGACATTAATCTATGTAAGGAGGATTAGCTAGACACTTCTTCTCGTATATTGTAATTCTCATGGTGAAAGTTCATGTAAGCATCTTGTAAACCTAGTTTGTGAATTAATGAAATTGTTTTCTATTATTTGTTATTTGACTAATCTGGATCTTGGGTAAAAATTGAAGGTAATGGCTCTCATCTTTTTGGCCTCCTTAATTGGGGGTTACTAAAAATTGAGGTTGTTACATTTGGTATCAGAGCCCTATATTTTTCAAATAATATTTAATAGTTTATAATTTCAAGTAAATATGAGGGAATTATTATGGCATTTTCTAAAGACGATGGTGAATAGAAAGGACCATGACTTGGGGGCTTGCAATACTTTCCTCTGCACCACTAGTCGGCTTACAAGGACTAAAGGGCCTGTGCATCTTGCCTGGCCAAAGTTGGATGATTTTGACCAAACTAGAATACTGTTAGGTTTTCTTCTTATTTTTATTCCTCCACTTCTCATCCTATTTTCTTAATAAACCCAATAAGGAACTTCTCCCCTCATCTAAAGTTAGGATTTTTTAGAAAAATTAAGATTAAGGCATCCTCCGCCAATTAATGTATAACGAATGGAAATAATGATAAAATAAATAAAGATGTTTTATGGATTTTCCTTGTGTGTGTTACCCTATATGGAACTAGGGTTGGTTTGGGAAAACCCTAGTGGGTTAAGGGAGATAGATTGGGATGACAATGGTGCATATATGGTGTGCACGTGGTTTATAGCAAAACCATAACCACACCACATAGAAAAATCAAACACCATATCCACTATAGTTTTTAATAAGATAAACCATATCCACACCGCTGAAAAACCATGGTTAACTGCACCACACCACACCACACCAAATCTTGAACACATTTCTACTAAAATAGTAATAACTATAATATCATACATGAAATTTGACACAGTAAATGGAAGTAACAACATAGACTACAAATAAAGGGAACATGTATGTTTATTAGTTGTACAAAGAAGACAACCATGTGTGTAGTAATTATAGAAAAAAGTGAAATTTCTTACTTCTCTATACACTAAATTTCATTTTAAAAATAGAGATCTAATAATATATGTAAGAAGGAAAATAAATAATATCATTAGGATAATATTGTATATATAGTTATATATAATTAACACGAATTATATGCGGTGCAATTTTTATCCATGGTTTTATCTCTAGAACCATAACTGCACTACATCTTGGTGGTTTTATAAACTTTAAACCATATCCATACCATAGCCATTTGGTGCGGTTATGCGGTGTAAAATGTGGTGCGGTTATCCACAGATATGATTTTTTCACAACACCATTGCCATACCTAGACATAGAAACCCTAAGAGATAGGGTGTGGTATCTATAACCCTAACCCTAAACCCTAATCCTGAGATATGGAAACACAACGGGGAAATGAAAAACCTTACCCATATGAGTAATGAGAATTAAGAAATACATAAATAAGTCTTTGGGACCCAGTCACCCATGAATGAATGTGGAGAACTTTATACATGATGTGCATGGAAAATATTTGAATATACATGAGAAATATAAAATAACCAAGGCTTAAACCACCAGTGAGTGGTATGCTACCCCCATCGAGTGGGTATGCCATTGAAATACTCTCAGCGAGTGAGTATGATATTGTGGACACCCCCAGTGAGTGGGTATGGATGGAGATCACCCCCAGAGAGTGGGTAGATCATTGAGAATACTTCCAATGAGTGAGTATGAATACTCCCAGTGAGTGGGTATACCAGAGAGATTGGGTAAATAAGGTTGATAAGTTATAATATAAAATCTATGTTCAAAATATTATGGTTACAAAAAAATTGAGTTAGGTGACTCAGTCTTCCATGCATGTGTGCATGTGAAACAAGGCATTGATGAGAAAAGTTTTGAGAAACATAAGTAACCAATGGTTATATATGAAAATGAAAATATGAACATAACATGCTCGATCCCCCATGTTATCTCTACAAGTTTGGATATGAAAAGAAAGTCATTGAGATTACTAAGATCAAGCCCCTTGAGGAGAAGGTAAAAAAAGTTCAAGAATCTTGAGGGGAAGGTCAGAAAAGATCAAGACCCTTGAGGTGAAGGTCAGAAAATATCAAGCCCCTTGAGGGGAAGGTCAAGAAAGGTCAAGCCCATGTAGGGGAAGGCCGACATAGGCACCAAGCCCCTAGATGGGAAGGTGTCCTAAGTCCATTATAGGGACAAAGCCCCATGAGAAGAGTATCCCAATGATTGAGCAAATAAGGGTTGAGATGTTATGATAAAAATCATGCATAAAAATGAAAATATGAAACCTTTAGGGATGGTGTACAAACATAGGTTGGGTAAATACAAGAGTTGGAGAAAGGACATAAGGACGAGGCAAAAACCAAAACCCTTGGGGTCATGTTGTGGCTAAGAGAGGCTAACCTCCTCCTGTGAGCCATGAAGGCACCCTAGTTTAGGACCTTTCCTAGAAGGGTGGGTTAACCAATTGGTTTGAGGATTGAGGTAATCTTCAATGTCAATTAAAGTGTAACAAAATAAGGATATAAAAGATCAAAGCACATATATTCAGTATGATTCATTGAACCCAACTATGCCATCTCTGAGGGACATGAGAAAAAGTCACTATGTAAGTGGCTGACAACATGAGACCGAGACCGAGCCCGAATGAGAAATTTTCCATGAGTCAAATAAGGGGACATAAAATGAACATTGAGCATCATAAGACATGGAAAAAATCAAATTTAAAGAATTACATATGAAAATAATGCACTTGAAAATTGTTGGAAGTGAAGACATCTCAAAGAACCCATTGGGGAGAGTAGTGTCCTAAGTCAATCCTAAGGTTAAGTAGGGTGTATTAAAGGTGCATAGAACTGATGGGATTAGGAATTGATTGTACCCTGAATGCATAAGACCATGTGGTGGGGAGGTAACGACTAGGTTTTCCCAAGGTCCATGACTTAGGAGATTAGCTACCTTCATGATCATGTGCTCTAATGGGTGAATGTGAGAGGTACTCCCTAGATGCATAAGGATGAGATCACTCCAAAAAGTACCTATACCCCTAGAGACCTCAAGGAAGTGGCTAAGGATCATAATATTTGAGGTGCAAATGTAAAAGATACAAAGAAGTCATGTAATAATGAAATCATAAGAGGAGTTGTGTACAAACTCATGAGTGAAAAAGATATTTGACTTCATGAATATAAGTATGATGTGGAATAAAAAGTATTTATGGTTTGAAAGTCATGTTAAGAATGATTCAATTTAAAATGTGAAATTGAAAGATAAAGTGTGGATACACCATCCCTACTCTTGGAATGGAATGAAGTTTCTTTTTGAGTTGTAGCCAAACACTTATTTCATCTCATTATGAGTGAGAGATATTGGGTAGACACAAGTTGTTCTTAACAATTGATAAATGAGAATAATTAACTTAAGTTTTAATAACATGATCTCGGGTTCGAGGTGTTACCTCACCCTTATGTGGAAATAAATGAATAATAGGTTGAAAACCTAGGTGAACTGGTAATCACCAAGTGAAATTGAAATCACAAATGAATAATGTAATCACCAAAAGATGGTATCATGTAAATACTAAGGATACATATATACCTTAAATTAAATTAAGGTACCAATAATAATGTGTGGAATTTTCCTATCCATAGAAGATGTTAAAGATATCTATGTATGATTGCTGACCCTAAGGTTTGAAATAAATATGAGTGTCATGCACCTTTTACCTTACTAGGTGTGAATTTTGGGGACAACATTTCTTTTAAGGAGCGATGAATGTTATATCCTCTATTTTGGTAAAATTGAATGATATAAATATAAAGCATGTTTTGATAAATAATTTTTCTCCAATGGTATTATCATTGGAATAATAATGTTAATCACCTTTCTAGCATGGGTGCCTATGGAACAAGTTAAATAAATGAGATGGAATTCATACATCAATAAATAATAATGGCCCTTTGATATGATAAATGAAATATAAGATAATTATCAAGTTTACAAAAGAAAAAGGTACATGGTGTTTTGATAATCTAAAGAGTAATTATATAGCCAGTTTGGCAACACATTTTCGGGACATCAGTTAATATTGTTTTGATCTAACTTGTGGTACACTTAAAAATAATAATGACATAAAGGAACTCTAGAAAGTGGGAAAAGTATAAATGAATTACGGGATATATAGGAAGATAGATAAAAGAACAATCTAGATTTCAAGGCAAGAAGAGTATTTTGAGCAACAAACCAATATGTTCCATGCAATTTATACTTTCCTTCATACTTTCTTTTTGGTTTTCCAAACAAGTACGTTTGTTTCGAAGGGGTTGGCCAAACTCAGGATGAAAAGGAGTAATTTCCTTTAATAATTATCATAATAGGAATATCTAACCATGGATTGAGACTAAAATGTGTATTATCGATGGTTAAAGGGTTTTAATCCCCTTCCATAGCAATATGACCCATGACTTTCTCTCTCTCACACAGGGGTTATACAAGTAAGGAAACTATACTTTCCCTTTAGACCAACACTACCATTACATCAAACGAAAGGAAGAAAACCATACCCATCACCCATCTCTCTCTCTCCATCATGGTTCGCTTAACCCTAGTGTCGTGCTTAGGGCCTATATAAGGAACCATAACATCTAGGTAACCCCTACCTAACTACTCCCTCCATTGACTCATAGCATGAAGAGGAGCAAGAAGATGCACTCTAACACACTCCATCCCGAAAGCCATAGACATCACCATGGCCCAGGGGATGCCAAAGGTTTCTTTTTAAAGGTGACCTTCATGGTCGTACTAAGATCAGGAACCCTACTATAGAGTCAGCCTTCGCTCCCCATCACAGCAGTGCCAGCGCACGAACGTGTACGAGGGAGTCACACAACACTGAGGTAGTTGTGAGGGAGCAACTCTCCTGGCCAGGGTGGGAGATACCAAACATTCATGGGAGAGAGGGAGGGATCTGTGAGGCTAGTAGACATCAGAGGAAGAAGATGAATGGGAGGGTTGAATGGAGGTTGTTCCTTCTTGGTGGCTGTAGGGGCGGCGATAAGGGATTCGAGGGAGAGGAAGAAAGCAGGGCACGAGGGGGCTCCATTGACGCCTCATTAGAGCAAGCTGGAGCACAGGTATGGTGCCTCATAGGTGGGCGACAAGTGTGAACCTGTGAACGGGAAGAAGAGTGCTTTGACAACAACGTCATGACCCTGCAGGGTTACAGATGTCGGGGCAAGAGTCAATTCTCTCTGCAATCGTGAGGTAGGGGAAAGACTTGGGGTCAAATGACCCAAACATCCCTGGTTGCATCCTTGGTGCAGGAGGGCGCCGAAGTAATTTCCACAAAATACCAATTAGAGCTGGGATTTTATACAGATAAGACTTTTGCTTATGTGTTAGCATTTGATTAGCCCTTTACTAATTATCTTGCTAAAATTATAGATATTTTTAGGAAGCTCAGATGAAAATAAGTTATATATAAAAATTGACCAATAGAACAATAGGAATCTAAATAAATTACTCTCAAAATATAATTATGCTTCTAATTCTAAAAGTAGTGCAATATGTGCTAAAGTGGTGATTAATGCATTTAAACCCTGGATTTGTGTGATAAGATGTTTGAATATGTTAAAAATGATTACTTTGCCATGATGAATGATATTTTTGAACAAGATGATAAATCAAGATGATCATGATAATAATGATGAGTAGTTAGGATTTCTAATGAGAAATGCCATGGTAGATTTGTTAATCATGGCTACACTTCACATGAATTAATGTTCTTAAGTCATTAAATTAATGAACATGTCAATTGGGGTATCAAACATAACCCTAATGATAACTTGAGACCAAGAAAACCTGAACTCTAGATCAAGAATGAGTAGAGTTTAATATGATTAATGTGATTAATGCGATGATGACACTTTCAGATTGACACACATGCAGATAGAATATGATTGCTTGAATACATCTCTATTGATTGAATTGTTTGAATGTAATTGAACTGTATGATTGAATTGTTAGAATATACATAGCTCACCATCAAGGTACGTGGTTACGCCTAAGACTACCCATATTAGTTTCTCGACATTTTTCGAGGTTTTCTCGAGGATTGAACAATTAAAATGTTGGTTATTTATATACATTTTGTTCAATCATAATGCCACTATGAGTATCACATAAAGAGAGATTTTGTGAAAAAAATGACAATTCTTATTTGTAAGTATTTGATGGAATAAATGTTGTTAGTTTACTTGCACACTTTTACTTGCACCCCACATACACATTTTAACTTATTATGTTGATTCATGCTTTTAGTTTCACGACATTTTTATGTACATGCTTAACTATGACGATATCAAGATATGATGGACATATCAAATTACATGAAGACATTAATCGAAGTAAGGAGGATTAGCTAGACACTTTTTCTCATATATTGTAATTCTCATGGTAAAAGTTCATGTAAGCATCTTGGAAACCAAGTTTGTGAATTAATGAAATTGTTTTCTATTATTTGTTATTTGACTAATCTGGATGTTGGGTAAACATTGAAGGTAATGACGCTCATATTTTTGGTCTTCCTTAATTGAAAGTTGCTGAAAACTGCGGCCATTACAAGATATGTATCTTATTACTTTGGTACAATTGACTTTGTTCTTCACGTTGTTCTTGACGTTTTAGAGTGCTTTGCATGTCAAATATATTCGTGTGGATGATCTAACCTCACTCTGCGGATGTAGCATAAGAGATTCAGTTTTCTTTGTTTTCGTAGAATTCATCAGTCGCAGAAGATGTAAGTACAAACATAATATATATGTAGGTTTTTAAATTAATATTAGTATGTGATTTTTGCTTGATGCTTCTTTGATACTTGGTATTAACGCCTACGCTCAATGCTTATACAAGGCGGTCGCGCCAAAGAACTATCGAGGCCAAAAAACTATTGAGAATCCATTAAGGTGAGGGGGCATTCATATGGACGAAGGCATTCTAATGGAGGTGTATCTTCTATTACTGACCAACAAAAGGGATATAACTTTTATTCAGATGTTGGAACGGGGATTTTTAGGATATCCTTTGTCACAATTAAACAATAAAATAGCATGTGATCACCAACTTCGGTGTCAATTATGTGGTTTAATAGCTAATTAGATCCCAGTTTGATTAATTAAATATTGTCGATGAATCAAGTGGAATTAGTTTACTGAGGTTGGTTGTGCTTGTTGATCGGGCTCATATTATAAATAGCTAGTGCTGGCTCGAATCACTTACCAACTTTTCCCTTAAGAGAAGTAACGGAATGTAAACGATTCATGGATGAAGGATCGTGATCTTTCGGCATCTAACCATTTGATAAAGCTTGTGAAACTGTAGTATAACAAAAACCAACGAGAGTTTTAACTCCTCTTCTAATCTATCTGCTACTAGGTCGGAGCTTTACCCTACGCGGATCTCGACCTGCCATACCGTAGTCACTGCCTGGGGCAACTTCTGACAAAATCTGCAACACGAATAATATAACAGAACCAATTATAACAGGAAACCGCCACGGCGAAACACAAGAAACACTCTACTGACTTATATAACCAATTTCCAAAGAGGTTTGCTATGCAAGACCCATTTTAGAATACAAAACGGAACCCCAAACAATCTCCACCGCATGTTATAAGGTATAACAAATAAAATATCAAAACGAAACCTCAAGTAATCTCCACCATATGTTACAAGGTATAACAAATAAAATATATTATTTTATTTATTATACCTTGTGAAAATTGTTTAGGGTTCTGTTTTGAGTTTCAAAATGGTGTCCACCTAGCATTTATGATTTCCAAACGCCGCCGTGGAATCCTATGATCCAAACCCACCGATTTGATATTGGGATGGGACCTCGTATTTAAATACAAGACCAAGGAAGAAATTTAAAAATGAGGCGGTGGATACATTCACCAATTAGGCCGAAGACAACTGAAAACGGTGTTGGGAGTTGGGAGGTTGGTCGCCGCTACGGGCCGACCAATCGCCCACCACTCGGTTCAACTCGCACAGACGGGGCCTGGCTGGGACTCTAAGCGAATATCCCCGCGTGCCGCGTAGACAAAACACAGCAAGAAACACAACAAAAGTCAGATCGCTGTACCTGTGTCCACAAATATTCAGTACGTGCATGTGATTCTTCACAACCGACGAAAGTGGTGAATCTCGAACCGATGGCTCACTCATTGAGCTATGATTATGGGCATGGTAGGAATTTTGGCGTTTTAACTATCCACGTCGAAGAAGGGTGATAAGTAAAACCTAACCAGGGGACCTTCAATAGACTTAAAACCTGGCACAAAATTTCCTCGGCTTTGAGGTTTATGTATATATGTTAAATTAGCAAGATATGATGGAATTGTATTTATTCCAAAATACATAATAACTTGTTTCAGTGGCGGATCTAGAAATTTACCATAGGGAGTTGGATTAGAATGAATAGTGACAAATATTGATTATTCATGTATATGGAAAAAATATTACATATTTAGAAAAAAATTGAAGAAAAATATATCTAATGTAATGCCTCATTGTCTCTACATACAAAAATAAGCTATTTGTAACAAATAACAATTCTAACATATAATTTCCTATATTAAAGTAGCGGATTTATTTAAATATCTAAGGTCATAAATAAAACATCATTTGACCATGTCTTTCATATTAAACGACTAGGTGATCAACAATATAATCATAACTCTCGCTCACTTAATCAATGCAAAGTGTATGAAATTAGTAACACATAAGAAAAGTATCACTTATATTAAAGATGATAACAAACTCACCTTTTTAGTGGAGAACAAGCATCAAAATATAATATGACACTGTTTAGTGGATGGTGTCATGCTGGGAGACCCCAAAATATTGTAACAGTCAAATCTTATACTATAAAGGATATAAGTAACTAGTTGATATCAATTTATTTTAAGATCTTTACACAATGATATATATGAAGGAAAAAACTTCAGAAAGACGGAAGAAAAATATTTAGTGTAGTTGCATAAACAACATATGATGGAGAAGGAAATTGAGGAATGAAAAATGAAGAGAATGAAGAGCAAAAATCCATGCATATATTTATTTTTTTATTTAAAAGTTGAAGAAGAGAAGATATGAAAAAATACTTATATATTTTTATTGACTTCCATTTTACATGTTATCCTTATTTTTCTCTCTCTATTGGATTAAAATTATATCTACAAGATGGATTTTCCTACCTTTTTTCTCCTTCTTACTTCACATTTTAAATGTTTTTCCCTACTCTTATATTATGTTTTTCCAATTCAATCATTTTCTTTTCTTTTATAAATAGAAATATGGGCATTATCTTCTCTAGTTCTTGTAAATTTGTAATTATTGTCATTTGGATTAAACTTATAATATCTAAATGTTATGTAACTAAAAGTTTGTGAAATACCATATAAAATTAAATATTATTTGGATCTATTTCTATATAGTAGTATGAATCTTTTCTTAATTTGAGAGTGATTGACTAATAAATTTTAAACGAAAATTATATAAATAGAAATTGATTAGTTGTGCATGTATGGGTATCGATTTTCCAATAGTATATAATTATAATTGAGTGAACTTACTCAAGTTATAGTTGATATTGTTGGCCAATTAATGAGTCAATTATAATGCATTAGATTCCAAGTAATGGTCAACACGATGCATATGATGTATTTTTATGAGCTTCATATTATATAATTAATTTCTATATTTTAAGGGTACATGGCCCCCTAGTGTTTATAGAGCTCCGCTTTCAAATATGATAGGAGAGAAAATTTGTATAAGTCTTAGCACAAATATTATGAAATTATTGAGAAAATGTAATAGGAGAGAAATCAAAATATAATTTCTTCAGCCATAATTGATGACATTTATTTTGGTACTGTAAATTTTATGAATTGTGAGGGGATAAGGCAAATAATCCACAAATATATTAAATTTAACCCCTAAGTAATTCATACAAAGAAGGATGATAGGATTGATTGAAATCATAAGATTAAAAGTTACATTTTTTTGGATCTAATAAAATATGTTCACAAAATACAAATATTTACATGGTATCATAGCAATAAAAAAAAATATTTTTTTAGAGGGGGGACTTCAACCTGGGCAACCCCCTTCTAGTTCCACCCCCACGACTCCTGTTCAACCTCCATCCTTTCTCCCCACACTCAAATATTATTTTTCCGCTCTTGCTCCAAACACCTCGGTTCCGCAGCAACACCTCCCATGGCGATCTAGTTCTGCTCCTACTCCCATCGCAGAGATGCCTTACTACTACTGGAATGTCAACGTCGTGTATTACTATGGCGATCTCCTAGTGACTACCAATTCCAGTAAAGTACTAGAACGAGAGTGCTCATATGAGGGTGCCAAAGGTAAGGTATCTGAAACACATTGTTCACGTATGAGAGCGGCATACATATGACTCCTCACACTAGATTTTTTTGAGGAGATGGAGACCCCTTTGGATGAGAACGAGAGATTGAACTTTTACCTTTTCTATCCTGACTGCACAGTGATGCTTGCGAATACTTATTTTATTAGGGGATGATGGTATCTGCATTTGTAATCTGAACCTTTTAATTGTCTGTAATTTAAACTTCCGTTCATGTGACTTTTGACTAACAAATCATCTTTATTTGGTTCTTCTAGTAGCACATATTCAAATTGTTTTCTTGAAATATTAATTCTCCTCGCCACCAATGAGTTATATAGGTATTTTATTTTTCTGTTGGTAATTATATATCATGTGTCGACTAGTTAGCAG
Organism: Alisma plantago-aquatica; assembly: GCA_963693085.1. Lineage (NCBI taxonomy): Eukaryota > Viridiplantae > Streptophyta > Magnoliopsida > Alismatales > Alismataceae > Alisma > Alisma plantago-aquatica. The sequence goes on from OY856414.1 coordinate 556,414,421, forward strand.
CCATATTCCTGACCTCCTCCCCTCTTGCCATATAAGATTCCCGCCAATTTGTCTCTATCCCTGTGGTGACGGTATAGATGCCCAAGTCATATATCTTATCGCTGGATTACTCGACGACGTTCTGTAAGTATACTTGCTCACTCATGTCTTGTCTCACGCCTTATCAAGACTTCCCTATGGAGTGGCAGATCCAGAATCAATTGTAAGGTGGGCGGAGCTAGTATAGAAGGTGGCAAATCTAATATATATATATATATACATATATATATATATATGTATATATATAAATAAATATATAAATATATATATATAAATATAAATATATATATATATATATATATGAAAAAAGTAACAAATATTTGGATAAACTAAAAATGAAACTAATATAATTTCTCATCACCTCTCACACATAAAATATCATATTTACATATTAAAAAAATGAAATTAATAAATCTATGTATTAAAGTAATATATATGTTTTAGATGTGTAAATTATTTGACCCTTTAAATTGAATAATATGAAAATTGACAACATAGCCATTTCACATCATCACTAAATATGCATAATATTACTAATACATAGACATATACAAGAAGCAAACAACTCGGTTTTTTTATGGAGCACAACACCCAAATACAATATGACCCCCTTCGATGGACAATGTCCTAATAAAGATCCAGATAATTTTTTGTATCATTATAATCTTCTATTATAGAGGCTACAAGTATAATATTTACTAAATGATATTTTATTCCCAACATTATGTTTTGTATAAATGAAATTTTAAGAAGAAACAGACGAATAACATGTATTGAGTTGGTATAAACAAAAAGTGATAGAAAAGGGAATGCAAAGAATGGAAATTTAAGAGGATGAAGTAAAAAGATCTACCCATGTACAAGCTTTTTCTTATTTCATAGTCATAGAAGAGATGGTAGAAAATAAACAAGGATGTGTTACATTTGTATTATCATTTCTTTGACATTTATCTTTTTTTTGTTCTCCATAAATTAAAATCATATATACAACATGATTTATATTTTATTTTCTTCTCCTTCTTATCTCACACTTCACCTCTATTTCCTTCCTCTCCTTTTATCCTATGATAACAATACATTTTGTTTAAATCAATATTTTAATTTTTTTATAGATTGCAAGATTGATATTGTCTTCTCAATTACAAATAAAATAGTATTTAACTAAATTTATATTTTTATATACTATGTTATTAAGGATGTGTAAGATTTCATGTAACAACAAATATTATTTCCATTCATCTTTATTTAGATACATGAATCTTTTATAATTCATAAGTGAGGACAAAAGGAAATTTGAAAGGAAAATAATTTAAATAGAAGGTGATTTCTTGTGCATGTATGGTTATCATGATTTATGTTGACTCGTAATTATAATCGAGTGCACTAACTTTAATTTTGTTATTTTCTATTTGCAATCACATAATTAATAACAATGCATTGGGTTCTAATTAATTTATCATATATATATATTATAAAATTCTTATATTATTATTTTTCTAAATTTTAATGGCACACATTCTTTAGTGGATAAAAAGCTTTGATTATGAGTGTGGGAGTGAGTTGTATAAGCATATCCCATATTGATGTAGTATTTGTTAAGATAAGTTTTGTAAGAGACATATGATAGGTAAAATGTGGTAATCTAATTTTTTTAAATAGTAACTCATGACAGTAACATTACGACTATGATGTTACTATTTTGTAATGAGAATAAGCCACAAGGTAAAACTTTAAAATTTTTAGAATTTAATAAGATTTTTTACAAAAATTAAATAAAAACATGGTATCATAGTAATAATATTTTTCTGAATTGAGGGTGGGGGGGACTTCAGCCCCGGAAGCTCCCCTCTGTCTCTGCCCCTGACTTGTTTACTTGGGTGTGGCATAACTATAAAATTTTAAACTTGCCAAGTAGTTCATAGGCATATTACTCGCAACCAAACAACCCAAATTAGTGTAGTACTATTATTGATGCTGAAAACTTTTCATCGATCAACATACCATGCCTTTCATGTGAAATTGCTATATGGTCACCGCCCATAGTGTGCTTCATCAATGAATAAGAGATTAATGTATAAATAGGTAGTAGTGCTTGTGATGCTTCTTCATGGCATGCTCACATGGGGGATTTATTAGACATAGCTATTGGCAATGTAAAATCACCAATTTTCCATTCATTGCCCATCGATACATAAAAAGTAAGTATAATGCTTGATGGAATTTGATGGTGCAATGAAGTATTTGTTGTTCCTAGTGACAACCTAATTTTGGTAGCCTCACTTGTCACCTTGATTGATGCAACCTCCCAAATAATATTTGATTATCCTTGACTTCAACTAATATACCCACTATTTTCATGAATATCCATCCTCCACATAATTTTTTATTCCCTTTAGATTTGATTAACAAATGTGGGTACAACAATTCCATTTGTAGAGCATGCCACATGTAGTTGTTATAGACCTAGGCCTCTTTAGGGTCTAATTATGAGGATGATTAGAAGAATTCTCAAAAAGCTTGACATTCACTCTCTAGTTCAACTCAAAGTTGCTCAAATTCTTATATAATCTTTGAAATTTTGAATGAGAAGTGCAATTGAGGTCTCTCAGATGTCTTGGTATGTGGCATCCATTAAGGTATTTTGATTATTAAAACACATATAGAACTAGAAAAGAGTAAGAACTCGAGAGGAGTGTGAGTAGAGGATCCTATTTTCCCCTCTCATATGTGATTTTGTGGGAAAACTATTCACCTCTTGGTATGGTGGATATGGTGGGAGCAGATACGGCTATACATTATCAAAATATGTAGGGGGGAAACTCAACTTTGGGATGAACATGGATCTTAGAATTGGGTTTTAACCACACACATGGAGTAAATGCATTGAATGAAACTTCTTGGTCTCAAAGAATTTAAGAAAGATTAATGTGAGTAAGTTCAGAGTGACATGGATGATTACTGAAAAGTATGGATCTAGCTTAACAACCTCCATTCCTATTTCTTGATCCTCTATCAGAGCTTGATCCAAGTTCTAAAGTGACAATTCCCAAGACACGGTGGAAGTTCACAAAACCACTTGTGAGATGGCTAACACAACTCATGTATAACACCAAAACCCTACTCTCAAAAGTTTGAACCAAAAGTGAGAGTCTATTCAGATTTTTGTGGGATTTATTGTAGTTCAACAATGAATCTAGATGTGACATATAACTAACAAAAAACATTAACATTATAGGGAAAACTATAAAATTTTAACAAAGTTATCATTGAGAAATTTTTGAAAATAATTATTTAGAATAGATTAAGGATGCTATTGTCAATTTTCTTGCTTAATTTAGTTTCAATATTGTATGTAGGTTCATTTACTAAGAATAATCACCTAAAGATATCTCTTGCAATTTGTTTAATAATTTTTATTAGTAAACATGTTATCATCCTTTTTTCAGTATAATACATAGATGAAATAGTTATAGATGTGATTCAAGTTCCTTTGTGTGTAGCCAGTAATTTAAGGTAAATTGAGCTCAAAACTAAGTCTAGGTATGACTACTATTTGTTAATATACATTGGTGTTTTAAAGCATGACAAAGTTTCCAAAGATAGATACAATCATGTATTTTCCATTATTTCTATGATATGTGATCGAATAGATTTTAGGAGTGTATGTGAATTAGGAAAAGTGAACTAGATCTTGAAAATATGTGGAGAAAGATTATTAGAAAAAGGAGATTTTAATAAGATATTTTAGTTTAAGAGTATGGATCTATCCTTGGAAATTTTGGGAAAAAATCATAGACCATCCTCTTGAGACATTTGCATATGAATGACCTATATTGGACTATGACGAACCACATTGTGCTTGCTCATGTGACCTCAAGGTGACCTCATAGACATTCTAAATTATGCATAATGTGTGCTGGTTCAAGTTGAGGGGCTTGATAGTGATCTAGAGTGATTTACTAATCCCAATATAATTGATTAGGAGTTAGATATTTGAGAGCATTGTGGCTTGGATCAGTAACGAATGCAAGAACATTGCACGCTTCCTCATATCAAAGAAATTAATTTGGGAACATAGTTTTACTTCTTAAAAGAGTATAACTGGTGGGAGGTTTAGAGCTTCATTTAATAATTTTGAAGTATTGAGGATTCTCTTTGACCACTAGAAAAGGCTATATAAGTGACCTTTGTGGGGATGAGACATTTTTAATCAAACTAAAATTGAAGTCAGTGATCACCAATGAGGATGAGTAAAAAAAAGGCTAAGATGATCCATTATACCCGTTCTACCACCAAGATTGACACCATCAATATTATAGAGAACATATCTATCCTAGGTGAAAGGGATAAATGAGGATAATCTTAGGGGAGTGGAAGCATTTATGGTGACATTTGGATCAGATATAGGGTGGATATATATATATATATATATATATATAGTTAGGCTAATGTACACTCGAGTGTACCGGAGACACCGTACACCTCAGTCATTTTTGAAGATGTAATAAAATTTTGAAAAATCTAAACCGTTGATCTTCTTAATTATCATAAGAACATACTATATAATAAATTTTAGCTCATTTGGACACTTATAGGTCATGCATCTAAAGGAGGCAAAAATCATTTATTTCAAATTAGTTTTGTGCGTCGATTTTGTTGTCCTTGGATGAGTGACTTACACTCATCCAAATGAGTTCAAATTTTTTATGTGACCTATTATTATTGTAACCGTGAAGATCAATAGATTAGAGTTTGAAAAAACATGGTATAGATAGGCAAACATCATTGGGGTGTACGGTGTGATCTGTACACTCGAGTGTATTCTAGCCTGACTCTCTCTCTCTCTCTCTCTCTCTCTCTATATATATATATATATATATATATATATATATATATATATATAATAACAACAAAAATAAGCTATATTAGAAGGACCTATTGACCATCACAACAAAGAGTAGCAGGTTATTGACATAAATGGAACCCACTATGAAGCCCAGGGAAATATCACTACAAGTGGTAGAGGGAAAAGGCCCAATCCTCAAGGTCTTAAAAGAAGGACAATTGAAACAACACCAACATAGTTTGCAAAACAAGAAAAGGAGGACCACAATGTGGGTTTCCGATTGGTGAACTGAACACTTGCATGGGCAAGAAATGATTATATGGAATTCATGTGCTTAGTGAAACAATTGTGAATGTTCAATAAGAGTTATTCATATGTCTATGAAAGTTCTAGTATTATTAATTGTGGTGATGCTTGACATTCATGATATGATGTATATAATGTTGTTCTCCTCTTGTACTCTGCATAAAAGTTATAAAAATATGCATATAATTTTTATGTATGTGCAGTTGTCCAGTTTGTAGGTTACATTGAGTTAAGATCAAGGACCTACTGATATGGTACTATGTGAAAGTAACATGACTTTAGATCACTATTTATCTGATAGTTTTATGTTTTGTATGTTCCAAAATGATGTTGGTTATATGTTGATGGAAGGGAAAGTTCGGAGTTGAAATGTCACATGCTCAAATAAATGTGCTTTACTTTAATTATTTTACATAGATTATAGATCTTTCATGGATCATTTGGTATAATTTATTACTTGCATTGTTGGGTTTATCTTCCCAAAGTGTTGAATTTGGTACTCCTTTACTATAACTTTCAGCATTAACTCTAATGTGTGGATACAACATTAGGTTTACAAGTTATGTTATTATGTCTAAATTGTAAAATTTCAATCAAATGCATTTTAAGATTTTTCTGAATTACTTCACAGAAAAAATAATGTAGGTTTAATAGAATATTTTGTGTTTAAGAGTAGTAAACTATGAAAGACCATAATTTGGAAATATTTATTTATTATAGTTTAGTCACTATAATATATGTCCTAATATTACATTAGCTCTCATATTAGAGATAAAAAATCAACAAGTTGTGAATATTCCATTTTTTAGTGTAATCATCAACTTGATTATATTTTACTATTCTTATTTGAAAAACTTATCAAAACTAGAGCAAAAGACTATCCTTTATACTCATGAAGGTTGTAACCATCATGAATATTGTCACAAATGAACTCATCCTTATTGATCAAAATCTCTTAAAAGTCAATAGAATTATTCTATTGTGTGGAGACTAGGTATTGAATTCCACAAGGATTCTTCCACATGAAGTGAATTCCAAAACCAAACAAATGATATGTATAGACATAGTAGCCACATGGTTTTTTGGGCATGAGTCAAACAAAATATGGACGATTCACCACATGTTTTTCTCACAATGCCATATGGAAGAAATAGATGTTCCAAAGATATAAGAGTGACAAACATTACAGAGAAAAAAGGCACAAGAAACAATCAAAATGTTTATCTCTCTATAAATTTGGGATGCTTAAATGACTGGCCACCAAGTATAGTCCAAAAACTAGTCATTTATGGTTCTTTTCATAGGTGTGGAATAGAAAGGGATTTCCTTCTACATAGAATTGGATATTGTCTAGAAGCTCGTGAAAATCATAACATGTTATTAGGGTATTAATACATCAAATCTTCTATGAAAACATATAAATTTGGATAATAAGTAACCTCAAGAAGGACTAAGGTAAATGAATTTGGTTACATGTTGAATGTGTAACACTAATGTGTAACACTAAGTGTTTACTAGAAGTAGCAAACACCATATTACTTATATTGCAAACAAAGTAAAGAATTAATATAACCTTTTAATGAAGAGAAGTTGCACTGTCTAAATTTGAGATACTATCTGGACAAAATGGAAACATCAAAGGTAAAATGCAGCATGGATGTGGCATTAAAACAAGGCAAATTACCATTGCTTCAATGGAAGAAGTATAGGAATAACATTGACTAATAGGAAAGGGAAATCCTTCATGGCATACTTAATAGTGGAAGTTGAACTCGGAAAAATCAGCCTTATACTAGAGGGAACCAATAATCAAGGCTTTAGTAAGTTGTTTGTCTCGAGACATGTGATGTACTGACAAAGAACTTCACCTAATGCATCATCACATACACCCCTGCATATGTGAGCTGACTTATGAACAAAAAGTTGTATGAAGTTTGGACTATGAATACATCTAATGTTAGGCTCAACCAAGTAATTACTTGGTGGTCTGACCAAACACCTACTCAAAATCTAGTCACATGTCTTTAAATGCATGATACCATTGGATACATATTTCACTTTCTATCTATAAAAATGAATTGTGTTGGCATAATACTCTCATGTTTACTTTGAGATCCAACACTATAATTTAAATTGTATCCTGCTTCCTGCTTGAGAAGGGAGGGATAAGTGTATGATATTCTACATTAGTAGATAGGTATTAAAGTTGAGAAAAAACATGGCATAGTCAAAGTATTTAAAAGGTGGATTATGTTTTGTTTAAGGTCACTAAAACTATGACAATAAAAACATTTTTAGATCTGTCATATTTCTATCTTCTTTAATAAATTAAGATTATTATACATAAATAAGTTTGCTCCAAAAACAAATTACAATGTTAGAACAATTTGGCCAAGTAGACATGTCAAATTGGAAGAGCAATATATATGGCTTTTGGTTAAGTAATAAAATAAAGAGATTTAGAATATTGAATTCATGTCAAAAAGTAAACTAGTTATTTCTTTTGGTAACCTTAGATAAGAAAAAAAACTGAACACCCTAAAACTTTTGTATAGGTTTGCAATGGGGAAGGAAGAAATGAACATGTGGAATATTAGATTCCATGAAGAGGTAACATGAATTCCATTAAATTGGTTTATAAAGTTTGTGTTATGAGCTGATTATTTTATTTCTTTTCATACATATCTTTACTTTAGTTGTAGCACTCCCATTTTTGGTACCACATATCAATGTGTGAAGGAATTGATTCATGTATAGTAGTTGGGGATGATAAACACACGGAATACATTATAGTAGTATAGTTGAATTAAAAACACCCACAAGAGTAATAATAATCATCATTATTAATATATGCATACATGTAGAGTACTAATACAACTATTGCATGCATATTTCATCAAATATAAAATGTAAGTGGATGTTTAAATATCCAAGTACTCCTAACTATAGAAAAACAGCAGAAAAACACACTTGGTTCTTATCCTTGATCTTGGAGTCTCGTGTATTCATTTTTAAGATCATAAGCATTAGACTTCACATCAATATTCATGCAAAGCACTGTGAAAAGCACATTAGTAGGTGACACCTAATAGCTATTTTAAAAATTAACAATAATTGGAAGGTCAAAATTAAGATTAAGAAAATATATTTATTACAAGATCATGATCTTGAATGAAAATTTTCATTATCAAGGTAGATTACAATGACCTCATTCATAAGTTCTCTCAAGAGGTTCTAGATTCTCCATCGAGATTCTGATGCACCAAAATGATCATATCTTTCATCAAAAATTTATGATGACAAAAGGCTAATTTCTTGCTCCAAAGAGCTTATCATGCATCAAATTTCTCACTATGTGACAAGGTATACAATCTTATAAAGGATCTCCATCACCAATTGTACTTTAATATTGAACTTAAAAAGATGACTCTATAATATTACATATTTAACATGATCATGACACATTAATTTTTTAGAAACATGATTATTCAAAGCAAAAAGGAAAACTTATTTTGTGGTCATCACTTGATTAAAATTTAACGAGTAACTAGACACTCAAATGTGTACAACAGTTACATATTTATATAATTAAATAAATAATCATTAACCCATAAATTCAAATTCTATCATTTAGACCATGATAAAGTCAATAAAGAAGCTCAATCCACAAATTACAAATATTGGAAAATAATTGTGTCACAAAAGTTCATTTGAATCCTCCAAACATTGCAAACCAATTAAGGGTCATGTGAAAATCAAGAGCTCTGGAACCAACTTCTATCAAGGATGAAAAGAGGAGAAAAAATGGAAAGATGGAAACATAAATACTAGGAGAAATTCAGACATGCAATTTTATTTAAAAGCAACATGTGAAGATAAATGGGGAAAAATTGGTGTTAGGGAAATTAATTTTGAGTTTCTAAACTTATTATAAAAGGAAGTGAAAGGGGGAAAGTAGAATAATATGAAAATTATTGAAATTTGAGTCATGAGTAGCTTTAAAGGGTTTTCTTATGAAGATTCTTAGTATTTGAAAGGACCAATCAGGTGAGGTGCTTGTTGTTGAACCTACAATGATGAATTGATGGAATTGGTTGAGGCTAAAAGTTGATACACATTTAACGAAGATTGAATAGTTGTCACAAGTTGTTGGGAGTGTGAGGAACATGCCACCCTTCATGTATACACTAATTCCAACATCATAATGTTCTTCGTTTAAACTTCACTTAATCTAAAAAAATCATGAATGAGTAAAAAAGATTGAACTAGAAGTATGAAAACGATATTGTTTTTGCTTGAATTATAGAGATAAACTTCACATTAGGTTTAAAAATGTTGAGTTCACGAATAATCATTGTTATTCCATTCAACCAAACAATTTCAAACCATAACTAAGATAAAGACAACCTATACTATTTTATACAATTATACATTCAAAGGATACATATACAAACTAAAAGAATATATTATACGACCTCACTCACCTAAAGAAGTCAAAATATTGGGAATATATTATATTCCCTAACTCAACAGTGTTAGGTGTGGATTTCAGCTACGTCCATCTCCAAAAAGTTTAGCATTTATTTTAAAACTCTATTTTTCAAAATGGCCCTCTATGGTGAAATTCAATTTTCATCTTCTGGACATTCTTCACTATATAAAGGTTGAAGATGACCTAGATTCATGTTTATATTTGTGATTCAGATGATTTCATTATTTTAATGTTTTCTTGGTCGTCCTTCGTCCGATTGAGTTGGTTTTAGTTGATGTAAAAAGCCCATATTATTAAAATCATATTCATGGAGATGGTAGATTGTGTGGCGTGAGGAGGACACTGTCATGGATTACAAAGGCACGGACAATGGTGCGGGGACCTAGGCATACACATAGTATGAATTTTAGCTTCTTATATAGAGTTTGTTCCTGATTTATAAAATCTTTGATTGGTGTTTTCTCTAGGCAGACATCACAACTGCACGACCAGAATCATGTTGGAGATGCTCCCAACTGAGAGATTTCTATTCATTTAGGCATGCTATGTATGAACATGCATCACCGAGGTCATCAAGAAGGCGATGTGGTATAACCTAGACATTTTTCTTTGTGTTATCTTCTTTGTGCTTCATCGACATGTAATTGGTCTTTTCCTCCTTTGGCAATGAATTTTGACTTTTTATTATGCCTTATCTCTTTAGGATCTTGGATTGACAAATATATAATTGCAGACTCTTTGGATTGAGCCATGCATTTTCTATGACAGTTTAGTTGCCAATAAGTTGGATTTTCTTTAGGGGGGCAACTTTGGTAGCATCTGTCAATGTGGGATAGTTGATTTTGGCACTACCTCCTTCCTCTTATTAGGAACTTTAACCATGAGACTGGCACATCCCACTTTCCTTGGCGATCTGGCCATAACACTTAGTAAGTGTGTTCGGATCACTGGGTTAGGGTATGGTGGGCTCCCTATCTGTTCTCTACCTAACTAAAAGGAGTGGGGCGACACCGGGTGGTTGGGAATCCAATGGGTGAACCCTGATGATATTGGGATGGACTCTAGATATGAGGTCAAATTCACTTGGTTGGGACCACCTTATTTTGTGAAGGACAGTGGTGGGGTGCCAATGATCATGTCTATGCATCCCTGAGGGTTAGGGTGTTCTTGTTCATATTGATCACCAGTTGCCTATATAGCAACAATGTGGGGAGTATGGGAGGCATTGAATGGTAGGGTTGTAAATGGATATGGTAGGGTAGGGTAAAGGCTTACCCTTACCCTTACCCACGTCAAAGATGTAGGTAGCAGGTAGGAAAATTACCCTTTCCCTAAAAACCTTTACCCTACCCTTACTCACACCCTTCCCCCCATAGGGTAAATGGGTAGGGTAAGGGTGAAATGGGTAAAAGAACATGAAGATAGTATAAGATATTTTTAACAAAAATTTCATATGCTATTCCCTACATCTAAAACAAGACACTCCTAAAACTATTTTTTGATAGTAGTATTTTTTTGTTATATGGAACAAAAAATAGTAATACTTTACTCGATATATTTCGTAGATACTAAGCCTATCATTTTAAATATATTATTTCTTATTTATGAATCTATTTTTCTCTCAAATTTATGACTATAATGGGTAGTTTCATGCTACCCATTTCCTATTAAAGTTTTGGGAGTCATAACATAAAAATTGAGAAAGTAATGGTGTTTCTTGTTGGAGGTTTTGGTAGGCAATAATACATATATTAGAATCTAAAATTATAAATTCAACTTCATATTAAAGGGTAAATGGGTAAAGAAGGTAGGGTAAAGATTCTCCCTTACCCTACCCTCTATAGATACGAGTAAAGTGGGTAAAGGGTAAACGGGTGGTGGGTAAAAAATATTCTTACCATTACCCTTCCCTATAGGGTATGGGTAGTGGGTAAATGGGTAATACCCTACCCATTTACAACCCTATTGACTGGTTCTCCTTCCTTCTTGATATGTACGCAATCTCTTCCTTTGATTGGGTGGAGTTGTGTATGCCTTCCTATTGATGAACATGAGGATGTGTCTAGTGGGCAAGCTTTTTGTGGTGAAGATGGTCTAGGCAATGAAGGCTTGCAATGACTTCGTACGCTTGATCGTGGTATGTCTTTACATGTTTCTTTGTATTATTGTTTCTAATACTTTTTAATGATCTTTTCCTTGTATTTGTGGAGCTATGAATACTTTTGACTTCATATACCTGTCACTCTGAGAGGTCGAGAGGGTAATTTGTATGCTTCTCTCCATACATGTTGCCACTGGTCTAGGTGTAATGGTAGAGTGTAGTAGTAGAAATGGATGCTTCAATTGGAGACAATGAGGGTGGGTGAGGTTTGCATAGTATTTTAACAATATATCATCTTGTGTATGTGTACTTTAGATGAATACACATCATTGTTGTTTCTCAAGTCTGATTCAAGATCTTTTCCATGTTCTAGTGAGGCAAGGAGACCACATCATGTGCATCTTACATTGAGGCATAGTCTCTATATACTTGTCAGATGTAGTTTGAGTCTCCCTATGGGAGCATTCTATACATGGGTGAGGGTGGTGCTTGTCAGTGGGATGGTGTCTGGCATATTCCTTTTGACTCTTATCCTAGGTTGGTTCCTCTTGGTCTGATATCTATCAGGATGCTCGGGAGCTGATGTGGGGTCAGGTGATGCATGACGAGTACCTTGAGTGGTACTCTAACCATGACCAACAACTACTTTTCTACAAATAGGCATATGATTGCCTTTAATGTCATCCAATGGTAAGTGTTTTGAATTTGGTTTGTCTTCATTTGTTGACATTGTATTGACATGCATATTCTACAAGTGATTGATAATGATTCCATTGAGGATCATGATGATTATGGATATGGGGTTTGTTGTCAGCCATTGGATGTATCATTTGATGTATTTTTTTCCCACAAGAAAAATATGTGTTACTATGTTTGTATTTGTAAGAATCTTTTTTAATTCAAAATTAAAAGTGTTAGTTTGCATCAAATCAAATAGTGAGGTTCCATTTTGTGATAATCAATTTGGAATTGGATTTTAGAAGTTTGATCTTTGGAAGATCTTTGGTAGACTCAGTACATTGCTTGATTAATGTGTTGGCTCTTGGCAGTGAATTGATACAAACTACTAGTCAACAAGACAGAGTCCTATTGCCTCATAATGGGTTCCCACTTGACATTCGGTGTAGATGTCGTCAGTAGATTATGTCATTTTGTTGGGTAAAAGTTTAAGAGTGCTTTCATCCCTAGAAGGTGAATTTGTCCTATTCGGTGCTTGTAAATAATGCTGCATGATTTTGTCTTTTTTACACATCTCCACTTTTGCAATTTGGAGCCATGGGAGAGAGAGTGATACCCAAAATACTTTTCCTATGGAATCCTACCATGAATCTATTTTTGGTCTGTCGTTGCATTACTGATCTCTCTAATACTAAGGAAGTCAAGTTAGTGAGCCTTTGCATGACTCATCATCTTTTTCTTTTGTCTTACACCCATATCAAGAATATTGATGTTAGTGGTGATCTTCTACTAGGATCCTATAAGTCACTCATTCCTCTTTGGGGATGTGGTTCTTACTCCTACCCTAGAAGACATGACCAAGATTGCTCAGATACCTCTTCATGACCGTTGGCATGTTTTTCTAAAGAATTTGAGTTGAGCTAGTGAGTTCATGAGTCTTCTAGGTGTGAAGAAGGCCCAAGATTCTCAATGTTTGATCAATGATGGCCCCATGTATGAGTTGTTTAAGAGTAAAACTGACATGGTGTTTGTTCTGCCGACATGTCTAGATTTCCGTAGTTGATCATCCTACCATGTCTAGAGCATTGTGTTGCATAGTATCCCTTAGTGATGTTGAGCCAGTTTAATAATCGCTAGTGTGCATATCTGGTTGATGTGTTTTCTCCTTTTTTCAAGAAATTAATGATGGATTCCCAAATATCTCACGAGAAAGTTGCTCATATGTGGATGAATAAGAAGAATTTGGCCCATGATTAATTCCCTATGGGAGGGGATTGCTCTCCCAAGTACCTGGAGTGGGTTGCATCGATGCCTATGGTGGTAGTAACTTGTGCTATTTCTAGAGAACTGAAAGGATATATGTTATTTTTCATTCTTTACACACACACACAAATATATATATATATATATATATATATATACACACACACTGTCTATTGGCGTGAGAAGAAAACTTTGTAATATATTTATTTTGAAAAAATAGTCTTATTGTTCATGACATGCTACACTGGATACGAATACTCCCTCCACGATGTTTGAAAATGTTTATTTATACTTAGGTCATTATTGAATGATTGGGGTGCATATTGTTATGAGCTACCTTCTGACGAATCAAGCGAGGGGGATAAATTTATAACTCATGTCTATGCACTCAATTTATCAAGGATGTATATAGGCATAACATCTGTCAAGATCACCTCCTTATCACCCACTTACATTAATGAAGTCAGAAGGTTGAATCCCTAAGCATTTTTATTCTACCGCCTATCTCAGTCTCCTAATACTAGGTGTTTCTCCCTTTGAAAGATTTATGGCATGTTCTTCCATGAGTGGGACCATCATTCTATGGGAGGAGATTGATTAAATATCTACTGGACATTGGTGTCATGCTAAGTGCTAAATTTATGCCATGTAGTGGGTGTATTAATATTAACTCCCTACCCAGTTGGGCCAATGCGCTAGGAGTCAGAGAAACCTCAGCAAGATTCAGTCCCTACATGTTTTAGTGTAGAAATCCACCACAAGCATGTATCTGCCTAATTGAAATGGATTTTGGGTAATTTCCTATAAGGATCCCACTAGACATGGATCTTTCCATTGAGGCTTTGTATTGGAAGTTGCTGCTCAGATCTTTGGCATGAGAGCATGGGATTCCATGGGGAATGAATAGGGTTTACCAATCTAAGGTTTCTCACCTCATTTCTCTCATATCATTCTATGTGAAGTTTGATCTCACCTCTTTTTGAGAGATGAGGTGAGGGTTGCTAAAAGGAGTTTCAACTTCTACTTTCTCCCTACGGTCCTTCCCTTTTGGGTTGACCTTATCAGATATCAGTGTTTTGGTATCTTCTTGGAAATAGGCATAAGGATACTGATTGATAGGATTAGATCTAACTTGCCTCTGGGGACTTATAGTTTCTATCATCCTCTTGTGCATTGATCACAGAGCTTCATCTTGCAAATGCCACAATCTTGAACATTTTTGGTGTATTTTATTAAAGTTGGCATATTTTAAAGAATTGTTTTAGGTTGGAAAACTATTGGAGCCTTAGTATAATAGTTGTTCTACTTTTGTCCTAGGCCCTAGGTTCTACTTTGACCTTTCCTATTCAAGGTGTACAAGGAGGGGGGACACAGTCGGGTTCTTAAGTAGAGTTCAGGTGTTTTTTAGAGGGGTGGGAGCTTTTGGCTCCCTTACAAGGTTCTTTTTTGGAGGCTTTCTTGTCATTGAATGTTGTTCATCAACAATAGTAGAACTTGACGAGTATGGTGTTCATGTGATGAAGATGAATGTACCCATCCATGTCCTTTACACACAACTCCCCCAATCATACATGTAATGGACAATGTAGGGTACTTTCTATTTAGGGAGGAACTTTCCCTAGGAATTAGTATTTTGGATGACACATAGTACCATGTCTCCCTTCTAGAAATTGTTTTATAAACCTTCATGTTGAATGCTTGAGCCGTTCTTTCTTGATAACACTATGCATGATGAAGGTCTCTTGTTCACCGTTCTTCAAGGGTGTTGAGGAACTAGATTCAATCTTGAAGCCATTCTTCCATTCGAATATTGGTTTCCCATAGTATGCAAAGTGAGGGGATATATACCTCAACCATCAAAACTGCCTCCATTTTCATATACTATAGAATATAATGTAGCTCCAATGGAAGTTTTGAAATAAGTGTGATAGGCCCAAAGAGCCATTGGAAGGTGTTCATGCTAGTTGACATGAGAGTTGGTTTACTTATTTAGAATCTTTATTAGGTTCTTAGCTTATATGAATCTATTCATCTGGGGCCAATAAGGAGATGTTTGGTGGTGTTTGATTCATAAAGAGCTGATACTCTTGGACAGATTTGGCAATAAAGTTTGTTAGTTGTCACATATGGCATTTTTCTTCAAAAACTTGACTTGTTGAGCCAATACATTGATGATGTACATTGTTTCCATCAATTTCATGAAGTTATCAATTGCGACCAAAATGAAGCAATTCCCCTTCAACTCTTTAGGAATGATTTTCCCAATCATATCGATACTCCAAGCTAAGAATGGCCAAGACATGGCCATGTTGTATATTTAATTGGTGGGTGAATGAATGCAATCACCATGTATTTGGAAGGCTTTCCGCTTACGAACATACGATCATCAATCTATTTCCATGATGTTCCAGAAGTACCCCTAGAGATATATTTTCTTGACTAGCATGACTCCAATGATTTATGTACCACACATACTTGAATGGACTTCTTTTACAAGAGTTTCTATTTTTACCTTTTTGAAACATCATAGGAGATGTTGGTTGTAGGATCTACTATATAGCTATTCTGCACCTAGGGCATACTGTGTGGCTTGTCGTTTAAGTACTTGTTGATCTCTTTGAGAGAGGTTTTTAGGGATGTCTTGATTCTCTAGACATGCATTGATGTTGTGGAACTAAGCCTTTTCTTTTCCATTAGGTGCATTGTCAGTGACTATTCAATAGATAAGATGAGAGAGTGCTTACCCCTCAAAAGAGATGGCTTGGTCTCCTTGGAAGTTTATCCAAAAACTGAGAATTTGTAGAGTGTCAACAAATGCGTTTTTCTCTCTTCTAATGAAGTGAAAGGAGACGTGCTCGAAATCTCGAGCCAGGGAGCACACGTGTTTGTGATAGAGAACCACGTTATATGGCATGCCATCCTATTGTTTTGGACTTGAGATATCATAAGAAGGGAGTCATTCTAGACATATAAGTGTTGTAACACTTGCATCATAGAAAACTGGAGTCTCAAGATTCTTGCTTCATAGTCGGCCACATTGTTTGTGGTGTTGAACACCAACCATCTTTCTACTGGTAGTTTTCTCCCAATTAGTTCTAAAGGAGTACTCCTATTCTGGCTCCTTTACAATTGAAATCATTGTCAAAGAAGATTGTCCACACATCCCAAACTAAAAGGATAACCACGTCCGATGGGATGATCATCCCTATGTATTCATTTGGAAATTTTTACTCATGTCTCGCTTCTTTTGGGAGTGGGGAATCAATTAGTTGACTGACAAGAGCTAGTTCTTTGTCTATCTTTGTCAGTAGATATATGATGTTGAACACTAATAACATTAATTATTCCTTGGTGCGTCATCCAATTAGGGTTGGGAGATTGCAAAAATAGTGGAAAGGGAAATTCTTGATGATTAGCTGTAGGGGATACCTCATCTGAGAGCAGCACAACTTCCTTGTTACATGTATCATGGTTAGACAATACTTCTCAATTGTATTGTAGCTGGCCTGTATGTCATTGAATTTCTGGGAAAGATAGTAGATGGCCTACTTTCAATCCATTGTTGCTTGACTAGGGACTCCTCTCATAAATATTACATAGACCAATAAGTGAAGGATGAGAGATGCCACTGTGGATCTCAAAATTGGTGGATGGACGAGGTTCTCTTTAAGTTTTTGG
This sequence comes from Alisma plantago-aquatica, assembly GCA_963693085.1. Lineage (NCBI taxonomy): Eukaryota > Viridiplantae > Streptophyta > Magnoliopsida > Alismatales > Alismataceae > Alisma > Alisma plantago-aquatica. The sequence goes on from OY856414.1 coordinate 556,431,824, forward strand.
AGAATCTATTTGCATTGATAGTTCCATCCTAAGTTTGATTTCTTCTTTAGTAGCTTGAAAATGGGTTCAAATACAGGTGTAATCTTGATGATGAAGAGGCTAATGTATTGGTGATGATCAAGAATGCCTCATATCATATTCTCCATTTTGTGTGAGGGCATCTCAAGGACAACTCGACCTTTCCTAGAGTTAACTTTGATTACTCTATAACTAGCAATGTACGTCAGTAGGTTACCAAATGTAATTCAAAAGGTGCACTTAGTTAGATTCAAGCAAAGAGAGATCTTCATAGTAGTTGAAATACCTTCTTGGTATTGTGGATGTGGTCTTGTGGACTCGTAGATATCGCAATCACGTCATCCATGTGAACCTCCAACTTCTTGTGCATCATGTTGCGAAAGAGAGCAACCCCCACCCTTTGAAATGTAGCTTTGACATTCTTGTAACCAAATGGCATGAAACAATAGTAGAATACCTTTCATTCCATGATGAAGGATGCCTTCTCTTTATATTTGTTGGCCATCTCAATCTAGTTGTAGTTGGCAAACCCATCCAAGAAACTAAGTAGTGTGTGGTTGGGTGTGTTATCCACAAGCACGTTAATAGACGGAAGTGGGATGTCATTTTACAGAGATGCCTTGTTGAGGTCACGATAATCCATGTTGTAACATCCCCAAATTCTATAGTATCGAGACTTAAAAGGCTTGAGAGGACAAATCCAGGAATGTTAGGAATTGTATCTGAGAGCGATGCGGAAGTAACATACGCACACATGAACATTCAACCATAACATACATCATAAAATTTCTCAACATTCAACATGTATATTATTACAAAATGAATTAAATAACATGGATTACAATTACATATTAAAAGGAGATTTCTTTTACAATTCTAAACATGTATGCTAACTAGGACCTTACACAATAGGTATATCCTGAACAACTGCTCACTTTCCAACTTTTCTCCCATGCTAGCTATGAACCTAGAAAATATGTGAAACAGATGAAAAAAAAAAAGTTATGTATGCGGGTGAAATACTTGTATAGTAACTTGCATAATGAAAGATTTGAAGAAAGAAAGTAAAATAAAACATTATCTAATGTGATAATCAGGTAAACACATATTTTAGCTACTAAGTGGAGTCACACTTCACATTTCCTCACCCCTTGGGCTATGAGGATCCCCGCCCCTTGTGCTCTGAGGTTGTGCCGACCTTATATTTAGAGAGAGAAAATGTAAACACTTAGTAGCTAGAATCCATCCATATTCTCTTTTATTTTCTTTTATGTTTGGTGAAGCATACACTACTAATATGCATCTAATACTTTATATGCAAATACAAGCATCCAAAGTACATTATCTCATTATGCATTCATGAAAACTAGTCTTATACTTAATAAAACCCATGTAACCGAGTTTAAAGATTCCTTATACATCCAAGTTCATCTACTACTCAGGTCATCACCTGATTAATATTAATTAATGATCATGAATAGAAGGTTTACCATAATTAATGGTATTTAGGTCTAGTTTAGGGTTTGGGACAAACTTAGGGTTAAACTGATTTAAATTTTGTCTCTGGTATTTTTCTATTGATCTATATGTCATAATTTAGGTCTGGTACAAATTTCATATATTTTTGGTGCTTTCCCTATTTTCTAGAATTAATATGAGTTTAAGACATGCAATTAGGTGTTAATGAGAAAAGGCTTAATATAGATCAATAATACTCAGATGAGAATCATCATATTGTCTCTAAATGATATCATGGTTCAACATTGTTTTTATCATATTTAATCTTGATCATTTTGCTATTTATACCATTTTAAAGATCTTAAAATTGCACATCTAATTATAAATTAAATATCATCAATAATAAAGCTTCAAGAGTCTAACCTAATGGTTTCATAAAAAGGTACATAATTTTCTGAGTGCAGGGGTGTTTTTGGGAATTATTTGGCCATAGAATCTATTTTTAATGAGATTTCTAAGTTCTTGTCTAATTCTGGGAATTTAGGAGGAATTTACCTTTTTGGGAAATCCAGAACCATCATATGCAGCCAAAAAGGGCACCTAGATGCATGCCATGCCGTCAATGAGGAAGCACAACTTATTTCCTCACCCAGGTCTCCTAGTGGGGCCGATGGCTCCAAGGTTTGGTTGAGTCAGGTCTCGATTGGGATTCACCTCTTTGAGGATCCAAAGACCCAGATTGGGCCACCCCCAAAATTTCTCAGTCCCTTCATTCATGTCCTTCTCCTAGTCTCCACCCTATATGTGTCGCTCTTGTGGTCTGCGGTCGCTGCGAGGAATTCCACAAGCTATAGCACTCAACTTGAAGACGTATGGCTAGTTCAGCTTTAGTGAAGCTCCAGCAAGCCCGTCGACACCTCACCCCCTCGTGCATAGATGAGCATCTCAATCCCACTAGATGGCTTTATCCCCCTCCTCCGCAAGGAGAAAGCACAGGGAAAGCCTTCATCTTCACCGCCTCAAGCAAGTTCAAGACAGATTCATTGACTATCTCTGAAGTCACTGAAGCTCTCGTCATGATATGTGGTAGCCTCTAACTTCCTCCCCGACCTTGGCCAAAACCTAGTTTGTGGCTAGGTTTTCTAGGCTATGATGGTCCTCCGCATACCAAACTAGGGTGTCTTAGTCCCTTCTAGAATTAAAAAGTTATTTTCCTTGCCCTCACCTATGGTGTTGAGTAGGTATGAAGTAAGGCAAATTGGCTTATTCACCTCCTTCCACAGTTGATCCACTTTTGACTCAACCTCTCCTCCTCCATGACAGTGAGTTGGTTTGATGAGTTGGGGCCTCTGCAGCACCTCTCGAGCATCTAGAAGAATTGCCAACATTTCAGAATTCATGGGGTCATGCTGAGCATTTCCAACACTCCACTTCCTCCTCATTCTTCTTCTCTAACTCATGCTCCCACTAGACTTCCTATTGTGAATAGAGACAAGGGAGAAAGTTAAGAATCAATTGGTGTTTTCTACCTCTCTGCAACACCACTTTCTCAATAGGAGAGGTCGATATGTTCAGGATTTTCTGAAGATTTTGATATGAAAGAAAAAATATCATGTGTTACCCCTCCTGCATCGGATCCAAGTGACACCTCGACCAAGTTTAGTTCCTCTATTTTTAGAGGCAGGTGGTGACTCTAGACTCATTAGATCCTTTTGAAAAGGACGTCTGGGATACTAACACATTTGTGACCCTTGGTGCCCACTTAAAGCTAGGTAGTGTGACATATATTGTCATAGACCTAACTCAATAATTACTAACAATAAGGTTTCTCTATATTATTTAAATGGATCAATCATATCTTCCAACACTTATATCTCCTACTAGGATCCACAAATTGTGATAAAAATTTAAACATAGATCCCCCATCATATAGTCTCAAACCCTTCAAAATTTGACACCAAAATCACACTATCTGATCTTGCAAATAAATTCTCCAAACAACTATATATATCATTGTATAAACCTTGAATACAATTCATTAATCATCAAACCACCATTGAATCAAGTTCAATTAACTTTTTTTTTATTTATGATGCATATGAAGGTTCATCATTCAACCATTTGGATCCATGTATATCTCAAATTGATACATGAAGTCATAACTAACCCAACCTTAAATTTAGGATATTCAACTAAAAGTGTACATAAATATAACCTGTAGCATTATCAATTGAAGATCGACTTACTCAAATTGACCATATAAGACCACAAATTTCATTATTAAATCATTTTAATCAAATTTTGTACTCAAATACTAGATCGGGTATTCAACCCTAAAATCACAGTTATCACATTCACCCCACCTTATATGGAGTTTCTCCCTCAAAATTCAAATAATATCATAAGGGTTGTCCCAAATTCATAGAGGCCACTACTTCTAGTTGCTAGACTTCCCAAATATCAATATGTTTCCCCAGTTGACACCTCATGGTTGATAACATATAGGGGGTACCCACCCCACCTTATATAGGATCGAGCCATCACATTGTTTTACAAATTCAAGCATCATTTAATAGCTTAGTCATAACTGGACATTCTATTATTCTAGGATTTACAATCCTCAAGCAAGGTAACATCAAGGTTTCAAGTCATTGAATAGTGGAATTATCATACTTAAATTCATTGTTTGTGATCAACATCATACTGGGATTTCATTACATGAGAATGGCTTACTTATCATGCTTGAAAAGTAGGGTTTTACCCAATTGTGTGATAGTTATCTTTAATCTAGAATCTTAGATTTAGATGAGTTGAGGTTAAGAACATTATTGTTGATCATTCTATCAATGATTCCAAGATGTCTATATTTCAATATCCAAATATCAAACTTATACTCTTTCATGTATATATGAAGGGAAAGAGAATATACTAAGTCAATCTTATCATAATTTCAAAATTATATCTTTCATGTATGGTAGGAGGGAATAGAATAGGTCGAGCTTATTTAGAGTGACTTTTAATAAATAATCATCCTTATATCTTAAGTGATGTTTCTAGCATCACATATTAATAACGAGAATAGGAGGGATCAACATATATGATTATCTTATGAACAAGGCATTCTATCCAAGATCTAACATTCCATGTATCACCTCACTTGCAACTAATCATGAGCAACATCAACATAAGTCACTCAAGCTAGGACCTAACTCAGTCAAAGGATTGATTTTCTCATCATGAGTTATGTACCCATCTTTTTTTTCCTAGTGGATTCTCACATCTAGGATTTAGATCATATACATGAATCATGCATAAGGTCTCAACTCATATACTTAGGAGTAACCCAACTTAGGAGTACACATCATTTCACATAGATCTCATATTTTTCATATATTGTAGGGTAGGTCCTATGACCCTTTCCTTGAGGGTCTCACTCTCTTTGGAGTTCACCACATATCTTATCCTAACACTGGAGGTCCTCCTTTGTAAAAGAGCTTGAGGCTCATGCATATTCAACTTTATCTTAACTTAGCTCTTAAGAAATAAAAGGGAATGTACTTTGATCATCCAGGCTTAGCTGATATTTCTTAGAATTGGATCAGACCTCATATAAAACTTGATCAATATAACACAATTTATATCATCTAGATTAAACTTATATTATATCATATGTGCTTATATCATCTATCTATATACCTATCATCTACTCTACTATCAATATCCAATATGGCTCTAGACATCTAATCTAGAATGTTCTCTCTTCTAGAATGATGTTAATCCCTTTTACTTAGGTTGCATGAACACATCCTACTATCCTATGTTAGGGACACATTTTTATATATACATATATAAAATAAAATATTATATCATTTTTTTATGAGAAAGATTACGTCAGAGAAAACTGTCAAGGCTCGAGCTATTTGAAAAACAAAACCAAATCAGCAAAATGAGTGTCCTACACACAGTAGATAGTCTAGTTCCATGTAACCCAGTGAAATGGTGAGAACGAGGTGTAGACTAGTGTGGCTACCCTATACATATGAGCTCTATATGGAAAGGATTTTAGGCACTTGTCTAAACCTAGTTCTCAAACATCTAGGTTCTAGCTTAGTGGTTAAGTCAATCCTGATTCCTATAAAACAACTTACTAAGTTTCTAGGGTTTAAAGTGAGAGGTGAAATTTAGTTCTATGTTTCATGGTGAGCAATTTTTAGGTGTAGCTATTGTTCATGCTCTGATACCAACTGTAACGTCCCCAGATTCTGACGTCTAGAGACTTAGAAGGTTTGAGAGGAAAAATCCAAAAACATTAGGAATTGTATCAGAGAGCAATGCGAAAGAGATATACACATACATGAACATTCAACCATAACATACACCATAAAATTTCTCAACATTCAACATGTATATTTTTAAAAAATGAATTAAACAACATGGATTACAATTACACATTGAAAGGAAATTTCTTTTGCAAGTCTAAACATGTATGCTAACTAGGACTTCACACAATAGGCACATCCTGAACAACTGCTCACTTTCCCACTTTTCTCCCATGCTAGCTCTAAACCTAGAAAATACATGAAACAAACAAACCAACAAAAATTGTCTATGTGGGTGAAATACTTGTATAGTAACTTGCATAATGAAAGATTTGAAGAAAGAAAGAAAAAGAAAGCATTATTTAATGTGATAATTAGGTAAACACATATTTTAGCAGTCTTTTGATGTGATTGTACTACTTAGAAGAATGCTCTACTTTAGCTGAAATTTTCAGCCAATACGAGAGGGCATCCAGATAGAAAATTAACTTTGAGAAGGCGAAGGTTTCCTTTAGTGTAAACATCACCAGCAAAAGGCGTGAGTTAATCAAGAACCGGCTGCAAGTTAGGGAGATGGACAGGCATGAGAAGTACCTTGGACTCCCCATAGTAGTTGGGAGGTCTAGAAAGCTAGTGTTTGCTGCTATAAAGGACAAAGTATGGAAGAAACTCCAGGGGTGGAAAGAACAACTCCTATCCAGACCAGGAAAAGAGGTTCTAATTAAGGCGGTCATCCAAGCTATTCCTATTTACCTCATGAGCATCTTTAAGATCCAAGATGGACTTATTGATGAGATCCAGGCTATGATGGAACGGTTTTGGTGGGGTTTTAAGGAGGGGGAAAGGAAGATTCACTGGGTGAGTTGGGAGAGATTATGCAAGCCCAATGAGAGTGGAGGTATGAGGTTTAGAGATTTGAAAGCTTTAACCAAGCTCTTATAGCTAAACAAGGGTGGAGATTGGCGGTGCATGGAGAGTCTCTTGCTGCCCAGATTCTAAAGGCGAAATACTATAGGTCCTCATCTATTCTTCACGTGGAGTTAGGGGGTAATCCTAGCTACACTTGGAGGAGTATATGGGGAGCTATGCAACACTAGTACATAACCGGCCTTTGGTGTCAGTTATTTAAGGCCTTTAGTGTCAGTTTCTAAGCGACACCTATGTGGGCGCCGCTAAAATCCCAACCGTTACGTGTCGGTTCTCAAACCGACGCCAAAACCCTTCGTGTGCCACCGAAAACGTGCCAAAAACGCGCCAGCAGGGGGTATAGGTGTCAGTTATTAGCTTCGAAACTGACGCCATATACCTTCGCGCCACAGAAAGGGCGCCATCTGGGGCACTATCGGCGTCGGTTTAGTAGTGATAACCGACGCCATCTCACCCGATGCCACGGACGTGCAGACCGGAACGGCCATGGTGTCTGGCCTCTAGGGAAATCGACATCAGTTACTAGTAGGGCAACCGACACTGTTACCACATGTCGTCAGTTTTATGCAAATATCTGATGCCTTTTTTTATGTCTGGTCCGCTTCCAGGGTCATGCTGGCCAGCACGACCGTGGTGTCTGGCCTCATTAGGGAAAGCGATGTTAGTTACTAGTATAGAAACCGACATTGTAACCATATGTCGTCAGTTTTGTTCAAATAACCGACGCCTATGTATTTTTTTTCTGTCCGTCTGCAGACCTGCTGTGGCTGGTCGCAGGATGAGAAACCTGTAGTTCAGTTATGAACTACAAGTTTTATGATATCCATTGATATCAGCCAACAACAGACCACAAACCTGCAAAATTAACATGATGGACGATATTATATATATGTGATTCACACTCATGTATAAGAACATTTAATTCATATATTTTTTTTCATCACACACATGTAGAAACCAGTAGCAACCTACAGTTCCATTTATTTCATCTCTTTTCACATTCAGACACATGTAGAAACATTCATGTATTAATGATTTTCACACACAATTCATAAAAATTCATGATACAACCACAATGAAGGGAAGCATGATACAGATAAAATACATAAAGTGCAGCATGCACAAGTGTTTTAGATTCATATAACAACATGACCGACTAACACATATATAGTGCATAACAACAACAACTCCGAATTTACATACAACACTATAGCTTAGTACATATATAATGGGACTAAGGTGGCAATCCCACCTGCTAAAACAGGTTACCGACAACTACATGTTATGACTGGGAGGTCATGATTCAACAAACGTATCCATTAGCAGGAGGACAAACAAATTTCACCACGAGTTAACATTGAAGAAGGTCTACTAAGCTACACTGAGCTAAACAACTGATAAACTTGTTTAGCTCAGTGTAGGTTAGTAGACCTTCTTCAATGTTAACTCGTGGTGAAATCTATTTGTCCTCCTGCTAATGGATACGGTTGCTGAATCAGGACCTCCCAGTCATAACATGTAGTTGTCGGTAACCTATTTTAGCAGGTGGGATCGTCACCTTAGTCCCACTATATATCTATATAACCTTAGTGTGGGATGCTTGCTTTCTCTCCGACTGTTGCGCTTTGGATTTACAAAGCAATGTCGATGGCGCCCTGCACAACTATGTCATGGCTGTCCTACATAGCCTGTAGTATTTGGCGAACGCCTATAAATTAAATAGAATCTCTATTAACTAGTATCCTAAAAATTTGATAAAAAACACACTTACATAATATAATTTTAAATGAACATATAGATAGAAACCTCAGGGATATATTCTTAAAACTTACATTGTCAAGCGGTGTAAGCACGTCCTCACCCTCACGGTGATCATCAACACGGTCATCATGGGAACATAATAAAAATATAAACATCCATGCCTCTAATATTGTGATCTTTTATCAATTAACAATCCTTCATTATGATCCCCGCGAACATACAAGTCATTGTGATCCCCAGCTTCAATGTTTGGTGGTGTTGGCAACCCAACTGAGAATGGATTGGAATCATCATACTTATCATAGTACTCTTCTTCATCTATAGGATCTTCAATGAACTGTCTTTTACCATGAAGAACAACCGACCAGTTATCATTTGTAGGATCATCGATATAAAATACTTGTTTTTCCTGTGATGCCAATATGAATGGTTCACCCTTCTCGCCAATCTTTTCAAAGTTCACTAACGTGAAACCCAATTCATCCACTATAACTCCTTTGTTGTTGTCAACCCAATTACATTTAAAGAGCGAAATTCTGAAATCTACTTAGTCAAACTCCCATATGTCTTCAATGACACTGTAATATGACATTTTAGCTTCACGTGGACTTTTATCCTTTGCACTTACAAAAAATAATGAAGACGCTTGAAGGGTGACCCCACTGTTTTGGATGACACTCTTATCATCTTGACGCTTTGTGTAATATGAGAAACAATTTATGTCAAACCCTTCATAAGACATAACATTCAATTTTGGTTTAAAGGCAAGGCATTTGATGGTTTCAGTAACATTATCTGGTGTTTGAGATAGTTGATGTAAGAATTTATCTTCAAACCACTTAATACATGTCTTGTTATGCTCTCTAGCAAGCCACATTGAATTGGATCGAGGATATTGTCTCTTGATGAAATTGGTATGTTCCTCGATATAAAAACTCACTTCGTCATTGTTGTGTAAAATATACAAGTGACCTTGCTCCAACTACTCACGACTGATTACTTTCACCCGTGATCCCAAAACTCCTTTGCCAAAATGCTCCTCAATATTCTTGTCATTCACAAGAGCATCATTACCACTCAGAAAGTCATTGCAAAAATCCATAACCTCTCTCACCACATAACCCTCAATAATACTCCCTTCAGGCCGATAACGGTTTCAAACATCACCTTAAAAAATGCTCATGTATCATTCAAAGGGATACATCCAATGCAAGAAAACTGGTCCCAATATTTTCACCTCCCTAATCAAGTGGACAACAAGATGTACCATGATATCAAAGAACGACGAAGGAAAATACATCTCAAGATGACATAGGGTAACAACCACTTCTCTTTGCAAATTATCGAGAGTACATGGTCAATAACTTTGCTGTACAGACTGTTGAAAAAGAAACAAAGTCTGGTGATTGCAAACCTTACATGCTTCGGAAATATAGATCTAATTGCCACAGGAAATATTTGTTGCATTAGAATTTGACAATCATGAGATTTAAGACCTATCAACTTCAGATCTTTCATTGATACCAATCTACGGATGTTGGATGAGTAACCCTATGACACCTTAACATTTACCAAGCATTCACAAAATGCTTTCTTCTCCTTTCTAGACAACATGTAACAAGCGGGAGGTAAGTATGTTCTTTTATTACCCATTTCACATAATTCTATTAATTCTGACCTTATTCCCATTTCACATAGGTCCAGTCTAGATTTTATCCCATCTTTAGTCTTACCTGGTATATTTAACAGAGTACCAATGACGCTATCACAGACATTTTTCTCAACGTGCATTACATCGATACAATGCATGACTGTCAAAGAACTCCAATAAGGAAGATCCCAAAATATTGACTTCTTCTTGAATGAAGAATTGTCACTCTGTGTGGCCATACCACATTGTGATTTCTTACCAAATTCATTGACAATGTCTTTCACTCTTTCATAAACATCCTCCCCTGATATAGGTTTAGGTGCACTACGTTCCTCATTCCGTCCATTGAATTCTTTGCGCAACCTACGATACAGATGAAATTTTGGAAGAAACCTTTGATGACCATGATATACAGTCTTGCCGCCGTGTTTTAGTCGTATTGAATCAGTGTTCTCTTCACATATAGGACACACTTTAGATCCTTTGACACTATATCCAGACAAATTCCCATATGCTGGAAAGTCATTCACAGTGCAAAACAACATAGCATGCAAACAAAATGTCTCTCTTCGTGAAGCATCATAGGTCATCACACCTTCACCCCAGAGTTTCTTTAAGTCATCAATCAGAGGTTCAAGATAAACATCGATATCATTTCCAGGTTGTTTAGGGTCTGATATCAACAACAACAACATAACATACTTATTTTTCATACACAACCAGGGAGGAAGATTGTATATAACAAACATGACTGGCCAAGTGCTATGTTGGTTGCTCAATGTCCCGTATGGATTCATCCCATCTGTACAAAGCCCAAGTCTTAGATTCCTATCCTCTTCACCCAATTCAGGATACAATAGATAAATCTTCTTCCACTGTGGGGAATCAGACGCATGTCGTAGGATCCCATCATTATTTTTCTTAACATCTGCATGCCACCTCAAATTCTTTGCATCTATAGGATTGGAAAACAAGCATTGAAACCATGGTATTATAGGTAGATACCACATCACCTTGGCGGGAGAACCAGTTTTGGACTCCCCCGAAGTCGTCAATTTATACCTTGACGCACCACATTTCGAACAATCTTTCAAATCCACATAGTCCTTTTGAAATAATACACAATCATTCTTGCATGTGTGTATCTTCTTGGCCTCCATTCTCATTGGGCATAACAATTTCGTTAACCGATATGTTGAGATCGGCAGCTCATTTCCTTCAGGAAGAATTTCTTTCAACAAAGACAACAATGACGTGAATCTTTTATCGCTCCATCGATTGTTAGCTTTTAGTTTATACAATCTCAACACAGCACTAAGCTTCGTAAACTTACAACCCGTGTATAATGGTATCTCAGCATCTTGCACAATGTTTCTAAACATGGGAGGTGTATTGGTGTGCTCTACCCCACAACTATCCAACATCGCATCAACGATGTCCACCGGAACTGGTTCATTCACATCTACGTCATCGGAGGAAATTTCTTCTTCTACACAAGCACTGCTATTGACATCCACTGGTTTTAGGTTTGAAATCTCTCCATGCCAGTGCCATTCTGTATAGCCTTGTACAATCCTGTTGCACATGACATGACTTCTGATTTCATCACCAGTACTGAATTTCAAGTTGTTACCGCAATGCCTACATGGATAGTAGAATCTATCTCGAGGTTGTTTCCTATGTTCCTCGGCAAATCTAACAAACTGATCAAGACCAGAAATAAACTCTGGGGTGCAGCAATTGCGAATGGACATCCATGATCTATCCATTCTATGATCAAAGAGAAAATAAGTATATATTACAACAAGATTAGGGTCTAGGGTAAACAGATTAGAGTTTATGGTTAAAACTTTAGGGTTTATACATGTGATGTCATTCTTAAATGTGTACCACCTATCCCATTCTTGAACACCTAATCTCACTAGTAAGTGTATAATGTGTATTGGGTTTTCAAGAAAATTTCGGTAGTATTTTCCCGCTGTTCTCCAAGTACATATGTACTTAGAGAACAAACGGGGAAATGCTGCCGAAATTTTCTTGAAAACCCAATACACATTATACACTTACATCCTAAGTGAGATTAGGTTTTCAAGAACAGTCCCAAACCGGGGACTATCCAAGATTTACTCCTAATGAGTAAATCTTGGATGGGTTTCTAGGCCATAATACAATGTTGTCATTTATATACCTACGATCCTACATTCATTTGTTCATATCCTAGGTTGATTTACAATAGCAACATCTTGTAGTCTTAATCATACCCTAGTCTAGGTATTGTATTCTATAACAATTGATTTCAACATCTCCAATGTACGTGTATGTTCATCATCAAGATAATCATTACACATAAATGTAAGTATCCTATTATTCATCATTTATTTCAAAATTTCAAACTAGCTCATGTACTAAATATTGTTGTGGGATCCAATATAAGGTTTCCAGGGAAGACACATATATACAAGGTTTATCCAGGATATATGTTAAAATTAAGCATTTTATTTTTGTCATATATTATTAATAACCAAGCCAATCATCAATTCTATTAAATAAACATTACATGTTCATAGGGATTATTTGTTAACATATGTTAAGGATGAATTGAGGATGCAAACCTAGTCAATTGGAGGCTTTACCTCTAGCAGTGGTAGTGGTGACGATAATGGCAAGCTCTGGTTCCAGCTGCTGCTGTTGGCGCTGGCTACTGACACTGGATTTGGCTCCGACAGTAGGACTACTAGCACGGTGGCTACTGGTACTGGCTTTGGCTCCGACATTAGGACTGCTAGCACTGATGAGACGAGGACTGACTAGAGGAGAGGACCAACAATGGTGGCGGCTCCACGAACGGCAAGCTCCACAGAGGCGACGAGCTCCACGGAGGCGGCGAGCTCCACGAACGGAGACGAGCTCCACAAACGGCAAGCTCCATAACGGCGCTTCACAAAGGCGGCAAGCTCCACGGAGGCGGTGAGCTCCATGAACAGAGGCGATGGCAGTAGCAGTAGAACGACGTCGGTGAGCAAGGAGATCGGCAGCGGCGAGCAAGGAGAACACCGGAATCGCCAGACCCTAATAGCCGATTGCAATCACAGAGAGAAAGGGGAAGAGTCGGGCTCGCTCGCCCGATATTAAGTTAACATTAGGTATCGGTTATTCAACAACACCGACACATAAAACTAATGGTGTCGGTTAACAACACAAACCGACACCTATTCCGAATGATAATCGTCAGTTTTAACTAGAAAAAAACCGACGTCTATCTACATACGCCGATTAAAAAATTGGTTCTCGATTAATGACCATAGTCGTCGGTTGTTTTGAAATTCTGACGCTCAAAGGGTGTGAAAAATTTCCCGCGAAGAGCGCGGGAAAACCCATAAGTGTCGGTCATTGATGTAAAACCGACGATCAAAATGTGCCCAATTTCTGTTTCACAAATAACCTTTCATCGTCAGTTTATTAGTTCCTGACCGACGCCATATGTCAAATTTTTGGAGGTAATTTTTTTTGCTGGAAATTTTGGATTTGGCGGTTAATTTTCGGCGTCAGTGTGTTATTAAGTAACCGACACCGAATAAAAGTGATACACGTGTCTGGTCACCCTTCACAGATTGATGTCAGTTTATTTTATAAACCAACGCTTTATTGTTTAGGTGTCGGTGTATTATTACAACTGACACCTTTAAAAGTGACGTTATAAGCCATTTCTGTAGTAGTGCAGATGGTGAAGAGTGGTTTCATATGGAGGGTGGGGGATGAGAAGGACATTCATATCTATAAGGAGAGATGGATTCCTCACATGGGGGTGCGGTGAGAAGGTACTTGGTTAGTGGGCCGGTGGAGTATAGGTTAGTGAGCGATTTTATTTGTAGGGGGCCGAAGAGGTGGAATAGGGAGGCGGTGGAGACATGCTTTCCCACACATATTGCTAGGAGGGTCCTCAACATACCATTGTCACAACGACATGAGGAGGACACTCATTTCTAGGAAAAGGAGAGTAATGGGACGTTTTCTGTCAGTAGTGATTATTCTCTTATCTGAGTGGGCGAGGACTTAGTGGATGGAAGGGATATGGAGGTATGGAAGAGAGTTTGGAAGCAAGGATGGCCACCGAAATTATAACACTTCATTTGGAGAGCACTGCAGAACATTCTACCGACCAAGGCAGAGCTTCTAAGGAAACAAGTGACACAAGATGATGGCTACAATCACTGCGGACAGTGAGAGGACACCACTCATGCATTGCTACACTGTGATATTGCTAGATAGATATGGGTAGCAGGTGAGTTTGACTGGATGGGACAGCTGGGTGTTCATGACGTGGGAAGCTTGGTGAGGAGTTTGCTTGACGATGTGGACAACCGACGCAAGGATGAGGGAGCGTCTCTACTGTGGGTGGCATGGACAACAAGGAACAAAATGATTTTTGACGATCACCCTCCTTACCTTCCGGGTCTTGTGGTTAGATTCATCAACATGGTGGTGGTTCATGCAAGGTACCATTGAGCTGTTAGATGTTCAGCCTCTTCCTCTACGGCATCCGGGACTGTTACATGGCATCGCCCACCTGCGGGCAGTGTGAAGATCAACACTGATGCATCTCTCACCACTACAGAGGAGAACGGATGTGGGGTATCCATCTGGGATGAGCATGGTCAACTCTTGTGGACCTTCCAATGCCGGTTAGAATAGTCATACTTAGTGCTTAGTGCGGAGGGTATGGCTGTCCTACACGGCATGCGTCTGGCTCTTAGGGAAGGCTACTTGGATATAGTGGTGGAGAAAGATTTTTTGCTACTGATGGAAGCTGTGAAGAGAGGTTGCGAAAGATGTGGCTATGAAGACATCATCACCCGGGACATCATTGAGCTTTCTCATAGTTTCCTTTTGTTTAATCTCTTTTTTATTATAAGGCAAGGCAATAGATTAGCACATGCCTTAGCCGTTTCAGCCTGTCATTTTGTTAACCCTCACTATGTTGGTGGGGGGTTTGAGGATTGGATCCTTGTACTTTCTGCAAATGATTTGATTACTTAATAAAACGGCGGGCACCCTTTCTAAAAAAAAGTGGTTTCACACTTCACATTTCATCACCCCTTGGGATATGAGGATCCCCACCCCTTGGGCTCTAGAGTTGTTTTGATATTATATTTAGAGAGAGAGGGAGAGAGAGAAAAATGGTAAGCACTTAGTATCTACAATCCATCCATATTCTCTTTTATATTCTTTTATGTTTGGAAAAGCATATACTACTAATATGCATCCAAGAATTTATATGCAAATACAAGCATCCAAAGTACATAATAACATCATACATAATGAAAACTAGTCTTATAATTAATAAAACCCTCGTACCTGAGTTCAAAGATTCCTTACACATCCAAGTTCATCTTCTACTCTGGTCATCACCTAATTAATAATAAATAAATGATCATTAATAGAAGGTTCACCATAATTAATGGTATTTAGGTCCAGTTTAGGGTTTAATCTAAATCTTATATTTGGTATTTTTCTACTGATCTATACATCATAATTTAGGTTTGGTACAAGTTTCATATTTTTATGATGCTTTCCCTATTTTCTAAAATTAATATGAGTTTAAGACGTGCGATTAGGCATTAATGAGAAAAGGCCTAGTATAGATCAATAATACTCAGATCAGAATCAACATATTGTCTCTATATGATATCATGGTTCAACATTTATTTTATCATATTTAATCTTGATCATTAGCTATTTATACCATTTTAAGGATCTTAAAACAAAGCATCTACTTCTAAATTAAATATAATCAATAATAAATCTTCAAGAGTCTAACCTAATGATTTCATAAAAAGGTACACAATTTTTTAAGTGTAGGGTGTTTTTGGGGAATTATATGGCCATAAGAGCTCTTTTTAATGACATTTCTAAGTTTTAGTCTAAATCTTGGAATTTAAGAGGAATTTACCTTTTTGAGAAATCTAGAGACATCAGATGCAACCAACAAGGGTGTGTAGATGCATGCCACATCATAAATGAGGAAGCACAACTTACTACCTCAGCCAGGTCTCCTGGTGGGGCCGGTGGCTCCAAGGTTTGGTTGAGTCTGGTCTTAATTGGGATCTGCCTCTTTGAGGATCCAAAGACCTAGATCAGGCCACCCATAAAATTTCTCATTCCCTTCACTCATGTCCTTCTCTCAGTCTCCGCCTTGTATCTTCCGTTGTTGTGGTCTGTGATTGTAATGTGGAACCCCACAAGCCGCAAGCACTCAACTTGAAGACAAATGGCTAGTTTGTCTTCAGTGAAGCTCCAGCGAGCCCATCGACACCTTGTCTCCTCGTGCACAGATGAGCATCTCGGTCCCACTAGGTGGCTAGTCCCCCATCACTGCAAGGAGAAAGAACATGGCAAGCCTTCATCTTCACCTCCTCAAGTGAGTTCAAGATAGATTCATTGACTATCTCTAAAGTCACTGAAGTTCTCGTCATGATCTTTGGTAGCCTCTGGATTCCTCCCTGACCTTGGCTAAAACTTGGTTTGCGGCTAGGTTTTCTAGGCTCTGATGGTGCTCCGCATACCAAACTGAGGGTTGTTCAGTGCCTTCTAGGTTTTGAAAGTTGTTATTACCTCCCTCACCTATGGTGTTGAGTGGAGATGAAGTAAGGGGAATTGGTTCATTCACCTCCTTCCACAGTTGATCCTCTTGTGAATCAACCTCTCCTCCTCCATGACAGTGAGTTGGTTTGATAAGTTGGGGCCTCCATAGCACCTCTTGGGTATTAGGAAGAATCACCAATGTAAGGTCCCTGACCTGGGTTATGAGGTAACCCTATTTGTTTTGGATAAGTAAGTTTCTTATAAATTTAATATAATCCTCTAAGGAGTATTTTTATCATGTGACACACTTATGTTTCAAGTTCGGTCCTGATTGAATGTTGTTTGAGCAATGTTCCTTATTTTGGACCAAAGTGTAATTTACCCAATATGAGGGGCTATATTGCAAAATGTCACATGTTGAACATGCATTAAGTGTTTTAGCATCATAATAGAGATAATTATTCTATGTGGTGGTTTGTGGAAAGCCTAAATTCCAAGTTTGAGCATGTTTGAATAATGTTAGTACCTTGTGCACCAATTTTGGTACAAATTGTAATTTACCCAAAATGTGTGGTTGATATGAAAATTACCACCTCTAGAATGTTCCTACTTCCTCTATGTATCATTTAGATGAGAGAGAAATGAGGAGACACCATGTTTGAATCAATTATGAGTGATGGTAATCTTGGTGATGAAATGACCAAGAAAAGGGGTTGAATGTAAAACCCTAACTTGAGTTGTATCAAGTTGAAAAACTTATATATGAGTGCCTATCGGCCAAGTAGCCATAGGAGGAGTCCCATATCTTTTTTAGTACTCTTGGAAAATCCCATGATGTGCAAATCACCTCAAGAAGACGAGGTGTATCAATTTACAACTTCCTTAGAAAAGTTGTATCGAGTGATTTTGTTGATATATTTTATTCAAAGGGATAAGTAATGGACGAAAATTCATCCCTAGATTATCCTCAATAATTTTGAATTTCAAGATAAATGATAATGCATGCATGTAAACGTGTCACCCATGCATGGACACGTGGAACCTAGTAGCTCAAATTGATGATACCTCATTTTCACACTTCTTCATGAACAACAAGTATATATACCCATTCTTTCACCCCTTAGTGGAATTTTTCGAATCTTACCACCCTCCTTCCCTAAGGTATCGTGCATAGGGTCCTTGTATCATGCAGGAGTGAAGTGGTATCATGCATAGGGCATTGGGTATCATCCATAGAAAGTTCATATAGGCCAAGTAAGGTGGTATCAGCCAAGTAGGGTGATATCATCCATAGTGAAGTGTTTTGATCACAAGTGAGGGGGATATCGGCCAAGGGTGGTGGAATATCATACATGGGTGGAGGCATATCATGCAAGAGTATTAGGGTATCATGAAAAGGTGCTAAGGAGGAGGAAGGATCTCATATTTAACCCTAAGGTAAGGCAATGATCATCTACAACCTCAGATTGAAGCATGATTTTAGGGTTATGATCTTCCTTTCTTTTCTTCTTCACCAATTGCTTATAAATGGTGATTATTTGCATATAGAAGAGTTGTGAAGTTCATTTTAAACCTTGGGAACGTGAATCTTTAGATCTTGGAGCTTTGAAGTTGTTCTTAAGGTGGGTTATATAACTTGAACCCAATTATATTATTATGCACCTTCAATTTTGTCATACTTGCTCTACTTGCAATTTCAATTTCTCTTGAATAATTGATGATCCTTTGAGTTCTAAAAGCTTCATGGGACTGTTTTCCATGAATTAGAATAGTAAGAACAAAGTTCTAGAGGTTGATGGTGATGACATCATCAAAGGTAAAGTGATATCGGGTTCAAGCACACAAGCAAGCACCTCTAACCCGATATGGTGATGCACCTACTCCCTAAAATGATATGGATATGATTTTTTTACCTTCTTGCACGATATGGCAGTGTAGTATACACGTCTTGCACAATAGGAGGTCAAGAATACACCTCAAAAACGATATTGTGTTAAGCACACACCTCAAACCCGATATGGTGATGTAACCCTATATAATAGGAAAACCGATATACCTTGTAACCCCACACCCTTATTGATTTGTATAATGGGTTGAAAAAGGTCCAACTAGTTGTCTATCCTCTCACTTAACCCATGGTGAAGGGTAGGTCGAAGCCATGAAGGGTTTAAGAGGCATGAGCATAAGGGTCTTCCCGATATGGTGTGGTAAGCACACATACACCTTAAAACCGATATGGTGTGGTAAGCACACATACACCTTAAAACCAATATGGTGTGGCAAGCACACATACATATTAAAACTGATATGGTGTGGTAAGAACACATACACCTTAAAATCGATATGGTGTGGCAAGCACACATACACATTATAACGGATATGGTGTGGCAAGCACACATACACCTTAAAACCGATATGGTGTGGCAAGCACACATACACCTTAAAACCGATATGGTGTGGCAAGCACACGCACACCTCATACCCGATATGGTGTTGAGCACCTATATCTAAAATGAGATGGAGGGTAACCCAATACACTAGATGACAAGAGTGGCAAGGTGGTTAGTACCCTAGTACATGTGATGGCCAATACACTAAAGTAGGGTGTGGCCAATATCTTCAAGTGAGGTGAGGATGTTACACCCATGAAGGGTGAAGTTGATACACCATATGAATGGTAAGGTTGATACCTTAATGGGTAAGGGTATGAGGGATATTATGATGCCTAGATCGATATACACCTAATCCAATACATGTGTTCAACTTGACATACATGATTTAACCCTATACACCTTGTAAAGGTCAGGGAAAGACACTCTTAGGAGTGATGAGTGTAACACCAAGTAATGGTGTGGCTAATACCTTGACAGGTGAAACACCTAAAGTGGTTGATAATGGTCAACTCTATATCAACAATGCCTTAACCCAAGATGAGTCCACATCACTTGATGATAGTTGGGTAATTCAAGTGTGTGACTTATGGCCAATATATTACAAGATAAATGTGATGGGCTAGTGCATAAAGTATTAGGATGGGAAATACCCTAATACAAGATAAATTGATGAAGTTAAGTAAGTTAAAAGTGATGAGGGAAGTGATACATCAAGACATGATAAAATCACATCCAGCACCTCATGGTTGATATGCCTTGATGCACCTTAAGTCCAGTATACTTGGATGAGTAAGACATGAAGTGTGTCATATCAATTGTTACATCAAGATGTAATGAGTTTAATGCACTTTGATAAGTGTAGGCTAACATGTATAGAGAAAGGGTTATGCCAAGTTGATAAAGTATGATGTAATCAATATCCTAGTGAGGATGAGAGAGAAACTCATACTTTTTGTTCATAATCATTTAATGATAAATGGTGAGAATAAATAAGTATGATTGAACCCTTATGATATCAATGCATGCTCCTAGATATGTGGAGCAATAAATTAGGATTTGATCATTGATAATATGATCATTGAAAACCCAAATGGTTAATAATGGAAAACCCTAACCCTAATGAAGGTTGATGATATGTATGAGAAATCCTAATCGATAAGAAAGGGAAATCCTAAACCTAATATTGGGATAATGCTATTATGCTTATTTTGCATGGTGTTGATATGTATTTGATATGATTGTTGTCATGAAATACTAACCATGCTGGTATCATAAGATAATGAGAATAGTCATGTATGAGCTATGATGTTTTATATGATAAAACTTAACAGGCCTTGTGAGCCATGTGATAATTTGTTGCCTAGTGAGAGGTGACAAGATGTTTAATGGTCCTTATGAGCCATGTGATAATTTGTTGCCTAGTGAGAGGTGACAAGATGTTTAATGGGCCTTGTGAGCCATGTGAGATGCTTGTGCAACAAGTATCATGTATACCTTGGTCTGAGGACCTAGAGGTAATAGTTACCTGATAAGTGGTAATAGTGTTCAATGATGAACTAAGGGTTTGAATACCCAGATCTAGTAATCATGATGGTGATAATATTAAGGGATGATCATTCCCAATAGTGAGATAAGGGATTGGGATCCTAAATGTTATATGTGTTCTAAATAATTGAATAGTACTTGACAAAAGTATTACACCTTTCTTTGTAGCATTTGTCATAATAATTTATGTTTGAGAACTTGACTGATGCTAAAAGAATACGGTAATGTACTTAAATAATAAAGTGGAATCTTATCATGTAGTGCCCTGACCATAGATCCATCATCGTCAGTAGCTGGTGATGGTGAAATAGGTTTTCCCATGGGATCTCCTGAAGAGCACATATTCTTTAATATGCGGGGGTGATGCGTGTGAATATCCTTATGCCCTAATGTGGGACTGACGTGAGATAAATACGAGATCTCCCAATCCTTCATTATATGTTCCGGGATGGATGTATCACGAATCTGCTGCTGATGATTAATGTCGGGATTGATGGTAGATAAACATGAGATCTCTAAATCATCGAAGGAGTGTAGTCGCCGCTGTATCTCTATAGTGAAGTTGCCAGTATACCATGGAAAACTATTGAAGTAGTTGACGTAGTCCTGCTTGTGGTCTCACACTGACCGAGATGGTAGAGGTCATGGTAGATGGCTCTTCCATTGACCTTGTATGGTATCAATTTTGACTTCACAGTGATCGGTTGGAGTATGAGCGGTATACATCATCTCCTCAGGGCATAAGTGTGATTGTAAAATGTAATCAACCATGCAGCGTATTTTCTTAAGGATGGAATACGTAAATCATTGGTTGATGTTACATTTCTTATTGCATCTTAAATGGATAGATGTTATACATGTTCTTCATATTCCTTATAAAATGAATAGATGAATTACTGCTTTATCATATATAGCTGCAATGTTTTAGAAGATGATATTGCTCTATTCTACTTAAACAGTGATGAAGTCTTGCTTATTAATATAAAAGAATCATTTTCTCAATTTTATTACTGTTTATTAGCAATAATAATATTATTGGCGGAGAGTTATATCTCTCGCTGGGACATGGGTCTCACCCCGTTGGTCACCAACATTTTTAGGTGGACGCAGATGAGGAGGTAGGGACCATACAGCAGAGGGAGGACAACAACATTAGGGGTAGCAGTAGCATCTTAGGTTGAGTGTATTGTCTTTCGTGTCTTGTAGATGTAAGTCCTATGTGTTGTCTCTGTACTCTAAGGTCCTTGGAGTCAGTATGTAACGATTTTATGAATGATATGAGATTTTGGCTTGTATGCCTCGAGGTTTTATGTTGCTTATGTATAGTTTGGCAAAGCAACTGTTATATGTTATCCTCAAGATGAGATGGTACATAGTATGTACAATGTGAACCATGATGTATGTAATACTTAGGTTCTCTTCTTAAGAGTTTCTTGGAAATGGATCTCTTTGCAAATGGTTTTAATTTTTAGTGAATTTTGTTAACCCGTTGCTTATGGTTATTCCGCAATTATTTACTGGTGACAGTTTGATTCATTATCGGATTGACACAAAGTTTTGGTATCATATCTTAAGGTTCGCTGAGTCTACAGAGACATAGGACTAAGGTGTTGAGTCTGTTCTAGTGTCCTCTAGTATACCCTATAGTGACTTCTACTTATGCAGAAGAAAGGGTGAAGTTTAAAAATGACTCGAGAACACAAGGAACAAGTTGCTGAGAGAAATGTTGTTGCACCAAGAGAGGGTGCAAGGGATCATGCAAGAGAAGAAAAAGTGTCTGAGAATTCCCATTATGATCTGATCATGATAGAAAATGCTATGATTATGCTCTTGTTGGGCAAGTTAGGACAACAGTGATACATATAGTAGACTGGATACTAGCATTACAACCTAGGTTACCAGTCCTTAATGTAGAAACATTGGGTTCTGAAAGGGTTCCTGAATGACATAGTCATGTCGGAACAGTGGAAAATGTGGGAATGATTAACATATGGTAAGAAAATAGACTCTTCCGTAAGTATAGACAGATAGTACATCTGTGATGGTAATGCCCAAGAAGGGGAAATAAGTTGAGAATTAAGGTAAGGTCTATATAATTTTAGAGATGTTTGTCTAGTTGTTCTAAAAAGCCAAAGTTTTTGGTTCCACCAGTGCAATAAATGCCTAGTGTACCATGGCAGTAGTCACTAAGTAAAGGCAAATGTCATAACTTTCCACCTGTAAGAACCCATGGCTTAGTTTCTACATCGGTAATAAGACCGATAAGACCATGGTACGAGGACAAGACATGTTATAGATATGGACATGTTGAGCATACTAAACTCTTTTCTTTGAAAAGAAGAGAGGAAATGACTCAACAACCGAGGTAGACTCAACAGGGCTTATGAAAGTTACAGCCCAATAGTGTAAAAAGGCAAGAGAAACAACATGAAACAACTAGACTCTATGTGTTGAGTCAACCTAAAGTGGTAGATGACCGCGAGGGGTAACAGTTAGATAGAGCTTTTCATTTTGATATGCCTTATCTTGATGTTATCTGATAATCATAAGAAGGATTGTTGTTATGGATTTCCCTATTGATTGTCCTATGGGGACATAGGGAAGAAATGATGAGAACTAGAATTTATATTATGTTCAGTATTCTTTTAAATGCTTTATAATTTCTCTTATCTGTGTGAAAGAGGATGATGTGTAGAGGTGATGCCTGGAGAAAATCTAGGGATGTTAAATCCTATGTTTGTGATAATATGAAAAGTAAGGAATATGATAGTAAACAAAGTGCATATTACCTGATCTTAGTACTTGTATACCCTGGCCAAGTATTCAACTATTGAAGATAAGGTGAGTATGGAACTCTTAGATTGTTATCATTCTGATTATCCTGATCAAGTAATCATTTTAAAGCAATCTAGTGAGCATAACGAAACTAGAAATATGGCATGGATATTTTTATCACATCCTAAGTGCAATAAAATGGAATCTTAGATGATCTCAGATCAATCTATGTGTATGAGGAAGTAAAAAATATAATCCTCATGATAAAAGAATGAGAACGAGGGAGATGATCCCTGTTTGATAAAGCCTGTGTGAATAGTAAAGATCTTTTCCCATGATGTGGAAATGGGAAATGTAATAAAATAAAAAAATGATCATGAACATGAACATGTTAGACAATAACAAAGAAAGGAATGATGATATGTAATCATCCTTTTAATTCCTATGCTGATGGTAAGGAACCTAGGATGAAACAAGAGTAAGTGACTCATGAACAGTTGAAAGTTCATGCAATAATCATAGGAGATGATAATCTCTTCTCTTTGATAAACAACGATGGGTGATGATGGGGTGATAAGAAGAATATGTTTCTTTGTGTTCTCTTCTTTTAGGGACATGGCAATCAAGTAAGTACTATGACACTTGATATGCATGGATTAGAAATAATCCATTGATGGATACTTAGAAAAGTATCAGTTCATCTTGGACTTTGGTTCTAAGATAAAGATATGTGTAACAAGTGATGTTCCAAGATGAAAGAAAGATCATTTTATATGTGTGGCTTTGGTAATGACAATAGAGAGATGGAAATGATGAGGATGTGATGTGTTTTTGACACATGTGATAGATACCTGTAACGACCCCGCCTCTCGATAACCCCCAATTAAGGGAGACTCGAAGGTCAAAGTCGTTATCCCAATTAACAGGATCAAAGGTTCGACAAATAATCAGTAATAATTATAAAATTCTACCAAACTATATTGAAAGCTGGAATAAAATAAAACTTTGCATACCTTTTTCAAAAACTTGGATATCTAACTTCTATCCACATCTAGACTCTATTCTAACTAATCCTTCTTGTACTTTATTTCTTAATTTCACAATATGCCACTTTACTATTTGTCCTTTTCAATCTTGCACCTAAAACGCCGACAAACAAAATGTCAGTTAGCATATCAAAATATGCCGGTATGTGGGGACAACCAAAATTTCACAAATATGGATAACAATCTAAATATCACAATCAAGTTAATTAACAAACCAATTTATGCTTTCAATGTGACATTCTCCACCGCTTTTGCCCTAACCCTGGCATACCCTCCTTAGGGTTTCTCTTTTGCCAATGACTTAAGGCCACCTTCTCATTCCCGAGCTTGGTGCCTGGGGTCACCTCTCATGGTGCCCATTAGTCATTCAATAAAGACCACCTTCTCAATCCCGAGCTTGGTGTCTGGGGTCACCACTCATGGTGCCCATGGGTCTTCCCTCCTGGGCTTGACCTTTTGGCATCATCCATCAGGGTGGCATGTAGGTGTGAGAATACACACTTATACTATTATTGTGATAATAATAGTGACTTTATGATTTGCAAGTATGAACATCAAACTGATAGGTTGCATTAAATGTGATGAATCATCCAGAAAACTCTTCGGGAAACTAATGCAATTAACCATAATTAACCACATACCTGTCAGGCTGATTTGAGACAGAACTAATCCAATCAATGCAAGAAATCCAATATGTAAGCAAGCACACAAAGAGATACTGAAATATGCATATAATTTCCTATCATTGATCATGCCATCAAGATCTATTAAACCTAGCTCGCTTCCTGGGGTTTCTAGTCCACTTTTAGGGTTTCCATTGCAATTCGGGTTTCACTTCATTTATACTATTTTAAATCCTAATTTTATGCAATTACTCACAAACCCTAATTATCTCATCTATTCCTCATGAAAGATATTAAGGCTACCTTTTAACAACATATAACCCTAATTTTGGATAAAAGGCAATTAAACATCAATTAAGTCCATTACGACTCTTTTACATTAAAAATACCATTTTTATCCTTTTAATTCATGACAAGGTCATTATGCCTAATTATCATCTTTGGTTCCTTCCAGATTAACATCTCATAGTTCATTATGATCTAATTCACATATGAACTCTATTTATCATTAATTCCACCTTTATCCATTAGAAAACCCTAATTACTATATTAAGGGTATTTATCAACAATTAGGAACTTTTATACTCGAAATATCTTTGAACTGTCGTATCTCAGCTTTATTCATACATTTGAACAACTAAAGCCATTAAGAGTCACAATTACTAACATTAGGGTTTCAAGGCCCATTAGAGCTCGTTTATGTACATGGAACTCCAGATTAAACCAATTACATGAAAAGTTCATCCTTTTCAATCTTAATGTATCTTTTTATTATTAACAGGTTAATATCAACTTTAATCATCCATAAAACCCTTATAAATACATTAATCATCTCAAAATAGGGTTCCTTAATCATTAATATATTAAAGTTGATAACTTCCATTTCTTTTCTAATTGCAAGAGGAATTAGCTTCTAAAACTATTTTTAATGGATTACTCTCATTTTTCTGAGAAACTTTCATATTTTATATGTATCGATCCAAGCTACCAAAAAAAAGATATGAATTTTGCATTATTTCACTTACTTGGACCAATCACTAAGCGCCACCTCACCTATTTCCATGCAAAGTGGCTCATTTTGGAAACATAATGGAAAGTCTCTTCTACCCTTACTTAAGTGGTCGACGCTTCATACCCGGGAGAGGTAAAACGGTCCAACGACACCTTCATCTTCTTCCTCGCACGTCCTAGCGCTGCAGTTGGTGTAGCCAACTGTGGGGGGGGGTCTCCTCCCACCTTCCCAAGGTCTGAGGGCCACCGGCGCCCTGCCTCCACTGCACCCTCCTAAGCCCCAACCCATGGCCCAGATGGCTAGGGGTGAGAGAATTGGGCCTACAACTCGCAGCCGGGATGCAACCTTACTATAGGTGTTGCGCGATGGTCGAGTGCTAGGGAACAATAGCCAATCATCCCCAGGAAGTCGAGGGAATATTAGACCTCCATCATGACGACTCCACAAACCCTCATTGGCCTCAGGGTTGCTCTACCCTCCCATGACTAGGGTTTGCATGAAAAAGAAGAAGGAGAATAGAGATAGATGTATGGGATTATCTTGGGCTCGGGCTAAGGCTCCAACCCTTATATAGGGAAGGATAGCAGTGCCCTAGGATGCCTATCCACGAGATCTAAGCCTCTTTCCTACTAGGAAACCATATTTCTTCATGAAGAAGCAATCTTCTCATTCTAAAAAACTCTTTGATATTCTTTATTCTTTAGATATTAGGATTTCAAAAATTACCTCTTTTATTCTCTTTGTACTTGCCTTTTAATTCATTGGCACGAAATTTATATTTTCTTTTAGTAGAAAATACCTCCTTTTTAACAATGCCACAAGATTCATTAATTATGCATCACATTATCCACTTTTTTGTATTATTTTTATTTTCTCTTTCTTTCTCTCCATTGGGGCTCCTTGGACCCCAAGAAACTCTAATATTTCGAAATCCTTTTTAGTGGATACTCATTATCCTTCTACATGCATCTATATCCATTATTTCTCATTATCTTACTTATTTCTATATTAAAATATCTCTTTTTGAGGATTTCTCTTCATCTCTCTTTTTATTTTCCTTATTGGAATTCCCTTTAACATTAGGAACCTTATGGATACGAAAATCCACCAAAGATAACTCAATTATACCTCTTTCCACTTATTTCCCACATTTTATCATTGTTTTCAATTTCTTTCTTAATAAAGAAATATTTAATTGATCTTTTCTTTTCGTGTTGTATTATCTTTGCAACTTTGGACTCCTTGGAACCCAAGGAACCCAAGAGGCACGAAATCCACTTTTGGATTATATTCTTTTGCCTTCTAGAGGTTTCTACATCTTTCCTTTTCTCCATCTCTTATTAATAATGGAGTTTCTTTTGTTTTATCCTTGTTATTGGGTCCAATAGCCAATAAAGCCCACAAAACAACCAACAAGGCTATTGTAAATGAAATCTTTTATTCAAAATCATTATTTGTTCAAATATCTTTAATAGGAGAAATTGCATTTCTCACCCAAAGAACCCAAAATTTGGGGTTGTAACAATACCAAAGTAAGGAATTCTAGTATCTAAGAAATATCAGGTGGTATGGGAAAGTAAAAACATAACTCCTAATCAGATGATTTATGTTGGTTACCTAGAATGGCCAACTGTGAAATCAATCCAGTTACATAAAATAGTATGGACATCATATGTTAGGGGTTTATGCTCTACATAAACATAACATCAATAAGAATGTAGTAATTGAAGGAACAATTGTAAAATCATTATGGGAAAAGCTTATCAAGCTAAAAATAATTCCTGAGAATACCCTTATCTAGATCTGTTAAGGAAACTTATACATAACATCTAAAGATACCTCTAAGATAAGTTATTAATTGATAAGTAACCTCCCCTTATGAAAAGAGTATGTACAACTAATGAGATAGTTGGTATAAGTAGTAAGAAAGTTTAGTGTTGTGTCAGTAGATTGGATGACACAACAGATGTATGATAAGACTTGTAGTCCCAAGTGGGTGGCAGAGCGTAACTCTGACCTTTCCTTGGAATTGAAATGCTAAACTGAATGAGTATGGAAGACTCCCTAGAATCAAGAATCTCATCACAGAATAAGATTTGAGTCAATGAGGATTGATACCTAAATTATTCAAAGTATGAATAGTACTTCTCTTACTAAGAAAAGTGTTACCTGACACAGAGTTGACTCTACAGTCAATAATAAAAAAGACAGTAGAGTATGTGTCCTGCATGACAAATTCTATGATAACCATGTGTGGAAGAACTTTGTGTTGATCAAAGTTCTATGGTATCTCCATGACATTAAGATGTTATGTGGAGACTTGATGATTTGATGAATGAATAATATATGTCTCCCTTTACCTGGGATTTTGGGGACATAATCCTTGTTAGGGGTTTATAACTTGTAAGGACCCTGACCTAGGTTATGAGGTAACCCTGTTTGTTTTGTCTAAGTAAGTTTCTTATAAAATTAATATAATCCTCTAAGGAGTTTGTTATCATGTGACACACTTATGTTTCAAGTTTGGTCCTAGTTGTATGTCGTTTGAGCAATGTTCCTTTGTTTTGGACCAAAGTGCAATTTACCTAAGATGAGGGTCTATATTGAAAAATGTCACATTTTGAACATGCATTAAGTGTTTTATCATCATAATAGAGATAATGATGCTAAGTGGTGGCTTGTGGAAAGCCTAAATTCCAAGTTTGAACATGTTTGAATAATGCTAGTACCTTGTGCACCAATTTTGGTACAAATTGTAATTTACCCAAAATGTGGGGTTGATATGAAAATTACCACCTCTAGAATGTTCCTACTTCCTCTATGTACCATTTAGAGGAGAGATAAAGAAGTATACACCATGTTTGAATCAATTATGAGTGATGGTAATTTTGGTGATGAAATGACCAAGAAAAGGGGTTGAATATAAAACCCTAACTTGAGTTGTATCAAGTTGAAAAACTTATATATGAGTGTCTATCAGCCAAGGAGCCATAGGACGAGTCCCATATCGTTTTTTGTACTATTTGAAAATCCCATGACATGCAAAGCACCTCAAGGAGGTGAGGTGTATCGGTTAACAACTTCCTTAGAAAAGTTGTATCGGGTTGTGAATAAAGTGGTGATTTTGTTGATATAATTTAGTTAAAGGGATAAGTAATGGACGAAAATTCATCCCTAGATTATCCTCAAGAGTTTTGCATTTAAAGATAAATTATAATTCATGCATGTACACGTGTCACCCATGCATGGACACGTGGAACCTAGTAGCTCAAATGGATGCCACCTCATTTTCACACTTCTTCATGAACAACAAGTATATATACCCCTTCTTTCACCCCTTAGTGGAATTTTTAGAATATTACCACCCTACATCCCTATGGTATCATGCATAGGGTCCTTTTATAGTGCAGGAGTGAAGTGGTATCGTGCATAAGGCCTTGGGTATCATCCATAGCAAGTTCATATAGGCCAAGTAAGGTGGTATCAGCCAAGTAGGGTGATATCATCCATAGTGAAGTGTTTTGATCACAAGTGAGGGGGATATCGGCCTAGGGTTGTGGCATATCATGCATGGGTGGAGGAATATTGTGCAAGAGTAGTAGGGTATCGTGAAAAGGTGCTAAGGAGCAGGAAGGAGCTCATATTTAACCCTAAGGTAAGGCAATGATCATCTTCAACCTCGGATTGAAGCATGATTTTAGGGTTATGATCTTCCTTTCTTTTCTTCTTCACCAATTGCTTATCCATGGTGATTCTTTGCATATATAGGAGTTTTGAAGTTCATCTTCAACCTTGGGAACGTGAAGCTTTGGATCTTGGAGCTTTGAAGTTGTTCTTAAGGTGGGTTATATAAGTTGAACCCAATTATATTATTATGCACCTTCAATTTTGTCATACTTGTTGATCTACTTGCAATTTCGATTTATATTGAATAATTGATGATCCTTTGAGTTCTAAAAGCTTCATGGGACTGTTTTCCATGACTTAGAACAGTAAGAACCAAGGTCTAGAGGTTGATTGTGATGACATCATCAAAGGTAAAGTGATATCGGGTTCAAGCACACAAGCAAGCACCTCTAACCCGATATGGTGATGCACCTACTCCCTAAAATGATATGGATATGATTTGTTTACCTTCTTGCACGATATGGTTGTATAGTATACACTTCTTACACCATAGTAGGTCAAGCATACACCTCAAAAACGATATTGGGTTAAGCACACACCTCAAACCTGATATGGTGATGTAACCCTATATGATAGGAAAACAGATATACCTTGTAACCCCACACCCTTAGTGATTTGTATGATGGGTTGACAAAGGTTCAACCAGTTGTCTATCCTGTCACTTAACCCATGGTAAAGAGTAGGTCAAAGCCATGAAGGGTTGAAGAGGCATGAGCATAAGGGTCTGCCCGATATTGTGTGGTAAGCACACATACACCTTAAAACCGATATGGTGTGGTATGCACACATACACCTTAAAACCGATATGGTGTGGCAAGCACACATACACCTTAAAACCAGTATGGTGTGGTAAGCACACATACACCTTAAAACCGATATGGTGTGGTAATCACACATACACCTTAAAACCGATATGGTGTGGCAAGCACACAAACACCTTAAAACCGATATGGTGTGGAAAGCACACACACCCCTCATACCCGATATGGATTTGAGAACCTATCTCTAAAATGAGATAGAGGGTAACCCAATACACTAGATGAAAAGAGTGCCTAGGTTGTTAGTACCCTAGTACATGTGATGGCCAATACATTAAAGTAGGGTGTGGCCAATATCTTCAAGTGAGGTGAGGATGTTACAACCATGAAGGGTGCAGTTGATACACCTTATGAATGGTAAGGTTGATACCTTAATGGGTAAGGGTATGAGGGATATGATGATACCTTGATCGATATACACCTAATCCAATACATGTGTTCAACTTGACATACATGATTCAACCCTATACACCTTGTAAAGGTCAGGGAAAGACACTCTTAGGAGTGATGAGTGTAACACTAAGTAATGGTGTGGCTAATACCTTGATAGGTGAAACACCTAAAGTGGTTGATAATGGTCAAATCTATATCAACAATGCCTTAACCTGACATGAGTCCATATCACTTGATGATAGTTGGGTAATTCAAGTGTGTTACTTATGGCCAATACATTACGGGATAAATGTGATGGGCTAGTGCATAAAGTATTAGGATGGGAAATACCCTAATACAAGATAAATTGATGAACTTAAGTAAATTAAAAGTGATGAGGGAAGTGATACATCAAGACATGATAAATATAACATCCAGCACCTCAAGGTTGATATGCCTTGATGCACCTTAAGTCCAATATACTTGGATGAGTAACACATGAAGTGTGTCATATAAATAGTTACATTAAGATGTAATGAGTTTAATGCACTTTGATAAGTGTAGGCTAACATGCCTTGAGAAAGGGTTATGCCAAGTTAATAAATTATGATGTAATCAATATCCTAGTGAGGATGAGAGAGAAACTCATACTTTGTGTTCATAATCATTTAATGATAAATGGTGAGAATAAATAAGTATCATTGAATACTTATGATATAAATGCATGCTCCTAGATGTGTGGAGCAATGAATTAGGATTTGATCATTGATAATATGATCATTGAAAACCCAAATGGTTAATAATGGAAAACCCTAACCCTAATGAACAGAGATGATATGTATGAGAAATCCTAATCGATAAGAAAGGGAAATCCTAACCCTAATATTGGGATAATGGTATTATGCTTGTTTTGCATGGTGTTGATATGTATTTGATATGACTGTTGTCATGAAATACTAACCATGCTGGTATCATAAGATAATAAGAATAGTCATGTATGAGCTATGATGTTTTATATGATAAAAGTTAATGGGCCTTGTGAGCCATGTGAGATGCTTGTGCAACAAGTATCATGTATACCTTGGTCTGAGGACCTAGAGGTAATAGTTGCCCGATAAGTGGTAACAGTGTTCAGTGATGAACTAAGGGTTTTAATACCGAGATCTAGTAATCATGATGATGATAATATTAAGGGATGAGAATTACCTATAATGAGATAAGGGATTGAGATCCTAAATGTTATATGTGTTCTAAAGAATTGAAAAGTACTTGATAGATGTATTACACCTTTCTTTGTAGCATTTGTCATAATAATTTATGTTTGAGAACTTGACTGATGCTAAAATAATATGGTAATGTACTTAAATAATCAAGTTTAATCTTATCATGTAGTTCCCTAACCATATTTCTATCATCGTCAACATCTGGTGATGGTGAAACAGGTTTTCCCATGGGATCTCCGAGAGAGCGCATATTTTTTAATATGTGGGGTTATGGGTTCAAATATCATTACGCCCTAATTTGGGATTGACATGAGATAAACACGAGATCTCTCAATCCTTCATTATATGTTTCGGGATGGATGTATCACAAATCTCCCGATGATGATTAATGTCGGGATTGATGGTAGATAAACATGAGATCTCTCAATCGCTGAAGGAGTGCAGCTGCCACTGTAGCTCTATAGAGAAGTTTCCAGTATACCCTGGAAAGCTATTGAAGCATTTGACGTAGTCCTACTTATGGTCTCACACTGACTGAGATGGTAGAGGTCATGTCAGCCGACTCTTCCATTGACCTTGTATGGTACCGATTTTGACTTTGCAGTGGTCGGTTGGAGTATGAGCGGTATACCTCATCTCCTCAGGGCATAAGTGTGATTGTAAAATGTAATCAGCCGTGTAGCGTATTTGCTTAAGGATGGAATATGGAAATCATTGGTTGATGTTACATTTCTTATTGCATCTTAAATGGATAGTTGTTATACATGTTCTTCATATTCCTTATAAAATTAATAGATGAATTACTGGTTTATCATATATAGCTGCAATGTTTCAAAAGATGATATTGCTCTATTTTGCTTAAATAGTGATTAAGTCCTGCTTATTAATATAAAAGAATCCTCTGCTCAAATTTATTACTGTTTATCTGCAATAATAATATTGTTGGCAGAGAGTTATATCTCTCGCTGGGACATGGGTCTCACCCCATTGGTCACCAACATTTTTAGGTGGATGTGGACGAGGAGGTAGGGACCATATAGTAGAGGGAGGACAACAACATCAGGGGCAGCAGTAGCATCTCAGGTTGAGTGTGCTATCTATCGTATCTTGTAGATATAAGTCCTATGTGTCGTATCTGTACTCTTAGGTCCTTGGAGTCAGTACGTAACAGTTTTATGAATGATATGATATTTTGGCTTGTATGCCTCGAGGTTTTATGTTGCTTATGTATAGTTTGGAAAAGCAACTATTATATGTTATCCCCAAGATGAGATGGTACATGGTATGTACAATGTGAATCATGATGTATGTAATAATTTGGTTCTCTTCTTAAGAGTTTCCTGGAAATGGATCTCTTTGCAAATGGTTTTAATTTTTAGTGAATTTTGTTAATCCTCTTCTTATGGTTATTCCACAATTATTTACTGGTGACGGTTTGATTTGTTGTCAGATCATCACAACCAACCTCTCTAACTTTGTGGGATCGTGCTGAGCATTTCCAGCCCTCCAATTCCTCCTCACTCTTCTTCTCTAACTCATGCTCCCACCATACTTCCTATTGTGAATAGAGACAATGGAGAAAGCCAAGAATCAATTGGCGTGTTCTAACTCTCGAGAGCACCATTCTATCAATAGGAGAGGTCGATATGTTCAAGCTTTTGAGGAGATTGTGATATCTGAGAAAAAATATCATATGATTGCCCCGCCTACATTAGATCTAAGTGACATATCAACCAAGTTCAGTTACTCTATTTTCAGAGGTAGGAGGTGACTCTAGAGTCATCATATCCTTTGGAAAAAGATGTCTAGGATAGTGATGCATTTGTTACACTTGGAGCCCACTTAAAGGTTTCTCTACATTATTTGAATGGATCAATCATATCTTCCAACACTTATATCTCCTAGTAGGAACCTCAAATTGTGATAAATTTTAAAAATATCTCCTATTTCATATATTGTCAAACCCTTCAAAATTTGAGACCAATATCACACTATCTGATCTTGCAAATAAATTCTCCAAACAACCATATAAATAATTGTATAAACATTGAATACAATTCATTAATCATTAAACTTCCATTGAATCAAGTTCAATTCACTTTCTTTATTTATGATGCTTATGAATGTTTATCATTAAACCATTTGGGTCCATGCATATCTCAAATTGATACATGAATTCATACCTATCCCAACCTTAAATTCAGGATATTCAACTAAAAGTATACATCAATATAACCTTTAACATTATCAATTGAAGACCGAATTACTCCAATTGACCATATAAGACCACATATTTCATTATTATATCAGTTTACTCAAACTTTGTACTCAAATACTAGATCGAGTATTCAACCCTAAAATCAAAATATCACACATTCACATTTATAGCTTTCCGTCCTTTGGTATTGGTACTATGTTGGTGTGCCATGTAGGATAGTTGACCGAATCAACAAAACCAACACTACACTCTTCTCAACTTCTTCCCTAATCTTTAGGCTACACTATAGAATAACCACCTAGACTTTTTCTTGATAGGGATAAAATCAGGAGTGATAGGAAGTCGATGAACCATGATCGCATCTTCCAACCCAAGGATGTTAGACTAGCTCCATGGAAACACATAGATTTAGTGGCTTATTATCTCTATCAACCGATCTTTGATTTCTCATGGTAGATGCACCCCTATCTCAACTTTGTGTTGCTCAAGGCCTGAGATGAGATTTACCATTTCCTTCTCACTTTGATATGAAATGTTTGATGCTCCTATGTCATATAATCGGGATGAGGACGTCTTTGAACTCAATGTCTTCATCCTCGTAAATTTGTACTACTTCAGTGAAATAGTTAGTGAACTCCTAGAGAGCATGCTCATCTTTTGATATTTTTTGGTTTTCTGAATTTTTTAAATTTTAGGGATTTTGTGGATTTTGAAAATTTATAGGATTTTTTGGAGGTGAACACTAGATAATGCCACCATCCTTCATATCCTAAGCTTGGTGGAGGCGTAAAGGGTACATTAGTAGGCTACTCCAGCGTGCATTGTGGAGGACCTTCCTAAAATATAGAAGCCTCCAACATCACTATGCATTCTTTGTACTTCTCCCCTCAAGAAGGCTTATATTGCTTGTTGTTTCTTGAATATGCCTTGGTGCCACTATAAGATTATCAATCCAGACTTTGGTATCTGGTCATTTGGGTTGATCATCCATGAGAGCGATTAAAGTACATACTCCTTCATCTTCTCCTGACGTCCTAAAATTTACTATAGCAAGATTGAAAAGTAGGTTGTAACATTGTATGAGAGGATATTTTGTGTTTATGGATGATTCCATTCAAACACATTATATTAGAAAATAAATAGATTTCCTCCCACATCTCTGAAGTTTAGAGAAAAGAGTGTTCCTTGGTTTCTTGCAGAACTTCTTATGATGAAAAACACGTGTGATAGTTTTTTTATTACCATCAATTTTTTAGAGATGGAACCTTCCCCTAGCCTGGGTGAGATAGACATGCTTATTCACTTTTTGTGTAAGATGTACTTGCCAATGCCATGGAAGGGGAAAAGAAAAGATGGTGGACCTGATGTTCCTTAGGAACACATCCTAAGAGAATTATTCAAAAGAAGATGGAAATGTGAGGTTTTGAGTGGTTGATCAAGATTAAGGTAACCCCTATTAGGGCAATGTCTGTGATCAATCAATTGATTTTTCTCCCTAAGTCATCCTTATGCAGTGGGACTCCCAAACTGAAATCCTTGGCAGCATCCATGAAACCCTAGTTTCCTCCTAGGTTGAGAAGTTTCCCCTATGGGTTCTTACCCCTTGTAAGCAATGAGCATTTAACAAGTAGGGAGCCTCGGCTCGGCATCACCCTATTGATCATAAAACACGGGTATATGTTGTGGTCTAATTTTAAGTAATAGTCCAGGAGCATAGATGTGAGCATGAAGAAGCTGGGTGGTCTTGTTCTAGGTTTTAGACCAGGACAATAAGTGTGAGAATAAAAGGAGACAAGTGGTCTAGTTTTAGGTCATTGTAAAAGACCCTAGATGTGAGCATAAATGGAGCTGGATGGTCCAATTTTAGGTCATAGTCTGGGCCCTAGATGTGAGTATGATAGGGCTGGGTGCTCCAGTTTTAGGTTATAGTCTAGGATCCAAGATGTGAGCATGAAAGGAGTTGGATGGTCCCATTTTAGTTCAGATTTGAGGACATGGAGATTGGTAGACCCGACATTTAAAAGTGATATCATTCAGATATGAAGAAATGTCTCACTCAAGGGGGTTTTTAGAGGTAGGGCACCATTTTGGAGAGCAAAACATTTTCTCTTTTAGAGACTTCTTAGTAGTTTTCTCAAGAAAGGCCATTTTTCAAAAGATTACCAATCTTGTAAATGATTTTTCAATTCAGTTGATCTTTAAAAGATGGTTTGAATTGAAAATTTTGTAAATCTTTCAACATATTTTTTTATTTAGGAAGATTGTTAATATTTAAAAGATGTCTCGCATGAAAATATTATTGATATTTTAAAAGATTGTTTAATTTAAAAAAATGTTAATCTTTAAAAATATTGTTTGATTTAAAAAGATTGGTAATCTTTGAAAAGATTGTTAGTGTAAAAATATTGTTGATCTTTTAAAATATTATTTGATTTGATAAGATTTTTAATCTTTTCAAAGATTGTTCAAGTAGAAAAGATTATTGAGCTTATAAATAATTCTTTGATTTCAGAATATTATTAATTTTCTAAAATATGGTTTGATTTTGAAAAGATTATTATTCTTTTAAAAAAGTTTGTTTGATTTAAAAGATTATTTATCTTAAAAATGATTGTTTGGTTTTGAATAGATTGTTGATATTGAAAAATATAGTTTATTTTTGAAAAGATTGTTGATCTTTAAAAAGATTGTTAGTTTAAGCTGCACATAAAGGGGTTAGCAAGAACTTCAAACTTTTCATCAATGAATGTATAGGAAGAAAATGGACCTCTCATTTTAGCCCATGATATTGGATTTACATTGCATCCTCACTCAAACATCAGATGCAAAGGAGGGGTTGGTCCTTGTCCTCTATATGGATAGATGGCACTCATCTTGGGGGTAACTTGGATTCGGTAGACTAGAGTGTTGCTCCTAATACACCTCGTGACTTTTGCGATCATAATCATTCATGAGTGCTAGGAGAGTGGGGTATTTTCTAGGCTTTTGAATATCCATCTTACACAATGTCGCTACTGATACTAACATCCCTCATCACTTCTAGGGATCCAATATGAGGTTGGTACATGTTCCATAACACAGTGGTTTGTAGCTGTGTAGAGTGCAATTATAAACTTTTAATGTTTTTGGATTTGAGCCCATAAAGCATGATAGAAAGTCATATACAGTAACAATATTTTTCAAGAAATATTAGATCTTGTTTCTAACCTACATATTCTACTCATCATTTCCCAGTTTCTTTAATTTTTATTTTTATTTTTTTTATTTTTAAGTTAGTATCATACAAAAAAATGATGCAAGGGAAGCAATCATGAAACCCTATAAAGGGAATCTTACTCGAAACCCTAACACAATAGGAAACATGAGAAAAAGAAAACCTTCAAAAATAGCAAAAAGGAAGGAAAATTGTTAGAACTCTTTGAGGATAGCAAAATAGTGGTCCTAGATGATCACCTCAATCCACAAGATAGAGACCAACAAATCAAGGTGATGGGTGGCCCTTTACTTAAAAAAAAGGAAAACAAATGCATAAAATATCTTGGAAATGTTTGATCTTCATTTTAGCAAGAGGGAATTCAATTCATATCATCTTGGCTTCCCTGAAAGAGTCTCTGATTTTTCACACTCTATACAAAAAAGATATGGTATGATTCATGTCCCTTTGGTAGTGAAACTTATTTTGTCGGTCAAATGGAAAATAAATACAGGTGTTCAAGGTTGCTACCACTTTTCGTATGGAAAATGTGGAAAAACATGAGAATGTTTTAATTCCACAGTGGGAATCTGAGTTTCATCCAAGTCAGATAAATATGAAAACAAAATAACAACACAAACCAAGAGATACCAGATTTCGAAAATCTTGTTGTGAATGGAGAAGGGTTACACCCCCGTCTCGCCTAGAAAATTAGTATCGAGCCGTTTTACGAGATTGTAACAAAAAAAAAGATTTTGGGAAAATGATAGAAAAAACAAGGCAATGTTGATTTAAAAAACACATTTTTATGGACTGGATTTTAGGCTAGAGATGTTCGAGTCCTTCCCATCATTGCTCTAAAAGTGTTTTTTTAGGCAGATTGAGGTCCTAGTCACCTCAGGACCTCCCACAAAAGAGATCCCTCATAGGTTTTAGGGTCAATGTGTAGGGATAGAGGATGAAAAAGTGGTGTGGGTTAAAAATAAGATCTAATTTCATATTGATATAAGAAACTCAAATAGAATAATAGCAAAATAGAGAAATTATGGCATAATAACAGTTAACATTACCATTTTAACGATATACTAATGCTTTAAGGGAAGGTGGTGTTAGAGGATGGATCCTATGGTCACAAGTAATGTGAAAATGAAAGAGAGAGGTTGTTCGATCCTATTCCTTTAGGAAGTTTTGGAAGGGTCCCATAATATAATGGATATGGGGTGAGTTATAGGTGGATATTAGGGCTTGGGATTCTGGAAGGAACCATCTAGATGTGGCAGCAGATCACCCTTATGCAACATGTCTGTCAGACATGCATATCAAAGCGATCTGCTACATGGCACATAGAGGATGGCTCAGATCCTCTGGGTGTCCCAGTTGGATAAACATGTGTTTCACAATTTTCCAGTAATTTTAGGAATATTCTAGATAAAATCAAATAAAATTTCCAAGAGAGATAATGTAGGATTATCCCTCATATTTATCAACAAAAATCAATTAAATAATTGTAAAATGAATATTTGTTATGGACAATTGTACTGGGTAATTTATTAAAAAGAGCTTATAAAAAGCAAAATTGAGGAGAAAATTTCACTTTTGATCTAAAAATTATGTTTCTTTACTGAAAACCCCAAACTGAGTAGAACTGGGTGAAAATGAAAGATCAAATATGCATAAAATATGGTAGATTATGAATAATAAGGATTAATGTGTAAAATGTGTGGAATGTGGAATAGACTCCATAATCAAAGAATTGACCTTAATCGTGAAGTTCTGTTGAGTGAGAAGAAAAGGGGTGTCAATGGGTAGAGGAGTGATAGAATAACAACTAAGTATGATAGAGATGAAGGAAAAATAAGATCTTGGAATACTATTTCTACCAACATGTATATAATTGAGAAATCCTTTCTACAGATTGTGTAGAATTGGATAAAAATGGTAACAAAACTTATCTAAATGTGGTTAGAATCTATCTCAGGATTATCTAAAGGATCTAGAGTTTTTTTCAAGATATACAATTTTCAAGGATCCACAGATAATGAAGAAGATATATTTTTCTTATCAGGATATGTAAAAACGATTATTGTCAATATTGTCATAACGCTTGGCTACTTGTATTTTAACGTCTCATTCATAACATTCACATGAACTCATCCTAATTAGGTTTGTATGCCAATTACTTGTCTACATCTGATATTTCACTATTCCCCTCTTTTATCCTTGATTAATATTATATTAGCCTATTAAATACTTCCCTTACTTCCACGGTGATTCTTTTTCAAAGTGTATTCCATTTGTTCATGCAAGAATTACATAGAAAATGTGAATGTGTATGAAGATGGCATTATATCCCTTCTAACATTCTCTTGGTACTTTTCTCTCATCCAAACTAATGTTTTTATTCATAGACACTTGATAATTTAGTATTTTATTCGTTCCACACATTTTCTTTAACAACCATATTTTTTTAGCTTACCACATGTATCACTTTTCACGTGATGACTCTCATGTCCTTGTTGTCATCTTGATGCCATATATCAAACCTTCCATCTATAATTTTCCACATTCTTTTTAGTTCTCATATAGAACTATGAATATACATTACCTAATTATGTTTTGTATTATCTCTTAACTATTATCACAGTTTCATATAGGAATCACATTCTCAATGCAAAATTTACCCTTTTGTTGGGTACATGATAGATCTTTTCTTTCCAATTCACATAACTTGTACAAGGTTCAGAGTTTTCTTTTCACCCTAAACTCTTATCTTGTCATAATGTTTATTCTCATGCATCTTACTCTTTTATTTATCATTTTATATATCTTTCCTAATCATATACAATTACAAGAAATCAATTAAACTACATTAAAGAAGAGCAACTAATTACTCTACCTTTGACTCTAATTATTCATATATATGGTTATCCGCATTAGATACCCTAACTCCACATGTATGTGATTAGAAACTCTAATTATCATTATGACCGTCTTAGATTCCTATTATGTTCAATAATATCACATCATATGACAAAGTAGATATTTTAATATTCTCAACATGTTAATCATCGAACCTAGGGTTTCATGAATATAATCACTCCTTAATAATCATGTGTTTGCACTACTTTTGGAATTAAGCTCATATGTAGGGTATGAAATGATTTTATTCAATTTGATATATATATATATATTTGATATATCATGAGTTATCAATCACTAGATACATTTTATTCAAATTAAATAAGTGAGGACCAATCATTCATTGCCACATCAGTAGGTCCACATGTTAATTCCATTACTTACGTGATGGGGTCTGCCAATGATCCCACGCCTATTGGCATCATGCACCCACATCACTGGGGTGAAGTCTAGGGTTAAAAGATAAGAAACCCATACGCTGTTGTCTAACACTCGGGGGTAGGCCTGTAATGTCTCTAATCATCATATCCTTCCTTCATTCCTTTTTCTTCTCATGAACTAGTTCTCATGGGTGGTCAACCGATGGGTTGACTTGCACCTACCATGTTCAAAACACTCCAATGTTGGAGCCGTCAGCTTTGCAAGGTTGGGTGAACTTGTCTAGCTCTTTACCACTACCTCCAGTGGTCTGGGTTGCCCACCCTTTGAGTGGCTGTTGGATTAGAAATAGATCATAATGATCAGGAGATGATTCCTCCTCCAACTCTAGTGTACTCATTCGCAGGCCCATACAGAACTCCATCGGAGGTCTCAGGAGACCCTAGTCTTACACTGGTCTATCACCATCGTCTCTCCGGGAATGAAGTTGGGTACACATGATGGTGGTTTCCTGGGCACAATATGTGTGGGTTAAAAGGTGGTTCTTTAGATCACTACTCAAGAAATCAAGGAAGTCTTTGTTTTGTCCTTGGAATAGGGGTCCTAAGCGGGGTCTTTTATAGGTATAATCTCACAAGGGTGCTTGTTCCATGTCAAGCCCCAACATC
Source organism: Alisma plantago-aquatica (assembly GCA_963693085.1). Classification (NCBI taxonomy): domain Eukaryota; kingdom Viridiplantae; phylum Streptophyta; class Magnoliopsida; order Alismatales; family Alismataceae; genus Alisma; species Alisma plantago-aquatica. The sequence goes on from OY856414.1 coordinate 556,473,410, forward strand.
CTAGAGGAATCAATATTTAGGGAAACTCTAGATCCTTACTGTAACCAGTGGAAGCCTACGCTATGTGAGCTCATAAAGGCTAAATAACTAACAAAAGTCAGACCATGAAATTCTTATTTGATGCCCCAAACATTGTGTTGCCATTTTTGGCTAGATAATTACTCTTTTTTTAATATCTAAAATGCCACACATCTTATTTACTTTTAGAAACTTGCATATAATCTTATATTTTAGTTTTCCAATAATTTTCTTAACTCATATTCTTTATTTATGCACGAAATCTCTTATTTTCTTAACTTGTGTCACAAGGATCTATTTGCAAAACAAATAGTGTTATGAGCCGTTATATGGGCCATGGGTTGCACCCATGCCACAGAGAACAACATTATTATTCCTTAAATAATACCAATAGGGAACTTACTTATTAATTCATGCCTTCATTTATGTAATTCAATTTTACTAAAATTGAGGATATTACATTCACCCCTCCTTAAAGGGAGTTATGTGCCCAAAATTCACACCTAGTAAGGTTAAGGTGAAAGACAATCCACTTAGTTTCACAACTTAATGTTAGAAACCCTACTTATATTATCTTTAATCACTTTTATGGACATGCCAAATCCTCACGCTATTACTAGGACTGGAACATGAATTCAATTTAGGGTATATTCACATCCTTAGTATTTTACATGATATCATCTCTTAGTGATTACATTTCCATTTTTTATTTCAATTTTACTTGGTGACTACTTTTTCACCTAGGTTTCCAACCTATTATTCATTTATTATCTCATAAGGGTGAGGTAATGCCTCAAACCATCGTTATATGTCTATTTTAAGCATAACACATGTTTACCCAATCTCTCTCTCTCATAATAAGATGAAATACGTGCTTGACTGCAACCCAAAAACAAAGTTTGTCCCATTCCAAGCGTAGGGATGGTGTACACATTATCCTAAAATTGCATATTTTGGGTTGAATCATTCTCAACAACTCTAAACCATACAAATTTTTAATCCCCAATATTTTTATATTTCATGAAGTCAAGTGCCTTTCACACTTTTGAGTTTGTGCACAACTCCTTTCATTATTACATGACTTCTTGTATCTTTCATATTGACACCTCATGTATTATGAGTCTTAGCCACTTCCTTGAGGTCTCTAGGGGTACATGTACTTTTGGAGTGATCTCATCCTTATGCATATAGGGAGTGCCTCTCACATTCACCCCTTGGGCCTCATGAACTCATGAAGGTGGCCAATCTCCTGAGTCACGGGCCTCAGGAAAACATAGTTGTTACCTCTTAACCCTAAGGTCTTATGCATTCAAGGCACAATCATCTCCTAATCTGATCAGTCCTATGTACCTTTAATACTCCCTACTTGACCTTAGGATTGACTTAGGTCTCTACCCTTCCCAAGGGTTTATCTAGGTCACATTATTTTCATATGTAATTTCTTTAAATCAGATTTCTTCTATCTCTTATGGTGCTCATTATTCACTTTATGACCCCTCATTTGGCTCATGGCAACCTTCACTTCCTAGATTGGTCCCATACTATCAACCACTTCCATAGTGACTTTTCCTCATGTTCCTCAGAGATGGCATACTTGGGTTTCAAGATTTATAATCAATATATGTGCTCTAATATTTTGTACATTTAATTCTTCACACTTTAGGTGGCATTTAAGGTTACCTGAATATTTAAATTGATTGGTTAGATCACCCCCTTTAGGAAGGTATTAACCTAGGGTGTCTTCTTGACTCACAAGGGGAGGTTAGGCTCTCCACTAGTATAGATATCACATTTAACGTCGGTTAAATAAGACTTTTGACGTTGGTTTCCAAGTGGCATCCAAGTGGGTGACACTAAAAGTAGACACCTTCAACGTCAGTTACAAAATTGACTACATAGAGCCATCCCCTATTGCAACCAAAAAAGGAACCGCCAGCATTAGGACCATAGGTTGTGGTTATTCACTAAAAACTGATGCCATTATTCATCCCGAACAAAAAAATAGACCATAGTTGTCAGTTTTCTATATAGAACCGTCAACAGTGTGACCATAGGCATCGATTCTTGATTCAAAACCGATGCCATTATCCATCCCAAACAAAAAAAATTGCCCCCCGATTTGATCATAGTTTTCGGTTTTCTATAAAGAATTAACAGCAGTGGGACCATAGGCGTCAGTTATTAATTCAAAACTGACACCATTATCCATCCCAAACTAAAAAAATTGACCATAGTTGTCGATTTTCTATAAATAACTGACGAGTTGGATATTCTTTGTCAGTTTTTTTCTTTCAACCGACAACTATACTTTTTTTCTTCTTATCAGCTTTCAGGCCTGCTGTCCAGTTGGTCAGTAGGATACAAAACCTGCAATTCTAAACTGTAGGTTTATAGCGTCCTCTGATTTCATCCAACAATAGGCCACAAACCTGCAATATTAACAAGATGGACAATATTATATATAGATCATGTGATTCACACAAATGTATAAGCACATTTAATTGATTCATATGATTCACACACATGTAGAGACCTGTAGTTCCATTCATTCCTCAATTTCATATTCACACACATGTAGCAACCTATTGTTACATTCATTCATCTCTTTTCACATTCACACACATGTAGAAGCACATTCATTCATTCATCTTCACATTCACACACATGTATATAGATAAGAAAATTCAAAAAAAATCATTAAACATGTATATATAAGTGTGTCTTTCAAAATTTAACATGTCATCAAATACATAAATAATATTATGATATCAAAGTTTAGAAATGTCATTCTTTATCATCATCATCATCAATACTCCAATGATAATAAAAAATTCCTAGAGCTTCTAAGGCATTTACCCATTGTTGTCTTATATCATCTAATTGTTCCATCGTATAGGGACTATGTACATCTAATAACTTTTCACCTGTAGTGAAGTCACTAGTTTTGAACACCTACGAAGAGAATGACATATATATAATTAATAAGATTGATATATTTAATATTATCTAATGAGACTATATAATACTTGTTGTATGGTATCGATTTCCAGTGCATCATATCTGATGATTAGGTCCATATATCACATCATGTAGTATGTACATGCTCAGTCGTTGTCTTTTGTAGCACACTATAAATTTCAACATACAAAATGTTAATAAATAAAAACAAGCATAGTTCACATAGTCAGGAAACTACATTCACACTATCCCAAACTAACGATTTATTCTTTGTCTTGCACATGTTTCCTCCAGCTTTTTAAAAATCTTTTAAAGCCCTACATGTTAATGTAACACATTAAATTGCATTATTAAATAGTAATGTAATAATACATGTTGACGGATATAAATATGAACAATTTCTCATGTGAATAATGGCCTTTTCATTACGTGTCCATGCATATCTAATTGCTTCCCCTTAGGATCTAGATAATAAATAGTGAGCATCTTGGGGACAATAACCAGTAACTCTCAATGCTTACCACTACAAATAAGAACGTTAAAAATATATAACTCAAAATCCACAATGAAATGTAATTTTCTTAGGTCCAAATTATAAGTAAAGTAAACTTACTTACCATTGAATGGAGATATTATCATGCTCTTCTTGTTTTGCCAAAATATTTAAAAGTGACATAGCAGTATAAGGTAACTGATGAAGGGTCTTTACCTACATGACTGATAAAAGATGGAACTAGAAATCCCACATGAGTAAATGAAAATTCTATACAGATCTTGTGTAAGTGACTACAAAACATATATTATGATGCATTAATATATAAGAAACCAGATCACCGTATATAAAACAAGGTATATATATATATATATATAAACAAGATTTCACCATATCTATAGCTCTATCAGATGTATTCAACCAATCATATGTAAACAATTCCAAAATGTCTTGTATAAATATAGTGTTATCGTATGATTGGTCTACATCATCCTCTGGAATATAAACATTTATAGGACACTATTTGTTATGTTCGCCTATCCATATTTCCATACTCCTACAATTAGGACCTATCAAGTCATATAGGTCTTTTGGAAGCCAACTAGGTACTGCGGGAGGTGGTGGAGGTGGAGGCGGAACTGTAGTAGGTTTCTTCCTTTTCTCTTGTATATATAATTTCATATCAATTGACTTGTATATACACACTAACAAATTAACATAATGTAAATTTAGCATACAAGATTAGTATAGATGACATCCATTTTGGGCCACAATATTACTCTACCTTCTACTTCACCAAGCGTGTCAGCATCTGGGTGGGCATATGGTAATGGATGATGCCTATGATGAGGGAACACAAGCCTCAGGCTCACATGAACATAACTATCGGGTACTGGAGTGCCATGAATCGTGTGCCCTGGAAGGTGTGGGTAAGCCCCAACCTTTATAATGATGAATTCTTTGATTCTTAGATGGCATGACCTCAACCCCTACAAATTTACATAGAGTATGTTATATACATATATACATAAACATATCATCTTGAAAAGACTAGCTACTATGTCATAAAAATACTTACAGTGGACCTACTAGGTGGTGGGTCTACATGATTACTCTCAAACACGTCTACTGTAGGGGAAGAGAAGCACGGCACATGTACTGTCTAAGTGGCATCCTGAGATGCTTGCCAATTGCTCATTGCTTTCTGGACTCTCCTATCAATTAACTCATATACCTATACATGGACAAAAGAAACACTATCTTTTGATTATTCAATTCCCTTTGCAATAATATTCTAAAAAAAGAATAGGTTACCTCAGCTTTTGAAAATCCCACTTTTGGACATGTTTGCACTGTGATGGCCCAAAGAAAGCTTTTGTGCCCACACCAGCACCTGCAACCCTAACCCATCTAGGATGCTCTGAGTTACCAAGAGAAAATGTCAGTTCATCCCTTGTGCCCTCAGGGATGAACTTGTCTTGCTTCCTCTTCTCGTGAAGCTCCCGTTAATCACCATCAATAGGAATTGGTAAGTAAACATAACAATCAATCGATTGCTCTGAGAGTTTAATTTTACCATTTTTGCAGTCACCTCAGCAATTATAGGCTTGGTTATATCTCCTTTCTTATTTTTCCTCCCATCTATCCACACAACATGGCGAGGCAGAGGTGCGGGAGTAACAGTAGAGGACTCACCAGTCTCTTGAGTAGCAACAGACTCAGTAGCAGCAACCAGTTTTTGGCAAACACCTGCATAGCCACTTGGACCCATCGTGTGGTCATGCACATTCAGTGCACGACTTTCTCTTTGAGCATCGCAGATAGCCTTGTTAGTAATCACATTGAATTGGTTAGTAACACAAAAGGGTCAATCATGAATAGGTTAATTCATAAGAATTGGTTAATACCTTGAATTCATCAGTATTTCTCTTGGTAACAAATGCCTCCCAGTCCTTCGATTCCAGGTAGTTCCATTGCTCAGTGACTGACTTCTTCCTATTCTCAGCATCTCAAATGTATAGTCAGGTTAGATTTGTTCTATAGTTCCTTAGGACCCTCCCACAGTGTTGCATCACCTTTTTACGATGTAGGCTTTCATCCAGTTCAAATATACTCTACAAAATGTCATATATATAATAGACTACTATCCTAAAAATTAGTATTCTACAAAATAGAATTACAAATGATAATAATTCACACATATTTCTTTCCATATTAAGTCTTTTTTCCCTTTAGGAACTTTATTTCAAGAACATTCTAAATGAGGACTACAATGGCTACGAGTAAGAACCCGAAGATATGAAATAAACGAGTTATGGTTCACTCCAACTGGATTTGTTACATGATCAAAATTCACAACCAGTTTTGGTCCATTGCCCCTTTGTTGTAGTAACTTGTTCATCAAAGTGATGCCCCTCACTTTTTCAATATTTTTTGTTGTTCATCAAGTGCCACAAGCTTTTCAGGGGGTACATTCTCAACCTAAATCTAGACAAAAAACATTTTATAGGATATAGCTTATAAATGGACATATAGATTGTGAGGCGGTGCCTCATTGATATACTCACCCTCATAGTAATCATCATTACAATCATCATACTCATGGTCAACCATCTGAAAGTGTCATTAAAAAAATCATACATTTAACATTTAACATAACTAATTCTGCCTCGATATAAAAAACATTGTAAAGTTCACGGTAATTTAACATAACATGGTCATCCATCATCATACTCATGGTCAGCCATCTGAAAGTGTCATGATAATATAACATTGTAACGTTCACATCGATATAAAAAACATATAAAAAAATAAAAACATGCCTCTAATACTGTAATATTTTATCAATTAACATTCCTTCAGTGTGATCTCTGCGCACATATAAGTCATCATTAGCTTCAATATTTAGTGTTTGCAACCCAACTGAGAATGGACTCGAGTCATCATACTTATCATAGTACTCTTCTTCATCTATAGGATCTTCAATGAACTATTTTTACCATTAAGAACAACCAACCATTTTTCATTTGTAGGATCATCGATATAAAACACTTATTTCTCCTGTGATGCCAATATGAATGGTTCACCCTTCTCATAAATCTTTTCAAAGTTCACTAATGTGAAACTAAACCCATCCACTATAACTCCTTTGGTGTTATCAACCCAATTACATTTAAAGAGTGGAATTCTGAAATTTGTGTAGTGAAACTCCCATATGTCTTCAATGACATCGTAATATGACATTTTAGCTTCACGTGGACTCTTATCCTATGCATTGGTAAAAAACAATGAAGATGCTTGAAGGGTGACCCCACTATTTTGGATGATGTTCTTATCATCTTGACACTTTGTATAATATGAGAGCCCATTTATGTCGAATCCTTCATAAGACATAACATTCATTTTTGGTTCAAAGGCCATGCATTTGATATTTTTAGCAAGATTATTTGGTGTTTGATATAGTTGATGTTAGACTTTATCTTCAAACCACTGAATAAATGTCTAGTTATTCTCTCTAGTAAGCCACATTGAATTAGCTTGAGGATATTGTTTCTTGATGAAATTAGTATGTTCCATGATATAAACACTCACTTCATCGATGTTGTGTAAAATATACAAGTGAGCTTGTTCCAACAGCTCATGGCTGCTTACTTTCATCTGTGATCCTAAATTCCCTTTTCCAAAATACTCCTCAATATTCTTGTCATTTACATAAGTGTCATTACCACTCAAAAAGTCATTACAAAAATCCATAACCTCTCTCACCACATAACCCTCAATAATACTCCCTTCAGGCCAATAATGGTTTCGAACATCGCCTTTGAAAATGCTCATGTATCGTTCAAAACGATACATCTAATGCAAGAAAACTGGTCCCAACATTTTCACTTGCCCAGTCAAGTGGACAACAAGATGTATCATGATATCAAAGAACAAAGGAGGAAAATACATCTCAAGCTGACATAGGGTAACAACCACTTCTCTTTGCAACTTATCAAAAGTCTAAGGATCAATAACTTTGCTGCATAGACTGTTGAAGATGAAATAAAGTCTGGTGATTTCAAACCTTACATGCTTCGGTAGTATAGATTGAATTGCCACGGGAAATATTTATTGCATCAAAGTGTGAAAATCATGAGATTTAAGACCTATCAGCTTCAGATCGTTCATTGATACCAATCTACAGATGTTGGATGAGTAACACTGTGGTACCTTAAGATTAATCAAGCACTCGAAAAAAGCTTTCTTCTCCTTTCTAGACAATGTGTAACAAGTAGAAGGTAAATATGTTCCCCAATCACTACTAACTACTTCTGTTAATTTTGTCCTTATTCCCATTTCATGTAGGTCCATTCTAGATTTGATCCCATCTTTATGCTTACCTGGTATATTCAATAGAGTACCAATGAAGCTATCACAGAAATTTTTCTCAACATGCATGATGTCGATATAATGCCTGACTACCAAAGAACTCCAATAAGGAAGATCCCAAAATATTGACTTCTTCTTGAATAAAGATTTGTCACTCTGTGTGGCCATGGTACATTGTGATCTCTTACCAAATTCATTGACAAAGTCTTTTACTCTTTCATAAACAACCTCCCCTAGTATAGGTTTAGGCACACTCTGCTCCTCATTCCATCTATTGAACGCTTTGCACAACCTTCAGTATGGATGGAATTTTGGAAGAAACCTTCGATGACCAAGATATACAGTCTTTCCGCCATATTTTATTCATATTGAATTAGTGTTCTCTTCACATATAGGACACACTTTAGATCCGTTGACACTATATCCAGACAAATTCCCATATGCTGAAAAATCATTAACAGTACAAAACAACATAGCGTGCAAATAAAATGTCACTCTATGTGAAACATCATAGGTCATCACACCTTCACCCCAGAGTTTCTTTAAGTCATCAATCAGAGGTTCAAGATAAATGTCAATATCATTTCTAGGTTGTTTAGGGCCTGGTATCAACAAAGACAACATAACATACTTATTTTTCATACACAACCAGGGAGGAAAATTATATATAACAAGCATAACAGGCCAAGTGCTATGTTGGTCTGCTCAATGTCTGTACGAATTCATCCCATCGGTACAAATCCCAAGTCTTAGATTCCTGACTTCTTCACCAAATTCTAGGTAAAATAAATCAATCTTCTTCCACTGTAGGGAATCAGACGCATGTCATAGGATCCCATCATTATTTTTCTTAACCTCTGCATGCCAACTCAAATTCTTCATATCTATCAGATTGGAAAACAAGCGTTGAAATTGTGGTATTATAGGTAGATACCACATCACCTTGGCAGGAGAACCAGTTTTGGACTTCCCTGAAGTCATCATTTTATACCTTGACCCACCACATTTTGGACAATCTTGCAAATCCACATAGTCGTTTTAAAATAATACACAATCATTTGGAAATGAGTGTATCTTCTTGGCCTCCATTCCCATTGGGCACAAAAATTTCTTTAACTCGTATGTTGAGTTTTGCAGCTCGTTTCCTACATGAAGAATTTCTTTCAACAAAGACAACAATGACGTGAAGATTTTATTGCTCCATCTATTGTTAGCCTTTAGGTTATAAAATCTCAACACAATGCTAATCTTTGTAAACTTAGTACAACCCGTGTATAACGGTCACTCAGCATCATGCACAATGTTCCTAAACATGGGAGGTGGATCAGTGTGCTCTACCCCAAAACTATCCAGCATCTCATCAACGATGTCTACTGGAATTGGTTCATTTACATCTACATCATCAGAGGCCATTTCTTCTTCCACATAAGCACTGTTATCGACATCTACTGGTTTCAGATTTGAAATCTCTCCATGCAAGTACCATTCTGTATATCCTTTTACAATCCCGTTGCACATGAAATGACTTTTGATTTCATCACCAATGCTGACTTTCAAGTTGTTACCTATCCTTGTATAGTAAAACCTATCTCCAGGTTGTTTCCTATGTTCCTCTGCAAATCTAATAAATTGATCAAGACCATAAATAAACTATGGGGTGCAACAATTTTGAATGGACATTTATGATCTATCCATTCTATGATCAAAGAGAAAACAAGTATATATTAGGGTTTAGGGATTACATATTACGTTGAGGATTAGTGTTAAAAGATTAGGGCATAGGATTAAAAATTTTAAAGATTTAAAGATTAGATTTCAGGATCTTATATATATATATATATATATATATAGTAAATGTGTACCACCTATCCCATTCTTGAACATCAAATCTCACTAGTAAGTGTACAATGTGTATTGGGTTTTCAAGAAAATTCTGACAACATTTCCCCGCAGTTCTCCAAGTACACCAATGTGCATGGGCAAATGCCCACCAACATATGTACTTAGAGAAGAAACGGGGAAGTGCTGACAAAAAATCATGAAAACTGAAGATACATTATACACTTACATCCTATGTGAGATTAAGTATTCAAGAACAATCCCAAATCGGGGACTATCCAAGATTTACTCCTAATGAGTAAATCTGGGATGGGTTTCTAGGCCAATGATGTACATGTATGTTGTCATTCCTATACCAATGATCCTAGTTTCATCGTTCATCATCAAGATAATCATTACACACAAATAAAAAAACAAACATATGAACAAACATCATATTAGGGTTTTAGAGATCTAATTGAGGACATTTAGCTGGCAGTAAATATGTAATGGCAAGCAAAGTACATTGAAAGTAATGTAATAATGGTGCAACTAAGATACAGAAGCCCTATTGCTAAAAAGATTAGGGTTTAGTGTTAAAAGATTAAAAGATTAGATTCCAGGGTCTTTATATATATATATATATATATATATATATATATATATATATATATATATATATATATAGTAAATGTGTACCACCTATCCCATTGTTGAACACTGAATTTCAGTAGTAAGTGTATAATGTGTATTGGGGATTTAAGAAAATTTCAACAACATTTCCCCGTTGTTCTCCAAATACACTGATGTGCATGGGCAAATGCCCACTAACATATGTACTTAGAGAACAAACGGGGAAGTGCTGATGAAACATAATGAAAACCAAATATACATTATACACTTACATCCTAAGTGAGATTATGTGTTCAAGAAAAGTCCCAAACCGGGGACTATCCAAGATTTACTCCTAATGAGTAAATCTTGGACGGGTTTCTAGGCCAACAATGTACATGTATGTTGTCATTCCTATACCAACGATCCTAGTTTCATCATCAAGATAATCATTACACACAAATTATAGGACAAACATATGAACAAACATCATATTAGGGTTATAGAGATCTAACTGAGGAATTTTGTTGACGGTAAATATGTAATGGCAAGCAAAGTACATTGAAGGTAATGTAATAAAGGTACAACTAAGACACAAAAGCCCTAATGCTAAAAAGATTAGGGTTTAGTGTTAAAAGATTTAAAGATTAGATTCCAGGGTCTTATATACACATATATATAGTAAATGTGTACCACCACCTATCTCATTCATGAACACTGAATCTCACTAGTAAGTGTATAATGTGTATTGGGTTTTCAAGAAAAGTTTGGCAACATTTCCCCACTGTTCTCCAAGTACACCGATGTACATGGGAAAATGACCACAAACATATGTACTTAGAGAACAAATGGGAAAGTTTTGACAAAACATCATGAAAACCAAATATACATTATACACTTACATCCTAAGTGAGATTAAGTGTTCAATAACAGTCCCAACCAGAAGACTATCCAAGATTTACTCCTAATGAGTAAATCTCAGATGGGTTTCTAGGCCAACAATGTACATGTGTGTTGTCATTCCTATACCAATGATCCTAGTTTCATCGTTCATCATCAAGATAATCATTGTACACAAATCAAAGAACAAACATATGAACAAACATCATATTAGGGTTTTAGAGATCTGACTAAGGACATTTAGCTGGCGGTAAATATGTAATGGCAAGAAATGTACATTGAAAATAATGTAATTATGGTGAAACTAAGATACAAAAGCCCTATTTCTAAAAAGATTAGGGTTTAGCGTTAAAAGATTTAAATATTTAAATATTAGATTCTAGGGTCTTATATATATATAGTAAATGTGTACCACCTATTCCATTCTTGAACACTGAATCTCACTAGTAAGTGTATAATGTGAATTGGGTTTTCAAGAAAATTTCGGTAGCATTTCCCCATTGTTCTCCAAGTACACCGATGTGCATGGGCAAATGCCCACCAACATATGTACTTAGAGAATAAACGGGGAAGTGCTGACGAAACATCATGAAAACCAAATATACATTATACACTTACATCCTAAGTGAGATTAAGTGTTCAAGAACACTCCCATACCGGGGACTATCCAAGATTTACTCCTAATGAGTAAATCTCAAATGGGTTTCTAGGCCAACAATGTACATGTATGCTATCATTCCTATACCAATGATCCTAGTTTCATCGTTCATTATCAAGATAATCATTACACACAAATCAGAGAACAAACATCATATTAGGGTTTTGGAGATCTAATTGAGGACATTTAGTTGTGATAAATATGTAATGGCAAGAAAATTACATTGAAAGTAATGCAATAATGGTGCAACTAAGATACAGAAGCCCTATTGCTAATAAGGTTGAATAAGAAGATTGTGCAATTGGCTTAATACATGATTGCAAAAATATACAAGAAAGAAAACTTTAGTGAGACCAAGTGAAATGTGTAAGGAAAGTTAACACATTGAAAGATATTATATAAAGGAGTCTAAGTTATAGATTATTGTTTGGTAGGATGAGTCATAGGAAGTATAACTATAATGATATTATAGACCCTTCTCTTGAAACAAGGTATAAGTAATGAGATAGTGATGGAATAAAGTTATAACGTCTCAATAATTCTTAGGTCAGGTAGATCCCTAAGTAAACCCTAGGGTCAAGTAGGGATGCTTAATGGTACATACATCCCAAAGCCAAATATTTATTTTACCTTAGTATAGTTGTGAGATATTGGGTAGCGACATGTACACATACAATGTATACATGATAATACCCTAAGTTGAAATTTATTATGTGAACTAGGGTATAAAGGTGTCCTCACCATATCACGAATATATATGAATAATGATTAGTATGTTTGAGATTTAGGTGATAATACAATCTCTAAGTAAAATATTTACTGTCAAATGAAAATATCATGTTATGAATGAGGTTATGCAACTATTATCTAGATAAATTTGGGATCCAGCCTCATAGTATAAGTAATTTTCACCTTGATGGAGGTTGGTGGTGGCTGCTGGCTGGAGGAAAAGTGGGACGAAGAGGATCGACAGTGGATCGAGGAGGTAGAGCAGATGGAGGTGGTCGATAGAGCACGTCAGTTGAGGAGTAGGCAGAGCAGCGCCAGTGGCCAACCGAGCAACAAATGGATCTAGGTGGTGGTAGATCCGATGTCTTTCCAATCTCTAGCTGGTGAGCAAAGGGAGCAACGACGGTGGGGATAGTTGGAGGATGAGAGGCCGACAAGCAACGGAGAGAAACGACTGAGGGGAAAATCGATCCCCACAGACCTAGCTCAGTCGGGCAGGAAACAGAGAAAGGAGAATAGTCTGGTTCATGAAAGTGATATTAAGTTACATATCAGCGTCAGTTAACACAAAAATCCAATGCTTAAAACCAATATGCGTCGGTTACATAACATAACTGACACCTATATCCAACTTTATACAAAAAAAATTGCACCAGGTCAGGGTGTTTGTCGTCAGTTTATAGATACAAAAACTGACGTCTATCAACATAAAATGACAAAAAAAAATTGTTCGTGCGTTACGATCATAATTGTCAGTTGGCAACCAAAAACTGATGCCGAATAGGAAAATTGGGGGTTAAATATTTTCGCGGGGACAACGCGTGAACACACATCCTCATTGGTTCTTTGGTAAAAACAGACGACATATGCAGGGTTAAATTTTAGCTCGCGAAGGATGTTTAGTCATCAGGTCCTTGTCAAAACCTGACAACTAAAAATTTTCACGGGGTCTTGGCGCGAAACATATGTCATCGGTATTGGAACAACCAACACAAACTTGAAAATTTTGGAGGAAATTTTTTTGCCTGGAAAATTGTATTTCGTGGGTGATTTTGGATGTCGGTTTTTGTTTCAAATAACTGACATTAAAGAAAAAGTGATGTCCGTGTCTTTTGTAAATTGGCCAGCCTTCACATATATGTGACAATTGTCATTTTTATCTGACGTTGTAGTGTAGTGGTATCGATTTTTTAGTTTTAACTGACGCCATCAAATGTGACGTTATATGTCATTTCTATATTAGTGCTCTTAGGCACAACTGGCCCCACTAGGTTTAGGGTTGTGCCTCCCCCATAGGTCGTTCTCCCATTCTAGGGTTGACCCACCCAAAGTCAGGACACCACTCCTAAAAGTTGAATTAAGTGTTTCATATTTTGTAACATACAATTTTTGTTACAACTTCTCAACCCTTATAGTTTTTATTTCATGGTTAGCCTCTCTTTATGGGAGCCTCTTTATGGAGAACCCTCTCTAAAGGTTTTAGTCCTTGTAGTGGACGTTCCTAACCTTTCCTCACCCGGGTTTGGTTTTGTTCATAGACCTTCTTATTATCGATTGGCCTGAGGTGATCTTCCTTTTCGAGCTTGATCACCCCTCATTCCCATAAAGACTTTCTTTCACCTCATACTCTTTAACTTACCAGAGATATTTCATTTAGTGTTTGAGCAAGTTATATCCATAAAATGAGTTGTTGATAAGTTGTATATGATTCTTAAAACTTTTCTCATTAATGCCTTGGTCCACATGCCCATATGTATGGGCGACTGAGTCACCTAGCTCATTTTTATCTTTCTTATTCCTTTTCAACCTAATTAGGTTTCATATGGGTAGGGTTTTCTATTTCATCCACACTACCCATTTCCCACAATTAGGGTTTATCATACATGTTAAGGACTACACCCTGCCTCTTAGGGTTTCTATACCCCTTGACCCAAACCAACCCAAGTTACGGTTGGAGTTACCCTCACAAGGAAAATCCCACAAACATTTTTATTTTCTTTATCATTATTTCCATATTACATGTACATTACTATGTCCACGTTAAATGTACATTGTTTTTTTCACATTACATGTACAATAATTGTCGAAGGATGCCTTAACCCTACTTCTTCTCAACAACCCTAACTTAAGATGATGAGGGAAATTCCTTTTAGGGTTTATTAAGCTAGAGGACGAGAAATGGACAAATCAATATGAGAAGAAAACCTAAAGGTATTTTACTTGGGGAAAAATCTTCCAACTTTCGCTAGACAGGATGCACGCGACTGGGAGTCGTCGCAAGCCAACTAGTAGTGTGGAGGAAACTTTTGCCAGCCCCTAAGTCATGGTCCTTCTAGACATCATCGTCTTCTAGAAATGCCCTGATAATTCCCTCATATTTGTAGAGATTACTTGAAATTATAAACTATTAAATATTATTTGAAAAATCTGGGGATCTGATTCCAAATAGCAAGAAACTAATTTTCAAAATCTCCCAAATAAGGAAAGGCCCAAAAAGTTGAGATCCATTACCTAAAATTCCCAAGGATCCATATTTAGCAAATAACAAATAATAGTAAATAATTTCCATTAATTGAAATATTATTTACAAGTTGCTCCTCGAAGGAGTTACATGAATGTATATCATTAGAACTTTACATATGAGAATAAGTATCTATCTAATCCTCCTTAAAAGTTAACTTTAATGTCTTCAAGTAATTTGATCTATTCATGATATCGTGACATCTTCATATTTATCATGTACCTAAAACACCATGAAACCAAAAGCACGAATCAGTATATTGCTATACTACGTGGGGTGCATGCAAAGGTGTGCAAATATTTTGACAACATATGATCAATCAATAATTGCAAATAATAAATGGCATTTTCTTCACATATTCTTCCTTTATGTGATACTCATAGTGGCAATATGATTGAACATAATGTAAATAAACATCCAACAGTTTAGTTGTTCAATTCTTGAGAAATCCTCAAAAAAAACCAAAAAGCTATATTGTGGGTAAACATAATCGTAACCACGTAACTTTTGTAGAACCATGCATATTAGCATGTAGTATATACTCCAAGTATATTCAATCAATCCAATTGACAAGTCCAAGAAATTCAACATTTAAATTTACATGTATGTAAATCCTAAAGTGTCACCATCATGTTATTCACATTAAACTCCATTCTGGCACTAATCTAGGGTTTTGAGTTGTCTCAGGGTTTGATAGGGATTAATGGTATAAACCCTAATTCCATCTCACAACACTTTATTAAAGTTATTAATCCACATTATACATCATATGTAACCTTGATTACCAAGTTAGGCCTTTTATGTCTTTAGGAGCAACTATGTTGGATTATGAATCTTGAGATCGTAGTGATAGAGAAGATTTGTTTCTAAACTATAATCATTATATTTATTATATCCTTCTATTGAGTACACTTAGATGACATTAAGATCATTGACAACATAGCAAAATATGACATTTAACCCTTATTATTCATATGTATGGTTATCCACATTGGATACCCTAACTCTGTATGGGATTAGAAACCCTAATTATCATTATGATCATCTTATATTCCTATTATGTCACATCATATGACATAATAGATATTTTTAATATTCTCACCATGTTAATCATTGATCCTAGGGTTTCATGTATATAATCACCTGTTAATCATGGGTTTGCCCTACTTTTTAAATTAGGCTCAGATCTAGAGTATGAAATCATTTTATTCTTATTCCTATTATATTTCCTTAGAGTTTGATATATATATATATATATATATATATATTCAATATATTACAAGTTATCGACTATTAGTTACATTTAATTCAAATTAAATAGTTGAGGACCAGTCACTGATACCCACATCAGTAAGTCCACATGTACATTTCATTACTTATGTGGTGGGGTCTACCAATGTGCCCACACCTACTGGCATCATACTCCCATGTCACCAGGGCGAAGTCCAGGGTTAAGTGACAAGAAACCCATACCAATCTATGTAACACTCAGGGGTAGGTGGTAATTTCTCCGATAATCATCCGCTTCCTTCATTCCTTTTCCTTCCTATGAATCAGTTCACATAGGTAGTCAACTGGTGGGTTGACTTCTGCATTTGAAACACTCCAATATAGGTGTCTTCAGCTTCAACAAGGTTGGGTGAGCTTGTCCAGCCCTTTTGCACTATTGTCGATGGTCAGGGTTTCCCACCCAATGAGAGGCTACCACATCGAAAACATAGCACAACGATCAGGAGAAGGTTCCTCCTCCAACTCCAGTGTGGTCATGTGCAGACCCTTGTAGAACGCCACCAGAGGTCTCATGAGACCCTATTCTTACATTGGTTTGTCACCATCGTGTCATTGTGAACGAAGCATGGTACACGTGATGATGGTTTCCTGGGCAGAGTATGTGTGGGTTAAAAAGGGGTTCCTTATAGCAGTTCTCAAAAAATTGAGGATGGCTCTATGTAGTCCTCGAAAGAGGGGTCCTAAGGGGGATCTTCATAGGTATCATCTCGTAAGGGCACTAATTCCTTGTCAAGCCCTAATATCCTAGAGGAATCAAGATTTGGGGAAACTTCAGATCCTTACTACAACTAGCAGAAACATAGGGTAGATAAGTTTGTAAAGGCTTCCTGAATCCAATGGGGCATTAAGAGCGAGGTTCGTGACTCATCGGAAGAGAGAGATAAGAGAGGGCTAAGGGGTTACTGTTTACTAGTTTCCATCTTTGGGAAGGAGGTAGAAGACAAATCACAAATCATTGATTTTAGGTTTGAAGGCCATCAAGTGCATGAAACATCAAGGGCCACGTGGGTTCATTCTGGATAAAGTTGGCATTCATTTAACCCCCTTCCAAAAACAAACTATAAGCATTTATGACACATTGATCCCTCATTCCTCTCGAATTTCTATAGGCTTCTAGGAACCCCTTTTTACAACCAAATTTGTAGGGAAACTCGTAAATATCTTTCCCAATCTTTATCTAATTTTTGAGATTAATTGGAATAAGTTAGATAGACAAAACTTGCATCATGAGAATATTCTTGAATTAATTATCCACACCACATGGAAAGTCATTTTCCTTCCAAACTATAGAATTCTCATCCATTTATTATTATCTCCTATTATACCAACAGTAAGGCCAAGATATTCTTGTTTTATGACCCAAACATTGTGTTTCCATTCTTGATAAATAATTACTCTTTTAATTATCTAAAATACCGCACACCTTATTTTCTTGTGGAAACTTTCATATTATCTTAGATTCTAGTTGTCTAATAATTAACAAACTCACCATTCATTATTTATGCAGGAAATCTCTTATTTTCTTAACTTGTTCCAAAGAACCTATTTACAAAGCAAACAGTCCTATGAGCATTAATATGGGCCATGGGTTGCACCCATGCCATAGAGAACAACATTAGTATTCCCTCAATAATTCCAATAGGGAACTTACTTATTAATGCATACATTTAATTATATAATTCAATTTTACCAAAATTGAAGATACTATAGGAAGCGTCACAATAAGCTATGATTTTGTCATACAAGACTAAGTTGACACAAGATTTGAAGTCTTCTCACTATCTACCCAATCTACAATAGACCTCAACACATCTGGCCACAACATCTATAATGGTTGGTTGGATAAAATTGAACTCCTCTAAACCTGGGTGCTTAGATGGAGAGTCTATAAGGGATGACTCACAAGTAGTTATTGCAATTGGTATAGGTTCATGTTGGGTACCGTTCTCTAATTGTGCTAGAACATAGTATTGGCACGGTCTTCAGTAACATGTTTGTACAATCGAGTATCATCAAAATCTCTATTTAACTTTAGATACCACTTACATATTCAAGTGGTGATCCTCACTGGGCTTAACCCCTCGTACCTCACTTACATGCTCTGGCTTCTTCTCCTAGATGATTCCAATGGGTAAATTGTTTCCTCCTTTCCAACACAGAACTCTACCAGGATTCTATGGTGTTCAAGCATTTAATGTCTAAATGATTATTTGCTTCACTTTTTATAATGATATACAAAACTTTTCTTCACTTTATCCTATATGTAGGTCAATACATATTCTTTCTATATTTTCCATTGCAGTTGTACTGATGAAGACCGTACTAAGACAAATATGAGTATTTCTAATACTCTAAAAGGATAGTTAACTAAATTCCTAGTTTTTGATACATTTTTCACTCAAACTAATTAAATCTGAGCATATCCAAATATATTGGAAGTATATGTGATGTAACAATACTATCGAACTTTCATATTAGATGATGCTTATTCTGATGCAACTCAAACTATTAATGTTCATAACTCTATATAGCAAGAACTGGATAAAGTGAGCATGAAATGAATAACTCTATAAGGAAGTACACATTTTATCATCTCAAATATAACTTGAAGGAATCATGTTACATAATATCACTTTCTAACGTTCATTTTACTATTGTAGGTTTATGTTAAACCTATATGTATCAGTGTGTCTAGAACATGCAATGTTATAGCCCATTAAAATCAAATACAAGCATTTTTGTAACTGAAATCATTCACCATCTATCGATTTCTAATTGCTTGAGTTATTCATGCAGTAGGAAATAGGGCACTTTGAGCCAACAATGAAAAAATGGTACTGTTGGGTTTTAGGGGAGACAAAGAAGGCAGCGAAAACAAAAATTTTCTTCTCCCAAACCCAAAATAAAGGAATCGCGTCAACGTCTACACAATAGGAAGGATGGTTTGAAGAGGCATACCTTGTCCTACGGCTTGCTCAGAGACGTTACCTCGTAGCTTGTGCAGTCTTCACCTCTGGTCTTAGACGGTGTCTGTGGAGCTCCTGGTCTCACCGGGACTGTCGGGATTGATAGTTGTCCTATGAGCGGAAGAAGTCTCCCGCCTCTGAAGTAGTCCACACCGACCACTTGGAACTCCGATCTCCTTGTACCACAAGGAATTGTAAGGAGTCGCACCCTCCGAGTGGCGTACTAGTCACTGACACACTCTCCTGCCACCAGTCGCTTTTCTGCAGTTGTCTTTCCCTTGTTGTGCCTCTCTTATCGGGTAGCACTTGCTCGGGCTCTCTCGGTTACCACAACCAGAGAGAACGACAACTTTGCAGAGCAATTGGTGTTTTGAGTTGTTGTCTGAGAAGCCCCCAATACCCCAATATATAGGAGGGTCATGGGATAGTGTTCTCTACCTCGGGAAATAAGGGATTAAAGAAGGAGTAGAAGGGTTCGCGATTTTCCACAAAACAACCAATTGTGCCTGCTGAACCGATCATTTCATGCATGAAACAGTCAGTTCAAGAGCTGAGCCGATTGGTTCACACCTCAACCGATCGGTTGGAGCACCTGAGCCAATCGGTTCACTTCTGAGCCGATCGGTTCGTGGTCCTGGTCCAACTCAAATTGACTTTCATATTTGTTTCCGATTAATCAAATATTAATCCTTGTTCAAATCAAATTTGTACAAGTGAAACAAATTGTATTTGCAAAATAGTCTTTTGACTTTCCAAACTTGCTCGGGTGGACCAGTTGAGTCGATCAGTTCAACCCTTGAAATGGTCGATCCATCCTGTCCTGAGCTGATCGGTTCATCTCATGAGCTGATCGGTTCACCAAGATGAGCCGATCGGTTCATCATATGCGTCGATCGGTTGGGAGTGCATACTGTGTAAAATCAGTCAATTTCAGTTTCAATCAATCTGATACTCAAATCAATTGGTCCAACACCTTGAACACTATGATATTGAGCTATCAGTTGATTGAGTGTTTAATTGAACTACTAAACTCCTTTAGTAATCAATCTAAACATCATTTGTGGATAAACTCCTCTTCCATGTTAAATCCTATGTGTGTGACCCTACAGGTCCATTTCACGTTGGCAGTGAGAGTCCATAACACTTATGACTTCACAAGCAAAGAGCGGTGCCTAGTCGCACATCAGTGCTACCCAAGTGAAAAGGAAAGTTGGAGAACAACTTTCAATCCTACAATCTATGAATGGTGTTACAGTGAATGTATAATTCCTTTGTCACTGATATCCCGAATGAACTCAAGGCATGGAACAATCATCCTTTCAACGTTCATTCACTTTCTTGATCTCAGAGTAGATTGGAGGAGATATGTATGTCATCAATATCACATACTGATTCACACATGTGTGCATGCCTATCTCAATCCTACTCATCAAGTGGCCATGGATATCAAACTCCCTCAGGAGGGACAAATCCCATATCTATCACTCACCCCTCAAAAGCCCCATGTGTCATAGCCACCCAATCATCACCTTTATAACAACCCATGTTTCAGGACTATGTTTGATGATGTCAAAGTGTACCCAACGACATGTGTTGAGTGTAGTGATTTCAGGTCAAAGAATCACATTCACCACTATCACTGTGAGAACTGACTGTGACTACCATGTCATGGTTCCATGCGTCAAACTCATGGTGGATCTGTCTGGTACACTTGTTCTCTAACAAGTACCTATGTATTTGGTTGGATATCTCCATATCATGACTAAAGAGATTCTGTCATCAACCAACACCAAAAACTAGTCTTGTGTGTCATTGATGTCTATCTACCATCCACAATGACATCCAACTAGGGACACAATAAGAGTGTACAAACTCTTAGCATTTGTATGATCTCATCGTTCAGGTCCTAAACCTGAAAGCATGTGTCATTGAATATTGTCATTCTCTATACATTCAATCTATTCTATCATTATCTCATATGACTGAACCAGAAAGAATTGGAAGCTTTCCTTTGATGCTTATCAAATCAATCTTAATGTATCCCACCAATCATCCTATGATTGGATCTCAGGGCATACATACCAACAGAATCCCACTTGCTCTGCAAGCCAATCACCCTTGAATCATATTCATAGTGATCTTCAAACATGTCCCACATGTTATTGTACTCTAGTGCTAACATGGCAACACCTTGCCAAAGTCGGTATTAACTGCATGTCTCTCATCTCTTCATTGTACGTCACACGTATGAGATGGAGTTGCCATTATATGCGATCTAGTATTCCTTTGCTAACCTTTAGCCACATTTCTTGACTAAGTAATCCTTACTTGTCATCATTGAGCAGAATATCTATAAGTTCATCTCATGAACTTCCAGATCCATATAGTATCCACTGTTGATCTCTAACACACGGATACTCGACATTTCTTTTTAAATGACTTTATTGGAACGTTTCCAATTATTAACAAACATTCACTTTTATATATCCCATATATATTTTGCGATTAATTTTTTGTCCTTTTCAAAAGTTCACATCAGTGTATCTCTTTATAGTAAAATCTTCCTTATTTCCATAGAACTAGTACTTTTCAAGTACTTATCAAGTTCTTATGGTATTCCAGTAACCCTTACTAGAACTAGACAGATATCCACTCGTCATGTCCCACATACGAGTTATCAGGATGAGCATATCATATTGTCATGTCCTACATACAAGATGAATGTCTTTTATTGTTGCCATGTCCATACATGCAAGACAATGGGATGATTACATACATGATAAATCCATATCTATTTTTAGTGTTCCAATTCTTCATAAGAATTGGACACTTGGCCTTGGGATACTAATTCCATGTATCATGGACAAGTTTTCTCCCACTAAATATGTGCATACTAAACCCTTCAGTACATATTGCCAATGTATGCTATCTCTTTTCAGGTCAAGAGGTTTTCAAGAACTATCTCTATAGATCTCTATTCCTATCACATAGGAAATGTCTCTATCTTCCATAAAGATAATTTCCACTTTGGATTTCCATTCTAGAACATTTCCATTTCACATCAACATGTGGAATGTGAATACGCTCCCACTAAATAAAAGATCCCTTCTTTATCTTTGACATATCAGTCAAACCCTTTGACTATATTATCAAAGTAAAGATCCAACTCTGAGTTGCTTGTACTCAATCAATTGATTAGTCCATTGTAACTTATAGACTTCATTTGCATTGATGGATTCATAAACCTTGTAGGTTGTGTCACGTACACATCCTTGTTTTATTCCTCATAGGAATGCAGTTTTAGTATCTGTATGACAAATCTCTTAGTCATTAATTTGCAATCAACAAGCATCATCCTTCTCAAAATGTTATCCATGTGTCTTAACGCTTAAGACTCTTTCGCACTTATGGATTTCATCCCAATGGGTTCTACCATTAAGGTCATGACTCATGGTTCACATGGAAGTCATTTAGGATGTAATGGTCATAAACCATAACTCAAAATCCAGTTCCTCATATTCATCTAGATAGTTGACTCATCACATGACCAACTCATCAGATACATAATCGAGGTGCATATGTCAAGGATATAAGAACTCACAACTCCTTGTGATTCTTAATGTCCTTTATTAGTGTGGGGTATTCTTTATTTAAGAAGAACTTAGTGATTTGATAATCATCCTCTAACTCCTTAGAGTATGACTCCTTTTGATTTAGACATCACCATGCCTTAATCATGAGTTCACTATGATACACTATCATTATTACATATAAGTATCTCAAACATTTGGTCCAAGTATTTCATTCATTGATCTTATCAAGAATTAACACTTTACCAAATTCGTACTTCATCTATGATATTCTTGACCACTTCAAGATATTCATATGGGTATTTCTCTAAACACCATTTGAAGTATTAGCATTTATTCCAATAGGTATGTAAATACATCACATGTATTATAACTAATAGGATAATCATTCTCCCACTACCACTAGTGAAGATTGATTAATCATGTCTAAGAGATTCATGTCTCTTACTGGTTCTCTAACCAAAAGAGTCTAGACGTATCCGTCATATGGAAACTAGAAATGAATTTCTCATGATTTATGCTAATTTGATTGTTTGAGTTATCAACAACTTTTAGGTATCATTTTATATCATGCATACCAAGTACCACAAGATAAACAAAGCATTGCCACATAGACTGAAACATCAACTTTATTAATTGCCATCATTGTCATACAATATGCAAAAATTAAAGTGTTTCTATCCATTGGAAAATATGAAATAGCAGTTCATAACTCTATTACTTGCCTTCAAGGCTGAAAATAAACTAAAGTACTCCTATCTATTGTGGCAACACTTGCCCCATTTATTGAGTGATTTACATTTTATATCTTGGTATCATATACCTCAAAAAAATGTTACAAGTTTATTTCATGACACCTTCAGGTGGAGACGTTTGTCGCCTCCTTCTTTAGTTCTTCCAGATAGAGTGGACAATTCCTTTTCCAATGTCCTGGATTCTGACAATGGTGGAAATTGCCTCTCTTGGTCACACCTCCCTTGTCCTTGAGAGTTGAAGACGACTTGGGCTGCTGGTTAGCATTAGAGCCTTTCTTAGCCTTGCCTTTGCCCGTACGCTTGGACTTACCTTTCTTGCTGCTGATCATCATCACAGACTTAGGCTTTTCCTTCTTCATCTGTGCCTCAGCTGTCCTCAACATGCCCAACAACTCTGTCAAAGTTGTTCATGTTGTAGTTCATCACAAACTAACTGTAGGATTCTGGTAACGATTGTAGCATCACATTAGTAGACAACTCTTGGCTCAGGGGAAATCCAAGTCTCATCAGGTTCTCCACATACCCAGTCATCTTGAGCATGTGAGGATCAACTAGATCTCCTTCTGTCATGACACACTTAAACAATGCCCTGGAGACATCATATCTCTCTTTTCGTGCTTGGTCTTCATACATGTTCTTGAGATGCTGAATCATCTCAATGACACCAAATGTTCTCATGTTATCTGTGCAACTCATGGTTCATGGAGCACATAAACAAGCACTTTGCATCAATGGAATCATCGAAATTCTTCTTATTATCATCCCTTTCTGCCTTTGGTGCGGTAGGGGCAAGTTCCTCTGGAACTGAAGTATCCAGGACATATAGCTTTCACTCTTGAGTGAGAAAAATTCTCAATGTCCTAAACCAGTCATGGAAGTTAGTCCCATTCAGCTTGTCCTTTTCAAGGACCGATCGTAATGAAAAGTGATAGTTTTTTGTTGTCATTTGAACTACAAAAGGAAACATATGAAATTTAGTCCAAAACTCAATTTTGACTTATTTGATTGATTTGAAAGGTTGACAATACAATTAGGAATTTTAATTAATTATAGCTCCCACTATTTTTGTTCAAATTGATAGCCCTCACCATTAATTTGGAAGATTGCAGCGTACAATCTTCTAGTGGGTCAAGATCCTAAAATCCTCTGAGTCATGGACCAGCTAGGGCTGTCACCCACAACTTAGATCTTCTAGGTAGGCAATTTTTACCAATTGGATCATATGCAACTCTTAAAAGATGTCATATGCAACTCCTTTCCATGATCACCTCCATGCCTCAAGGTGCTAGATCCTATCTAGGTCACCTTGTTAAGTCTGACCCAAAGCCAACACGATGAATATGCACCCTGCTAGGGTGGACCCACATATTGATCCTTCACACCTCCACGAGATAGACAGTGCACAACGCTAGGGCGTTCCCACACTTGGTCGATCAAGCTTTTCATGTATGTCTCATTCAGAAGGCATCTAAAACATTAATATTTAATGAGGGATTTGGTTTTATAGGTACATATACATATCCAATCACCACAATACATAGTATGTATCATATACATGCTATATCCCACAGAAAACATGTGAAATGATAAAAGCAATGATTATGGCCATCCTAATGTGATTCCTCGAGCCAAGAAGAATCAAGGTCACCTAGGTCTACATCACATGCAACATGTCCATTATGAAGTCCTACAACCGTCCGAGTTGATCCAATCATCACATGAATGACATGCCCGCCCTGGCCAGTCGTCTGGTTGCCACCAGCCGATCGGTTGGCTCCTCCAACCGATCGGTTCGCCTGGTCGTCGTGCATCTCCTCAGGTCACCACCCACTCATCTCCCTCCTCGAGCCGATCGTCTGGATCACCAACCAATCGGTTCATGCCTTGAACCAATCATCTCAATTGTCATCAGGTTGTCCTCCGTTCTTTGACATAACATGAAATAAAAGTTCTATCCTATTTACATTTGAATTGGGAAACCCCGAGTTACATTCAGGGGGAGCAAAGGTAGGAAAGAAATCTCGAGTTATCTCGAGTTACATCAGGGATAAGGAGGTAGGGAATCGGTGCGCAGACTAAGATGCAAGAAACCACATACAACTAAGCACACATATACATAGGGTTTATTGGCCATAACCACGATATACATCCACCACAAAACTCATTTAAGGGTGACGCGTATTGAGTGCATTCATATTACATATCATATATGTATATTGGGATTTGTGGATTTAGGATTGGACATGCATAAAGCCAATTTTATTCGCATCGTATGCAATAAATAAAGGCGAAAAACCAAAATCGATCACATCGATAATCCTAAAGTATAGAGCAGTTGATGTGGCTCTGATACCACTGTTGGGTTTTAGGGGAGACAGAGAAGGCAACGGAAACAAAAAATTTATTCTCCCAAACCCATAATAAAGAAATTGTGTCAATGTATATACAATAGGAAGGATGGTTTGTAGAGGCATACCTTGTCCCGAGGCTTGCTCAGTGACGTTACCTCGCAGCTTGGACGGTATCTGTGCAACTCCTAGTCTCACCGGGACAGTCAAGATTGACATTTATCCTCCGAGCAGTAGAAGTCTCTTGCCTCTAAAGTAGTCCACACGGACCACCTAGAACTCCGATCTCCTTGTCTCACAAGGAATAAGAAGGTGTCGCACCCTCCTATCAGTGTACTAGTCACACACGCACTCTCCTGCCACCAGTCGCTTTTCTTTAGTTGTCTTTCCCTTGTTGTGCCTCCCTTATCGGGTAGCACTTGCTCGGGCTCTCTCGGTTACTAACCAGAGAGAACGACAACTTTGCAGAGCAACTGGTGTTCTGAGAATCCCCCAATACCCCTATATATATTGGAGGTTCATGGGATAGGGTTCTCTACCTCGGGCAATGCGGGATTAAAGTAGGAGTAGAAAGGGTTCAATATTTTCCACAAAACAACCAACTGCACCATCTGAACCGATCGTTTCATGCATGAAACGGTCGGTTGGAGAGCTGAGCCGATCGGTTCACACCTTAACCGATCGATTGGAGCACCTGAGCCGATTGGTTCACTTCTGAGTCGATCCGTTCGTGGTCCTGGTCCAACTGAAATTGACTCTCATATTTGTTTCCGATTAATCAAATATTAATCCTTGTTCAAATTGAATTTTTACAAGTGAAACAAATTGTATTTGCAAAATAGTCTTATGACTTTCCAAACTTGCTCGGGTAGATCAGTTGAGCCGATCGGTTCAACCCTTGAACTGGTCGGTTCATCTTGCCCTGAGTCGATCGGTTCATCTCATGAGCCGATCGGTTCACCAAGCTAAGCCGATCGATTCATCATATGAGCCGATCGGTTCACCAAGCTAAGCCGATCGATTCATCATATGAGCCGATCGGTTGGGAGTGCAGACTATGCAAAATCAGTCAATTGCAGTTTCAATCAATCTGATACTCTAATCAATCAGTCCAACACCTTGAACACTATGATATTGAGCTATCAATTGATTGAATGTTTAATTGAACTACTAAACTCCTTTAGTAATCAATCTAAACATCATTTATGGATAAACTCCTCTTCCAGGTTAAACCCTATGTGTGTGACCCTGTAGGTCCATTTCACGTTGGCAGTGAGAGTCCATAACACTTATGACTTCACAAGCAAAGAGCGGTGCCTAGTCACACATCAGTGCTACCCAAGTGAAAAGGAAAGCTGGAGAACAACTTTCAATCCTACAATCCGTGAATGGTGTTACAGTGAATGTATAATTCCTTTGTCACTGATATCCCAAATGAACTCAAGGCATGGAACAATCATCCTTTCAATGTTCATTCACTTTCTTGATCTCAGAGTAGATTGGAGGAGATATGTATGTCATCAATATCACATACTGATTCACACATGTGTGCATGCCTATCTCAATCCTACTCATCAAGTGGCCATGGATATCAAACTCCCTCAGGAGGGACAAATCCCATATCTATCACTCACCCCTCAAAAGCCCCATGTGTCAAAGCCACCCAATCATCACCTTTATAACAACCCATGTTTCAGGACTGCGTTTGATGATGTCAAAGTGTGCCCAACGACATGTGTTGAGTGTAGTGATTTCAGGTCAAAGAATCACACTCACCACTATCACTGTGAGAACTAACTGTGACTACCATGTCATGGTTCCACGTGTCAAACTCATGGTGGGTCTGTCTTGTACACTTGTTCTCTAACAAGTACCTATGTGTTTGGTTTGATATCACCATATCATGACTAACGAGATTTTATCATCAACCAACACCACAATCTAGTCTTGTGTGTCATTGTTGTCTATCTACCTTCCACAATGACATCTGACTAGGGATATAATAAGAATGTACAAACTCTTAGCATCCGTATGATCTCATCGTTCAGGTCCTCAACCTGAAAGAATATGTCATTGAGTACTATCATTCTCTAGACATTCAATCTATTCTATCATTATCTCATATGAATGAACCAGAAAGAATTGTAAGTTTGCCTTTGATGCTTATCAAATCAATCTTAATGTATCCCACCAATCATCCTATGATTGGCTCTCAGGGCATACATACCAACAGGTACTTAGGTCAAGTTCTTTTCTTCACATTGGTCTTTGATTCTATACATGGGTAAAAGATGAATTTCCACTCACCTTGACTTTGATTCTAGCTACACAACACAGTTATAAACTTGATCTAGCTTAATCACAACTGACACACTCAAATTTGGGTTGAAAATTCCAAAAGCACAACTCTTGCAAGCTACTTCTTGTTCCACATTCTCGTTGTAGCTAACTAGAGGAGGAGGAGGAGGAAGAAGAAGAAGAAGAAGAAGAAGAATAAGAATAAGAACAAGATGATAAGAGAAACAACTTACATCACCCTTTCTATTGATTTTCCCAACTAGAACGAAGGAGAAACTACCATCTAAGCTTACCTCAACTGATCTATGGTTTGGTTTATAGTTTTTCCTCACCTTTAAGTTTTCCCCAACAAAATCACCTTGGTTCACTATCTCATGCACCTCTAGTCTATTATATGGATTTATTTAAATGGTAAAGTAGTATATGATTCTAATAAATTATCTTTTATTGAATTTGATATGAATATGAAAAGTTATGATATTATTTGTGATTGTCTATGTTGGGAAATGACACTGCTCAATCTCATAGGTTGCCCACTCATCAATCTATATGCTCCTGATTTGTTTCTCATGTACTATTGGTTTCTACACACATGTTCCATGAATTGACTGCTCATGTTCTGTCACTTGGTTGCTCATGTACCGTCTGTTGGTTCCTCAACACATGATTACTAGATATACAATAACTTCCTCATTAGAAATCAGATTTCATTCATTCTTTTTGAGTTGGATTCTTAATGAAAATATAATATAACATTATATTATTTATATACTAAATATCTATAATGTTCTTTAATTGTACATGTGTGGAATATTACTCCCGCAATTAAATCTCAAATCTCAATGTATGCACAACACACATTTTAGAGTTACCAAAGGAAAAGTTCAAACGAAGATCAATATTTAATTAACCAGAAAGTCACTCTAGGTACTAAAGAACCTCTAAAAATAATTAGGGTTATCACTAACCCTAGGATTATTGAAAAAGAAATATATGGTTTGCAACATTATATGGGATCCAAACCATACCTTCATCATTAAATATTTCATCCTATTCTTCCACTTTCGAAAATATCCCAGTTGGTATCCTTGTACATTATTTTATTTGGAGTTTTATCTTGGCTCATTCCTCAATATCTTGATGTATTCCTTCTAGAAATGACTCTTAGCATCATAAAAGTATCATCCACTCTAAAAATCAATATATTTCTCCATGGTCTACTTTGCATGCGGGGTAAGGGGTCCTACCATGAGGTTCTTTTAAATCTATTATCTTCCCCTAATCCAATTCAAGGAGGAATGTTAGTGGTATTTGTTGTTTTTTTTACTAGGGTCTCTCCTTTCCAGTAAGCTTCCTTCTTCCAGGTTCTTCTCTAATGGTCTTCTAATTTTAGAGTGCAATTAGTACATAATATAGAGTTACTATGCCTATACTAGAACATGAAAAGCTAAGTTTTGACATCAATCTGATGATGAAGTTTTGGGCTCATTGTATACCCATAAAACCATGCATGTAATCCTACATGTTCCAAAACGAATTGTATAGTTTTGTGAGGTTGAAAACTCCTTTATTGTCTTATCTATTATGGTATCAGACACAATGATGTCAAAATGCCTCCACAAACTATGGAAAGGAAAATGAGTTTCATGGGATTTCTTATAGTAAGGAATTCACCTACTAGGGAGGAGTAGCTCCTTTTCATGTGGGCTGCACTAGAAAATTTGGATTATTATAGGTAATCTATATCAATATAACATTTCCAATGTTACCAACCCAGATTTGTAATTCTCAAATAACACACAGTTCTTTTTGTCCATCATTTGAATATGAATTGATCTATATTAAGTTTACTAGGGAAACCTTGAATTTACCATTGGGTGTACTTGTTCACTTTCACGAGTATTTTTTCCCATGGAAATGGCAAGACTTCTCATCTAGAAATCAAATGAACCAAAAAACACCCTATCCAAGTGTTGTTGGTGGATAAAGGTAGCTTCATACTTATTAATCATATTATCTTTATCTCTATCACCAATCATAGTCTTAGAGGATGTCTAAAAATAGGACATAATACCATACCAAAATTATAAAGAAGTGCATGGTCGCAAACTATATTACAAATTCCATATAATATATGTATCACCCCAATTTTGAGACAATTTATATGTAAATAAAAAACATCAGTCCATTCAAATAAGTTGTGGGCACATCATACACATGGTGAGAATTGCAAAAATATAGTTGTACTGAAACATAACATGAATAATAACCACTATCATTCTCAAAATATGTAGGGGGGATCTAAAACAAATGTTGGACACATGATTCATCGAGTGTAAAACACAAGTAAAAACCTACATCCTAAAATAATACTAATGATATAAAGAACCCAAACAAAGTTAATTTGGTTCATTTTCATATGTTTATATTCTCTTGAGTATATATCTCTTTAGGATCTTCATGTATGAAAAAGTATCTATGACAATCCAAAGAAATCTATGTAGTTATTTTATAAATAAACAATACTTGGAAACTTTAAAATAGTAACATGAAATTAAAAAATACAAATTAATTCTAATTTGTTTACATATTTTTGATATCTTGGTTTAATAAGCTAATATGCATCCAGAAGTACTCCCAAGGGATCATAAATTCTTAGTGTAGCTTTCAATGCACCAATGTGCTCACAATTTTCTTGAAACAACCCATAATGTCAAAAATGGTAACTCAAATATCCAAAGAACTCATGATTCCATAATTTCAAGTTAATTCTCCAAACAATGTAGCGTACACCTTAGTTATCAATTGATCCAAAAAGGTTACAACAGTAGGAAGGGTGAATTAATGAATAGTTATACATGAACAATTAACTTGAAAGAGATTTTAAATCTTACAACTACAACACAAATCAACGTACTGTGAAAGAATGAGATAGTGGGGTAGATCACTTATGTGTATGTTTGATGTTCATAGATGGACAAACCCTTCTCCTATATATAGAATATTAGTCAAGCACAATGAAATAGACATAAGCCTAATGATCCAAGTCATTTAGGACCATATTACAAATAAAACTATTAACTAAATAGATCATCATCACTTTATAACACTTCCTTAAAAGCTAGAGAATGGGTGAAAGGCATCTCTAGTTTTAACATAAAATACTAAATCAGATGACATGACAAATAGAATATGTCACCCTATAAGTAACCTTTTCTCCCCCTAGTTATTACTCTTCAACTAATAAACCTATCTATTTAGAACAAACAATTAAATCAATACAAATACAATTTGAGAAAAATAAATGTATGGTTGGAATAAATAATAGTCAAGAAATCCGATGATGTCAATGTAACCATTGATGCATCTTCAAGTTGTCTTAGAGAATTGTAGCCAACTTGACAAAAGTACAAAAGACCACATACATGCATAATTTGGCATGAGCATAGACACAATGAGGTGTTGGTTACTTCCATACTAGTTATGTAAATATGTAGAGTGAATCTATAGGTATTGACATGAGTAGAAGATTGCATTAAGGAAAAACCCTATTAGATCAATGGAGGTGTCACTTAGCATGTGAGAAATAATAGATGCAATTCCGAGAAGAGATAACTACAATATATTGGTGAACATAGATTTGGAGACCAACAACCTTCTAGGAATATTTGTAGGCTAGAAATTGATGAGATTTTGAAAATTCTGATGTGGGAAAATAAAACATCCATATCTTGAGAATGCAATAACATTTCTACAAGACTAGCTATAGAAAGAACAAGATGCTGGAATCAACGCAACAAGATCTATTCCAATGTGTCAGTGTTGCAACGATGATCCTTTAATGTCACATATAAGTGGTGTCCAATTAAAATAAGTGTAGATAGACAATCCTTGTGGATATCATGGCACAAATACAAAGAAGCACATTACCATTGGGAAAGAGATATACTGGTGATGCGCTAGAAATATTTGAGAATAATACAATGCTAGTGAGAATTAGGAATCACAAATACATTAGAAGAACATATTTGCATATATGTTGAAGAATACCAAGATCCATAAAAATTGGAAGTGCTTGAAATAATACACATCATCTCTCTCTCATACTCTATCTCATATATATCACTCACTCCATATATGAAGAGAATGATAAGAAGAAAATGAGTAGTTAGATTTAGAATAGACACATGACCCACACATAGTGGAAAGAGTTTCACACTTGCAGGG
The DNA here is from genome assembly GCA_963693085.1 of Alisma plantago-aquatica. Taxonomy (NCBI): domain Eukaryota; kingdom Viridiplantae; phylum Streptophyta; class Magnoliopsida; order Alismatales; family Alismataceae; genus Alisma; species Alisma plantago-aquatica. The sequence goes on from OY856414.1 coordinate 556,505,962, forward strand.
TGGGAGGGTGGGGAATGAAATCTTCAAGTGAATTGTCAATTTCGTATTGGGGTTTGGGGGGGAAGACCCATTGAGGGTTCCCACTTCCCCGTAGTGGGTGGTTGTTGAGAAGATTCCACCCACACATGGGTTTCATGTATGAGCCCCCATAAACAAATGATCTTTGATAGAAGTCCTTCGAGGTTTCCCTAAAGCTTGTCATTCTTATTGAATTCATGATACCTACCAACAACAACATGAAGAACCTAGTAACATGTTCATCCTTATGTTAATGAAAAGAAGGTTACCATGTGCGGTCTTTGAAACAGCTCATTGTGAAGTGGGTTTAACACATATACGTTCAAATTTTATACAAAATTAGTGTGGAACCGATGCACAACCTTTGAGATGGGTTTCCATGTACCAAATCTTGACAATGTTGGGGAGAATAAAATTTCAATGAAGAAAATGGAAGAGTGGTAATGTACTTCCATGTGATATAATTGAAACTTGCTTTTTTCTCCACCACCTCCTCAAAATATGTAGGTGAGATTCTTAAAACCAACCCATATTGAAACTTTATTACTTAATTGATTAACAAAATCAAAATATCATGTGATGTCCTCGTCTCAAGAGATTATGGAAAGCAGTGTGAATCAACCGATAATACATGTTCACCCCATGAAAGGAAGACCACGATGGGGGCAATGTGCTACCTTGTGTAGATCATAACATGGACATCTAATGAAGAGACAACTCTAGCTTGGTTGGGGATGCATTTTGTACTCCCAACATGTTGAGGATTTTGTTGTTGGTTTTCTTAAATTGGATGGGTGTTTTTGGCATTGGAAGGGTGGTCAAAACGAGAGACTCACATCATGTACAAGGAAAGGAAATAGGGATGAGACTCACATATGAATTATTTTAGGCCAACTCAAGCGGACCAAGGATGATCCATGGGGGGATGACTAGGGGAAGTCATAGGAAAAGATGATGTAATTTTAATAAAATAAGAACAAAAGATACATGACCATAAAGGTCGATAAAAATCTTGGCAGCATCCAAGACAAGAAGAGATTGTAGAGGAAGTCTCTTTTTCTCTTATACCATGTGAAAGAATGAGCGCTGGTCAAATTCACGTGTGTTATGTATTTCATATGGGCAAACCCATCTCCCATATATAGGAGTAAAGAAAATACCAGGAAGTAGAAATAACCTAATGGGACAACTTATTTATGCTCATATTGCAAATGAACTTATCAACTAAAGAGACTTGTAATATTTTCAAAAACTATATTTTTCTAAAACATAATCATTTAAATAAAATAGGAAAACATTAATTTTTCATAGACATTATTTAATAGACATATAATTAGGAAAAAATATTCATACATTTATAAAAATAAAATATTTACACAACACTATGAATAATTAATATACTCAGTGTGCATAAACACTTTATTGGAAATACGAGGAGTCTGAATGTTTTTCCTTATCTTGAGACAACATGGAAATCATGTTCCAATATATAACATGCATTAATCATTGGTGTTTATCCCTGATATTAGATATTCTAACTATTTAGGAATGTAGGTATAAACAGATGTTAAAAAAATAGGTTCCCCAGGTTCTTAGCATTCAAGAGAGTATGTGTAATATTCTCCGTTTTTTTGTAAAATTGAATTATATAAATATGGTGCTTGAACTGATAAGTAATTCCTTAGTTATATTCTAATGTAATAACATGGATTTGACCCATGGCCCAAGTAAGGCCCAAGCAACTGGTTGCTTTGCAAATAAATCATTGTGGTACAAAGTGAAAGGAAAACATACTTGAATAAATAATACTGCCCTTTTGATATAATAAAAGAAATAATAGTCAAGTCTCCAAAAGAAAACAAGGTACACAGTGTTTTGGATAATTAAAACGTAATTATCTAGCATGTTTGGCAACACATGTTTGGGGTCATCAATTTGTATTATTTCGATCTAACTTTTTGTATACATGAAAATATAAGGAAAGGAAGAGAATTTTTGAATTTTGAAGAAAAAGGATTTTTCATGAGATAATGACATTGTTTTAAATAATGTTTAGATGGGTAAATTTTTGTAGGAAAGATATCCCAAAAAATCCCAATTACTAAACATAACTTGGAAAGGATATTAGTGAGAGGCGAAGGAATGGTCTGGAATTTATGATCAGATTACCCAATAAAGTACCATAGATTTATATGATTTCCTTTTTGGTGTGTCAACCAAAAAATATGGATGATTGGACCAAGAAATGTACCAAAGAAGGAAAAGAGAGAGAAATGTAAGGAGTTACATCTCTTAGACATTATGGTTTGATCCTCTCCTTCAATTTTACTTTTAGTTTGCTACATATGAAAAAAGAAGGAGGAGAGAATCGACAAGTCATTATTGCCTAGGATTAGAAATAAGCGTCGAAGAGACCAGACCAGAGGGAAGGGCTCCATGAGAAATATATATATATATATATATATATATATATATATATATATATATATATATATATATATATATATATATATATATATATATATATATATATATGGGTACCTCCTCCCCCTTCTTTCATCATCCTCCTTCTCTCTTCCTATCTTTTGTATAATCATTAGGGTTTTCTCCTAGGTTATATGAGTGTGTAGACCCAAGAGCCTTGTCTCCATGGTGGTAGTCTATTCTCATCCGAGGGAGTGTACACGTACCTAGCAATGAATGCCCAAGAGATATTTTCACCGTGACAATGGTGGTGTCAACAAAATTAGCTAGTCTTGGGTAGAGCCCTGACTCCGAAATGTAGTTATGAGGTACTCTGGATTGCAATGAAAGTCACTGAAGTTCTGAGACACCATGTCAACCCTTCTATAGTGAATTTCTTATTGGGGGAACATATCAAAGAGAGAGACAAAGGAATGGTCTAGAATTTATGATTGAATTACACAATTAAGTACCATAGATTTATATGGTTTCCTTTTTGGTGTGTCAACCAAAAAATATGGATGATTGGACCATGAAACGTACCAAAGAAGTAAAATCAAGAGAAAGGTAAGTAGTCACATCTCGTACACATTATGGTTTGATCATATCCTTAAAATTTATTTAGTTTGCTAAATAAGACAAAAGAAGGAGGAGAGAATTGGAAAGTCATTATTGTCTAGGATTAGAAACAAGCCTCAAAGAGGCAAGACCAAAAGGAAGGGCTCCATGAGCAACATATATATACATGTACCTCCTTCCCCCTTCTTCTTGCATCATCCTCCTTCTCTCTTCCTATATTTTTTATAACCACTAGGTTGTCTCCTAGGTTATATGAGTGCACAAACCTAGGAGCCTCATCTCCATGGTGGTAGCTTGTTCAGATCTGAGGGAGTGTACGCATCCCTAGTGTTGAATGCCTAAGATATATTCTCTCCATAAATATAGTGGCATCAAACGACATTAGCTAGTCTTAGGTGGAGCCTTGACTCTGACAAGTAGCCATGAGGTGCTTTGGATGGCGAGGCGAGTCACTCGATTTCTGAGACACCCCACCAACCCTTCTAGGGTGACCGGGTATAATCTTAGGATCAAATACTAGTATTTCCAACCCTTTATCCCTACAAAGGAATCCCATATATCTCTTTCACCTGTGTTCCCTCAAATAGAATTAAGATAGTCCTTGAATCCATGAGGAATAGGTAGATTGTAAGTGTAACGACCCCGCCTCCCGATAACCCCTACTTAAGGGAGGCCAAAAGGTCAGAGACTTTATCCCAATATTTCAGGATCAGTGGTTCGACATTTAATCAATAATAATTATCAAATTCTACTATTACTAAACTAGAAAGTTGGAATGAAACAAAATTTTCTGCATACCTTGTAAAATTTCGGTTCTAGACTTCTATCCACGGTAAAAGTCTAAGCTAACTAATCCTCCTTGCACAGGTTATTTGTATCTTCACAATATTATGATTTACTGTTTGTCCATTTTCAGAACTGTACCTAAAATGCCGAATAATAAAACGTCGGTCAGTATATTTCTATACTGGTATGTGGGAAACAATCAAAATTTCCACAACTAGTTTCTAACAACCTAATTATCACAAACAAGTTATTAACAATCCAAATTACGCTTTCAATGTGACATTCTCAACCGCCTTTGCCCTAAACCATGGATTACCCTCTCTTAAGGTTTATGTCCTTGCAAGGGACATAAGGCCACCTTCTCCATCCTGAGCTTGGTGCCTGGGGTCACCTCTCATGGTGCCCAATGATCTTCCCTCCAGGACTTGACCAATTAGACCTTCCCTCTAGGGCTTGGTCATCAACGTACATCAGGGTGGCATGTAGGTTTGAGAATACACATATATACTTAATTTTGATAATCGTAGGGACTTTATAGGATTGTAGAATTAAACATCCAATAGTTTAGGTTGCATCTAATTGATAAAAAGTTTGGGAAATGCCATGAAACTAAATCAATTATTCATAATAACCACATACATGTTCAACTGATTCAACAAGCTATTAATAATCCAAGTAAGGAAATATCTAGGCAAGCAAGCAGTTCACACAAGCAATAATCCTGAAACAATCATATAATTCAATTACTATTCACTTCCTCAGATTACACTCATATGAACTCGCTTCCTAGGGTTTCCTAATTCCTTTTTAGGGTTTCATCCTCATTATTGATACTATAACCCTAATTCAGCAAATCTAAGTATAAACCCTAATTAACTTGTCATATTCCTTCTATCAGGCTTAGGATCAATAAATAACATCATTATCCCAATTAATTCAAATTATTCAATTTAATTTCCTTCTTTACCCTAGATTAGGGTTTCTTGATGTATTATCATAGATTCATGGATTAAAACCCTAAAACAAGACAATTATTCTCTAATATCAGATTTAAATCTCACTTTATCTCTCAATAGGTTATTTATACTCGATTTAACCCATGAAGCATCTTATATTTGATATCTAATCATTATTAGGGTTTTTATCCTAAATTTAATGCACTTTATGATCAACTTAAGGTACTTTTCCAATTAGAAACGAAATCATATGCTAAAACTATTTATATCAAATTACTCATATTTTTATGATCATTTTTCATATATAAAGTTTCTTCATATGAGCTTCCTATTAATTTCTACAATTTTTGCAAGGAAAAGCATTTTCTTCGATTATCCATTAGACATGAATCAATTACCAAAAATCGCCATATATATTGGTCGTTCGATCAGTGATCCGCTGGACCACGCAACATCTAATGATCCGCGATCACGCACCTTACTCACGATAAAAAGAAACAAATGATGTGAGTGCCCTTACCTAGTCTGAAGACACGGGAGGGAAAGTTGGTAAAAATGCAACATATCATCTTCAACCTCGCGAGCTGGCCAGCAGAGCCCCGTGAGTCAAATTGCTCATTGACTTCAAACTCTCGACCACCTACGCACAAACGAAGGGGTCTGGCACCTTCGCCTACTCCTCCCGGAATTGGAGATACCTTCAATTCCTCCTCCACACTACTCCTTCACCGCTAAAGATCCTCGGATCCTCCGACGATACTGGTAGCTAGACGAGGGGAAAGGTCAGGGTGGTTGGCCAAATTGAACGCATCGGAGAAATCAGCATAGAGCTCCAAACACACGAGCAAGATGTGTAGATGTGTTGGTGCCACAGGGTATCCTCCCCTATATATAGGGTCGGTTCTCGATTCCTGGGAATTGGGGTTTCCCTGGTTTCACCACGAAACCTATGGAAACCTGGGATGATCAGATTCAGAAAGATCTCCCGAGTTTAATGGAACAATTCCCATCTAAGCACAATCTCTCAATCTCAACCAAAGTTGGAAACAAAATCCCTTCCCCTACTCTACAGTCCCTTGTGATTGGGACTTAGTCCCAACCATCAGATTTTTGATCCATGGTCCATGTTCAATCTGAATATCCAGATTATCCTATTTTTGTTGTGACATTTAATATGATTCAATGATTACCCATTTACTTTAGGAAACTTTTAAAAATCACAACTCATTATTCCTTTATCCTTTTTATACAAATTTTAAATTAAACTCTTAATTGGTATTATCTACTTGTGTACCAAATTTGAAACCCAAATTCCAAATAAAAAGGGTATTTCCTTCATAAGCAAGTTATCTTTTAATAAAGCCTATTTAGTTGGTATTTTCTCTTTCCTTTCTTATTTTCTTGGCAACTTGGGCTCCTTGGAACCCAAGAAATCCCAAAGACACGAAAAATACCTTTGGAGGCTACCTCCTAGCCTTCTAGAGGCTTCTACCTCTTTCTTTTCTCCTTTTCTTAATTATCCTTTTATCAACATAATTTCTTTTTCCTTTTATTTTTTTTCTTATTATTGGGCCCAATAGCCAATAAGACCCACGAAATCAAACAACAAGGCTATTAGCAAGGAAATCCATTCATTTAAATCAAATCATATAATAATTTTTTCATATATCCTTACAAGGAGAAATTATATTTCAATTCTGAGTTAAGAAAATTGTGGTTATAACAGTAAGGAGGCAAGGTCACCCCTTTACTAAAATTTAAAAGAAAATACACAACATCCATCTCTTATGAGAAATTTATATTATGAAGGTGATATGCATAATAATTCCATTTACATAAGCATGATCCAGATACAAAAATGTCAATAGTAGTAGTGCAAAGAAAAAACTAAATTATTACATGGATTTGATCCAAGTTCACTACATGAGTTTCATGAAACATAAACTAGAAAAGAAAACTATAGGATCTAGAAGTAGAAACCTAGACATCTCAGCAAGGTGTCCATGAATCTACTCTTGGGCAGGTCCTCCTTGGTCTTGTTCCACTCTTTGTCCTGGGCCTGGGTGGGTAGGATCACCCAGCAAGAGGAGAAAACAAAGTATTTATCAAATAAAGAACAAGAACAAAGTTAAGAACAACAATGAAAATATAGGGTACATATTCATCAAGAACATAGAGGGTTAAAAGTATGAGGCACATATAAAATACAAATCTTACCATAAGAAGTAATAAGAATATTAGCATGAATGATTAAGTTAGACTAAATTAACTAAGTAGGTTACCTACCGGACCCCAACCAATAGGTGTGGGGAGAGTAAACACATTCCTAGTCACCTAGAAAATATTTATATATGGGGAGAGTAACACATTCCCCTGGGTGATGTAGCACATGCCCAACTATGGGTGGTTGTACATAAGTACCACTACATTAGCTAATAAGCCAAACAGATCGTCACACTCAAAGAACACATATGCCAAGACTAAGTAACAAATAATAGGATATGGAAGGTTTAAATAAAAGAAATATTGCCAATGGGGTTCTACACCCCAGTAAATTTTGAAGTATTGTACCAAAAAGAGAAATAATAGGAACAAAGGTTTTAGTCCATGCCTCATTGGGAAATTAGGTTTTTGTTAAAAAAAAATGCCAACTTAAGGGATAAAATGCACATACCTTAATTCATAGTCCTCGATATCACTTTTCACCAACTTAGAAGATTCCAAGACCACCATTGCCTAATTTCAAGTTATTCACATGTATTAGGGTTTAATAATGCATGTAAGTGTAAGCAAACCCTAATTTATACTTTTTTGGAAAACCTCATATTTTGGTCAAAAAACCAAAATCAATCAATTATTTATGTTTTTGTGATCAATAAAAAATATTTATTTGCTTTAATTTGAGTTTATATGAATTAGTTACAATTTTTAGAGAATTTTAAATAATTTATAGATTCTCAAAAATAAACCTTTGAAAACATGGAAATCAGACTCTGGAAACATTTTTATTATATGCTCCACGTACACAGTATATTTGGATATGCTGATTTGTGCTTTTGTTTCACAGTGTTTTAGGTACATACTAGATAAGATGATATCATGATATGATGGACAGATGAAATTACTTAAAGACATTAAAGTTAATTTGTAAGGAGGATCAACTAGATACTTATTCTCATATGTATAATACTGATGAAGGAAAGTTAAGTTCTAGAGGAACATCTTGTAAACAATATATTTGAATTAATGGAAATTATTTATTGTTATTTATTATTGGCTAAATCTGGATCCTTGGGAAAAGTTTAGATAGTGACTCTCATCTTTTTTGCCATCCTTAATTGGGGGTTGCTAAAAAGTGAGGTCGTTACAGTATGTATTTGTAATTTTATGATATTGAAATAACTTCTCATGGATTTTGTAGTTACCTGCCAATTCGTCAAATTTTAAAATACTATTAAATAGTTTTATGAAAACTATATTTATTCTTAGAAAAGTCCACTTGAGGGCTTATTGCATTGACGTGGACTAGTCAAATCAAGCCATGTCACTCTTAGATCAGTTGCCTAACCATGTGACACTAGATAAAAACCATAGACAATGTCTCCATACCTAATTGAGGGTCATGTAATTCACAGAAACCATGGGGAAATTTCACCATTGACCCATCAAGATTCTATCATTTAAAGAACAAAGAACTTATCAATATAGACCTTGGTACACAAACTAGAATTCATATTAAATGAATTTCAAAACACAAACAAAGATAGAAATCTCTTTCTTGTACTCCTCTAAGTAAAACAAGCCTATTTGGGGGTTTATTTCATGGTCTTGGGTTATAAGAAAAATATCACACAATGGAGGAACAAGTAAGGAATAAAGGAGATAAGGTAAAATATTTTTAATAAAAAAAAATCAATTGACAAACAAATTATGATATTTGCTTGTTATAGGAGTCAATATAAATTCTAGATTGTTAAATTCTACATAACCAAACATAAATAAGAAAAATAAGAAATAGAGTGAAGGCTTGAATATAAAGTCCTAATTTGGTTGTGTGTGTTGTAGTGATCAATATTCTCACCATTCAAAAGAGTCTAGGAGGTTACAAACTTGTTGGAAAACCGCATTTGATGGTATAATGAAAATGAGGACAGTGTTATAGCTATAGTGTATATGGTGGAGATCGGAAGATGTAACGGTATAGTAGTTGAGGATTGGAAGTAGTTGATGTCAACTTCGAGATTGATTTGAATAGAGGATGATGTTAGAGATGGTATGTGGTAATTGGTATAGGAAACCATGTAAAGTAAGAGTTTATTTTTCTAGAAAGGGTAAGATAAGCTTGTAACATCCTGATTTTTAGATATTTGCTTATAATATCATATCCTAATGGTCACATCTTAGAAAAGGGGGTCAATTTTAAATAATCTTTACTATAATAATTCACTAGAAAAAAATTGACTAATAGGAGACTTGTAAATAAGACTACAACAGAAATATCAACATTTAATTCTTTTTAGATATTTTGTTATGTATTATTCATGTTTTTTTTTGTTTTAATTATACTAATGTACACATTCACTTAATTGAAAAACTAATTCTTCTAGATTATTCTACAATTTGAATAAGACATCTAATAAAAATTTAAGCTCGTTTGGGATTAGTTTGAGGGGTCTAATGATTTTCCTCTAGATAAATGCAAAGAAAATGCTTGTTTCCCTATTTTCTCGGAAATACCTTAAATTCGGTTTTGTGTGACTAATCAGATCTGGGTGCCAGTTGAATGAATTAATCATGACCGTTCATCCTTTCCTCAACCTCTGGTTGTTTGGGAATAGGACTCCCAGTTTCAGTGGATTGCAATTATCTTGCGATTGCAGTGATCGTTTCAAAAACGAACTCCTTTGTTGTCTTCGGGAGATCAAGACGCACTCACTAACCCCCTTCTCAAGCCCTAGGGTTATCTATAAAAGAAATGCTTCTTTCACTATCGACATCTTCCTCAATCCAGATTTACAATTTAGACCCTAGCACTTTCCTTTCTCTCTTGAGCGTCGGTAGAGCATCGTCTTGGTCTTCTAAACCCTTATCGACCATCAATTTCATCGCAAAGACCTTGATATCCTCCACCTTACACCACTTTCAACCCCCAACATTCCACCTTCATTCTCCACTTCTAGACTGCCTTTGGCCAATTATTTTCATCCTCACCATCTTCAAGGACCCACAAGTTAGAGGCAAGTCTCTATTTTGTCTACGAATCGGTGAGGTGGTGGGTCGAAAAAGCCGTTGTCGAGTTGCAGAGGCGGGAGTCGGGAGACGAGTTGCAGAGGCTACTAGGGCTCGAAAATAGTCCACAACTCTCTATCTTGATTCCAAGCATGCACCACTGATTCGATGCTAGGAGAGGTAATTCATGTGTACCAAATTTCAAGCTCCTACAAAGATTTCTGGCAATCTGTCACTTCCGGTCATCTTCATGACCAATTCAGTGTGTTACTGACTCCGACATGATCTCTTGAATCTACTCATTTTGTTTCTTTGTCGAGAACTACCATCTTGACCAGAGTTTGGACTCGGGCCCTGGAAGGATCAACGTCTAGAAACCATTGTTGGCTGCTCCGGCCAGGCTGGTGACGAGCCAATGCTCGTTCGTCTTGTCCTGGTCTCGCAAGGAGATCAGTTTGCTTTCTTTTGCCCAGATTTCATCGTACTTCCTTCAACAATCGACAGAAGGTCATGTTGTTCCAGACCTTACGAAGAACAATCCCTCATATTGGTTTACTGTGGTGCCATTTCACGCGAATAAGATAAGTAAATAAAATGAAGGGTATTTTGGGATTCTTACCACTGTGCGCGCCAGGTTTTAAGTTTGATCCGATTTTCTTTTATCTCATTTATGATTGGCCCAGAAGATCTTAAGATAGAGAAAATTCCAATAAATAATCCATATAGCATAAAAATACCAAATTTAAACCATAGTCTGAGATAAATATTCTAATCATAATGAAACCTTAATATCACCCTAATGACTAGCATATAAATAGATATTCATACAAGTATATACTAGTTACACCTTTATGATTAAGAGTGGTGAACTAATACAATTAGTCATACTTTATGGATTATAATATTATAAACATATCTAATGGGTAAATTAGAAGTACCAATTACCTACATTAAAGATGAGTAACCACTAATAATGATGTTATGTTATTATAATGCCATCGTACGATATAAACTTAAATAAGTCGAATTCATGTAGCAAGAACATATAGATAATGTGTACATTTATAGATCAATGTTATTCAAATCAGAACCCTTCCATTTCTTTGAGACACCAACCATCAATCCTAATTTGAAGTGGAAAGGGGTAAGGTCAATAAGATAAGTTAAGAAGAAGTGAATGTAGTCAAAACCTATCCCTAACTCATATGACAAATCATCTATAGAGGGTAAGATAATACATCATAGAACATCACGTCATGTGAATTGACTCAAGGTTCAGGTACATGCACCTAGAAACCCTAATTGAGCGCAATAATAACCCTAGAAGTCTTGACCGTAAGAAAAGACATGAAGACTGATAGATCCTATTGCTTTTAGGTGAAGGTTAGGAGCAAGACTTTTAGCAGAGTTGTCAGACAACATTTTGCTTACCACAGGTAAGTGGGCCATGTCCTTTAAATTCACATTATCTAATTATCTTTCTCAGAATAGTCCATTAGAGGCATGGTCTATGTTCAAATATAGATTGCTACTGTTCAGTACAATATAATTTCTACCTCAGATAGCTCATACTTAGATCATATAAGTTATCTATTTCAAGTTATTATTCATGGATAATTGTTAGAAATCATCATGTGGATTATTAAATCTCAGAATATATTTTTAGATTTTATTCCAGTAAGTTAATTCCTTGCATGAATTTAGAATCTAGAATCTCTTTTAGAATATCAAATTTAGATATAGAATTTAGATTTGAAATTTATCATAGTTATTGACTAATTGAGTTTTAGAATTGAAAAAACATCTTATAATCTAGAATGCCAGAACAAATTACAAACTTCAGAACTCATCTCAAATAGTTGAGATACAAAATCAGAATAGAATCAGAAATAGAAATCAAATAAGAAGAGAAAAGAATAGAAAAAGCCACAAGAACATAATTTATATTATATAATAAGTCCTCACATAATAGAAGTACTGCAGTACACAGAACAGAAGGCTTTCATGCCACAGAAGGTGCATTAAAAAAAAGGCACTTGGTGCCACATAACAGACGACACCTTGGTGTTACTAGAAGGCATTTATGCCACAGAAGGTGTGTTGCACCCTAGAAGGCACATAGTTCCACAGAAGCGGACTTATTGTATAATAGTGGACACATAAAAGGTATAATGTGTAATAAAAGATGCACATAGAGATGTTTACTTTTTGGTTTAGTTGTATATTTCTATTTTTTACAATTAAATTACTTCCGTGTAGTTATTAGAATTCAATGCCACTTAATCTAACCTAGGATTATTTTTCTTTATGCATGGTTGGGGACACGACGTCCGAAGATAGTGAGGAGTAGTCTGCGGGATCTGTGAATGAGTTTTAGATTTAAGACAACAAGCTATCTATCACTGGTGGGACTCTATCTTAGGCGATCCTTCCAGATTAAGATTTTATCTTTTCTCTTTTAGATCATGTAGGGAGATGTGACTCCCAAACTCATAGTTTTCTCATGTTGGACTTTACCTTTTTATTATGTTACTATGGTTAGTTTACATGGTACTATAATCCAGAAATATGATGTTTGCCCTAGAAATTTATATTATATGTGTGTTGATGCTTCCACATATGATTTTGTGGTCAATAAATGGGAAAGCATTACAAAGCTAGAGGGGAAGTTATATTGTTGTTGGATTCTTCATGAGTAGAGAGAAAAGGTGTAGAAATAAATTTTTCTCTTACTTCTACTCCTCAAATCACATCAACCCCAATTTAGGGTTGTGTGGAGTGCATGATTTCTTGAGCAAAGGAAAGGGAAAATCAAATTGTCTCTTCTAGGAGAAATCAAGACAAGAAATTGATCTAGAAATAACAAGTAAACTATAAAGAATAAGAACCATTAAACTTTGGTGGTTGGGGAGTCAAAATTGATTCTGGTTTGCAAAATAAAATAGAAGAATAAGTAGTAGTTGAAAATAAAATATCGAGAGTAGAATTGAAAATGAAGCCAAGAGTAGATTAATTGTGTTCCATATGAACATTCTTAACATTAGCAAGGTTCGATAACTTGGGAACTTGTTGATGAATCTCCTAAAAGTGGAGTATGGAAATGGGTTAATAGACTCCCTTAGACCATTTTGAAAGCTCAAACAAATAAATAGTTATTAGTTATTTTTGTATTTTGTAAAGAGTGAGAAAAATGAAGATTTTGAAAAATGAAAAATATTTAACATGGCTGAGAAAACAATAGTCTATAAAGACTGTTGACTTTTTCAATATGCCACACTCTAGTATCAATGATGTAAATATTATCTATTTGTATTAATAATGTATGAACTAAGTGTTGCATATGATCAAGGAACTTGGACAAGATCCAATGACTAATAATATGCAATTATATGTGTGCTTGTATGCTTGTGAGTCAAGTTGTACTTAGTCATAACTTGTATATGTGAAAATTTTGTAACTTTATAAGAATGGTGTAAGAACAAGTGATGACTAGATAAAAACCATCCTAAATTGAGTTTATACTTATATGCACCCGTTTACATAGGTAGATATTTTTTCCATATTTAGTTGAGCCATTTTCCAAAATTTTGAATCTATTTCTATCTGAGCTAGTCTTCAAGGAGCTCCAATGAGTCTATAAAATGGGGAAAATCTATTGGGCCAACTCAACTTTGAATGTATGAATGTCGACTAGACAACTCTTATTTATGGATCCAACTATACATATTTGAAAAGGTGTGCTTAGTTATTCTTTGAAGGCATTAGCTTTGAACTTTGAAAGATGGTCATTCTACCATATGTGCCTATAAATATAGAGCTTGAGCAATGGGATGCAACCACAATAAGGAATTCTACATTTAATTCTAAAGTCAAAAATAATTTAGATTCTTTCTTATCTCCTATTAAAACAGTCTTCTTTTCAGAAACTGCTCAATTTTTTAAGAAGATTACCTATTACTCGTGAAGGAGCCAAGAAAGTAAAGGGTACTAAAATCAATATGATTAACCATTAGCTAGAGTTATTTCACTTGGAAAACATGAAACTATTTAGCAAATGTACTCCACATTTACTTCTATTATAAATGCCATGAAATATGTTGGAATAGTATAGACGATCATGAGCTTGTTACTAAAGAATTGAGTTTTATAACCTCTAAGTATGAGAAGAAAGTTTCTACTATAGAATAATCTCCGGATATTTCTACTTTGCAACTTGAAGAACTTATAGGTAATTTAGAGACAAATGAATTAGGCTCCAATTACATGATATGAAAGATGGATGAGAAAATAATGCTAAGAAAAAAGTACAACCCACAAAGTAAGGGTCTCAAAACAACCATCTTGTTCATCAAGTGGCTCATCTATTAGTGAAGAAGAAAAGAACTACCAAGGTAAAAAGTCAAATTATTCTTCTAACATAGGAATTAGATCTTTTTCTACTAGATGTCATGCATGTTGGGAAATGAACATTGGAAGGATGAATGCCTAGAACTTAAAAAAGGTTAATAATTTAAAGGACAAAAAGAATAAGGTACCATTCTTCCTGGGATTCCTCTTCATATTTGGGGTCAAATTATGGGTATGAAGTTTGCCATCATTTTGTTCAATGCCTAATCATGAAACATAATGAAAATTGTGAACAAGGCAAAAAGAGGTGCACAAAGTGATGATAATGATGTATCTCTTTCAAAAAAAATTAAAAAATGAGCTTATTTAACTTGTTGAACTTACATCAGAAGAAGGTTGATAAATATAAGAAAAAGAGAAAGAAATTGTCTATATTGGTGATTCTTTGAATGTAGAACCTAATGAGCTAAATGATCAATATTCTGGGGAAAAGAAAAGGATAGATGATCGTGATTCTCAAAATACTACTTTGTAAACTCAAATTTCTACTCTTTAGGATAAGTTGAATGATATGGATAGAAAGCATATTATTTTCTCACATGTGGACTCACTAGTATAGGAATGGTTTGTAGTGTCAGTTTTTTTAAGCATGTAGTGTCACTTTTTAACCGAATCCTAAGTGGGCGTTGCTATAGAATTTTACCTATAGGGTCGGTTTTTTAACCAAAGAAAACCGACCCAATAGGTTGTAAAAAATGAGGAAGAAACTGTGGCAAAGTTTGTAAGGTCCGTTATCAAAATCAATCTATAGACATGTAGCATCGGTTTTCTTAAAAAAAACAAACTTAGAGGTTCACTCTAAGGTTGGTTTTTTAAGAAAACCGATGCTATAGGTCTAAAGATTGATCTTGACAATTTATAGACTTGTAGCATCAGTTTTCTTAAAAAAAATCGACCTTAGAGTAAACCTCTAAGGTCAATTTTTTAAGAAAACCGATGCTACAGGTCTACAGATGAGCTTTACAATCTGTAGACCTATAGCATCGGTTTTCTTAAAAAACTGACCTAAGAGTGAACCTCTAAGGTCAGTTTTTTTAAGAAAACCGATGCTACATGTCTACAAATTGTAACCACACACGGCCGTGCTACACGGAACGGCCGTGCTACACGGCACGGCCGTGCTACCATATCCCAACACGGCTGTGCTACACAACACGACCGTGCTACCAGAAGCCAACATGGTCGTGCTACACAACACGAGCGTGCTATCAGAAGCCAACACAGCCGTGCTACGTGGCACAGCCGTGCTACATGGCAGAAATAGAAACATAACAGAAGAACAAGAAGAACCAGGATATGGGAGAGGGGAGCATTGATGCTCAACCGTCACCATTCCAAACCACACATTAATAACAAAAATGATTCATATATTCAGTTGAGTTACACATATTCACATCATAATATACAAAATGATAGATTGTAAGTCTGAGATGAATGGAGTACTAAAATCACATACATAAATGGAACTGGCATATTTAATCCAATGATATATTGACTTCATTTAGAAAACATCTGACCACTCTTTTCAAAATTCATTTAAGTCCTCAAGTGTGTAAGGCTGAGTTGTAAAGATCTGTAATAGAAAATGCACATGCTAATATTTTATAAAATGACTAAAATCACTTGAAAATTTATAATGTTATTCTTTATTACCTGATATATAGTCAGAATGTCATATGATGCTTTGTTCGATAATAGATTACATATTTTTCATTACATAGTAGCCACAAGCCCAATCATTATTTTGTATAGGACACTACAAATAACGAATTATACTTAATGTTAGTAAACTACTATAAATAGGAGTTGAGATAAAAATATAACAGTTGACATATAAGAGTTGAAAATTAATACATATAAGACTAAGCAGTTGTCAAAGTAGCTACCTTGACATTTTTCACTTGCCATTTTAGAACCTATAAGTATACATATATTAAGTTAAACATCATGCATCGATGATCTCATCTATAAACCCTAAAGTGTCAATCTGAGACTACACAATGTCTACTCTCATATTTCTGGAATGTATATAATGATTACATATGTGATTGATAAAAAAATGTAGATATGAAAGAATATATATATTTTTATTATTGGTTGATTTACTAGTAAAAAAATGGCACATTGGGAGAGTGAGAATATTATACCTCACTTGTAGGCTGAAGAAGAAATATATGCAAGTCAACAACAAGTCAATAGCACCTGCAACAACACAAATGCAAAATTGACAAATTTTGAAATTTCTACAACTCAGCCAGCATGGCCGTGCTGCCCAGTACGGTCGTGCTACCTGGTCAGTTACATGACAGTAAAAAGAAAATGGAGGAGTGATGCGGAAGATACAACCGTGCTACCTTGAGAAGAATCGGACGGTGGGGGAGATTGTGCGGGAGAAGAACTGGAGAAAGAAGGTGTGCGACCCTTGCAACGACGTAGGCGTCGTCACCATTCAAGGAAGAAAGTGGATGGGCGTTGTCTCCAAAGTGCATGGCGTCGGAGATGGTAGTCGATCTGGAGGCGTCGGCATCATCTAAAGAAGAAAACGGTGGTTGGGCATCGTCGTCTAAGAAGGGGTGTCAATTTGCCTCTCTTCGGGTGTGGAGATGGTTGGGAAGGTGACCTTGGAAGCGGCGGCGATTTGCTTCTCTTCGGGCGCGGGAGAAGGAATGGGGGGATGAAAAAAAATGAAATGAAACACAATGAAATACGGCTCGGCTTTGGTCTAATATCAGCCTGACCTCTAGGGTCGATTATCTCAAAAAACCGACACTACATAGACTAAGTGGTGCCCGAATATTTTGAGACCATCTCTAAGGTCGGTTATTTGAAAAAACCGACCCTAGAGGTCAGGGTCTATAGGGTCTATAGAGTCGGTTATTTGAAAAAACCGACCCTACAGGTCAGGGTCTATAGGGTCGGTTATTTGAAAAAACTGGCGCTAGAGTTCCAAAGCGGTGCCCGCATTTTTTTGTTGACCCTATAGCATCAGTTATTTGAAAAAACCGATCCTATAGATCGAGGCGCGAAGCCAAATTCGCACGAATTTTTGCCGCAGGAAACCTGTAAGGTCGGTTTTTTTGATAAAGCTGATGCAATAGTCTATTAGGTCGATTATTTTAGTAAAAACGATGCTATGGGCAGCGACGTTACAGGCTAAAAATGTAGTAGTGACTATGATCTTATTGGTCAAGTAGATGACAATTTAAATGATAAAATCTCTGGTGTTGAAGATTACTTTGCTATTAGTAGGAGGTGCTTAATTTCTACTAATAAAGACTCTCTTTTTTTGCAGACATGAAACCATTTTTTATATCCTAATTAGATTTAGGAGAAAAAGGACCAATTTGAATATATGTTCCTTTTTACACTCTCATGTATTAAACTATTTGTCTTATGGAATGCACTCATTTTACCTGACACAATTTTTTGGGCTAATAAGGATTATTCCTACACAATAGGTTTTTGTAGGCAAAACCACTTTTTGGGTGATAAAATTTATCCAGCATGTAACTGACTCCTCGACTCACTCTATAGAATCACTAGACACAATGTTTTCTTCTATAGTAGGGGTCTCCTCCACCAACACCTCTTCCTTCACTGACTCAGACACTTTTATCTCCGCCTCCACCCCAACAGTTGCAGTCTCCTCTATAGTCGCCTCTGCCAATATTGGGTCACTTTAGGATCCAGAACAATACGCTCAGTTGCAATCATTGTTATCCCCTCCACAATGTACGTGGTCTTAACAACAACGTTAACAATGAATGATATGAGGACTACTTGTTAAAACTCATTGATGATCGCTAAGGAATATGAAAATCATAAGATATCTTTAAATAAATTTTCAAACACTAGAAATATGTGGAAGAATATTTTCATTCTCTAAATGGTCATGCAGGTATAATACGATTTGCTTATGTTCCAGGAAATGAAATTAGGAATAATAATAATAAGAAGAAGAAGAAGAAAGGGTCTATATTTTTTAGAACTAAATGCTTGTTCTTCTTTCTCCATTAACCATGTTTTAAGTTTTGCTTGTGGGAATTTAGGTCACTATGCTCACCCATGTCCACTAAGATGAAGAGTGATAGCAACATGGTTTGGGTTCAAAGAGCCTCTCTCTAGATGAGTTTTGAAATAGCATAAGATTTATTGGATATCTATTTGATGAGGTTTTTTTTCTAAGCTCTGAATTGGTTGATTTTTCTATATATGGCTAGTTTTTAAATTTATATTTAATATATAATAAATTGGTAGAGGTCTATATTTTTGTTGGATTAATATCTCCAATAAACTTTCTCTCAATCAAAATGTAGTTCGATCGAGGGGCATTTGGTCCAATTACAATTTGATCCAAATACTAACTATCAATATTTATTTTGGCTATCTTACAATTGGTATATAAACATAGCTTGTTGCATGTGACTATGTTCTTTAGGATCTAAAATGAATTATTATACATGTTTCAAGTCTGTTTTTAGTTCTTTAATAGCTGTCTTTATTTTAGTGGTTAGTTTCTAGGTTTAAGCATAATTTTATTAGTATGAGATTGGGGGGGCTCAAATAATGTGATTTATCTTTATATCTTTATTAGTTTATGTTTTTAATGGCTTCTTGATATCAATGTGGGATATCACTTCTTGATAGTATAAAGATTCTTTGTTGTTTTCTATTTGGTTTTGTATGCCATCTCCCCATCATAGAGGATTTAGAATTCCTTGTTTTGTTTTCTTGCATCTCTTTGACAATGATGGACTCAACATTCCTTATTGTTGGCTTAGAGAATCCACATTGATCTCTTTTTGTGTTTAATGGGATCTCTGTGTCATGCAAGGCTTGTGATTCCAAACACTGATATTGGGACATCTTTATCAAATGTTCCTTGATCTAATTGTGTCTTTTTATATATCTTGTCTTGCAAATATTTATGTTTGTTTGGTATTCTATTATTTAATGGGTGAGGCTTCCCCTCCATGTGGTTATCCTTTTGAGGGAGAGTATATCCTTGGTGGGAAGTATGGCAAGTGAGCCCACCTTTTTCAATTCAACAAAGAGGAAGAAAAATCCATGAGAAAAAGTAGCTTTATATATCAAATCAAATACATAATACTCTATCTTTTTGAGATATTTATCTTCATCAAAAAGAGGGAGAATGTTGTCTTTTTGGATATACCACAATATAATTTTAATGATGCAAATAATTTTTGTTTGCATTATGAATGTCTGATTTAAGTGTTTCAGGTGATCAAGGAACTTGGACAAGATCCAATGACAAAAATTATCAAATAATATGTGTGTTTGGATGACTAGATGATGCTTTACATAGGTGCACATTATACAAGTTGAAAAGAATGATGACAGAATAAGTGATGAATGGATGAAAATTAACCTAAATCAAGTTTTGTGCTTATATACAACCATTAGATAGGTCGATAATTATTCCATATTAATTTGAGTCATTTTCCAAAATTTAGGATCCATTAAGATAGTGTGTTTATCAATCAAACTCTAATTCAGTCGATATGCACTCTGATAACTTTAGATCGATGGGGACATTATTGATAGACCAAAGGTGGACTCAGTAGTGTTTTAGTCAAAATTTATTTTGACTGAGATGCATCTTGGATGAACTATAGTTCGGCCAATGGCAGTTTTGTAGAAATATTTTCTAGTGTAGAAGTAGCAATTTAATCCCACCCAAGCATCCTATAACAATTAATTTCATAGTAAACTCATCTTAACAACTCCCAACAACTATCCTAGTTATTCCTAAGTGTTCCCTATATATTAGTGAATCATGGACAGACAAAGGATACATGAGTAAACCAACCACATGTTATCCATACATGCTTAGAATTTCACATTGCTATCTCCAACTGCCTCTAAGCTTTAGCTCAATCATAGTACCATGCTCTACCAAATAGAGCCTTGCCTAAACTGATGTGAGTGGTCATCACCTATTCACTAGAGCTTCCATTGTGTAAAGTTTATGAGAAGAGGTGTACTTTGTTTCTTCCTTCTTGTTCCATGTTTGGTTTGTTGCTTTGTGCTACTTTTTGTGAGAAGGAGGCAGTGAAGTTTGTTGGAGATACTTCTCACGAGAAGGTTGTGTCTAAAGGTGGTGAAGGTAGATTGTGATCTTCTCCAAAGAGATCGATTTTCTAGATTCTCACAAAGAATACAAAATATATCCTTGTTCTTGAAAAGGAGGTTGTCCTTGGTCTACAAAAGAATTCAATAATTGTTTCAAATCAATATAAAAAAATATTATAATACAATGGTTGGTAAATCCTAGTTGGAAACAACTACATAGGTGGTTGACAACATTTTAGGAAATAATCAATATGCACCATGTAATTTTTATAGTTGTCTATCTTGTCTCTTACTTTCTTTACTCTTTCTGTTGTAGTATATTTAAGCAAGTTGTAATTAACTAGCTATGTATTTTTACTTTGTATAAAGTGGGATTTTATTTATTCACCTCTTAGAGAATTCAAGAACCTACACCCGTAGTGGATAGATTTCCAATCAGCATGATTTGAAGAAAAAATATATTGTGACAAACTCAATTTTCAATGTTTTATAATATCACATATATGACTTTGAGATTTTGATGTATCAAAATGATCTCAAAATTTTCTACAGAGCTTATAATCATTTATTAGATATATGGTTAAGATTTCAGAATTTTTGGAGATTAGTTGAATAATTGTAAATTTCATAATGGGCCAAAAATGATAGTTTTTGGATATATTTTAGTTACAGATCTAAACAAATTTTTATTCAACAATAATTGGTGGAAGAGTTGTTAAATGGTATTGAAATGTGCTACAAAATTTCACACCAATCAGAACTTGTTTGATGGTTCCAAAATTTATACAAGAACTATAGTCGAACGAAATTTAATGGTTCAAGTCATTTACATTATTTTGGTGAAACAAAAAAAAAATCATATCGTGGGATTCCTTTGTCTAGATAAGATGAAATTTTAAATGGATCCTTTTGATTCAATTATGATTTTTGGATAAATTATGGGTTTATTATTTTGGAGATACGGTTTATAAATAGTGTTTAAAATCATGATTAATGGATGATGTGATTCGAAATACATTTTAAAGTTTCCATGACCAAATAAATTCATTGTGAAGCATTGGCTTTTTTCTTTTTTAAGGGTAAATTTAAATTTGGTAGACAAAAATTATTTTGGAAGTCAATCATTACTGCGAAAATATTTTTTTGGTTTGGTGAATCTTAATGACAATTATGGCTTTTAGCATATATTTTTGTTAGGATAATTATGTAGACTTCCAAATATTTTTATTTTAATCACTTCATTAAATAGAGAGAGCTAGAAGTTTTACATAATAATAAGTTCTGATTAACATTTCATAATGTTGGAAGCTTTGGTCTTTAAGGTTACAATATTTCAAAACAAAAAGAATTGAATTGCATAATGTTGTTTTAAAGGCATCAATTCAATTTAATAGTAAGTTGGTGGTAAACATTATGTACAAAGATGGTATGGAATATTGATATTTGATTACACAAAAGAATTATGTTAGGAGATATAAGACTTTTTTTGTGGTGGAGATATTTTTTTATATTAAAAAAAATTATGTAACAGACTAATTGCATTGTGGAACATATGGCTTGATCAAAATGTTTTCTGAATTGTCAAACCAAGAAATTATGAGTTTCTTTTAAAAAAATATGAATTAAATTAAAAAGGATGTTTGACCACAACTTTTCTCCCCTACATATAGGTACACACCCTATTGACTATGTCCATGCACATAACAAACAACTTGGATTTCTTCCTGATGCATGTTTACTACACGTATTAAATGCAAGTGCACATATTAAAGTAATATAGGTCAATAGAGGCCCGAATATCAAACTCGGGGAAACATGAATCTAAAAACTACTACAAACTATGACTTGATCAGCTAGACCTATAAAAAATATGATTGAATGATTAATTGACTGATTTCAAGAATTAAAACTAACTTACTAAGGGTGTGATTACAAATAGAATGGATTCCCTGGAAATACAATTTTAGCAAGGTTTATATTGCAATTAACATTATTTATCAATCTTTAGTTCTCCTAACCCTAGACTAATACAAACCCCACTCTCATATATTTGCAAAGTACCCTCTCTCACAGTGTAATTCACTACCTAATCTAATACAAACCCCACTCTCATATAGATTTAATTCTTAGTTAGTTGCTTTAATGAATCCTATAGGTTATACCCTTCATAGTCATAAGCCCTCTCTCGAGGCATGGTCTAGGATAAGTAAATCTATGACTTATCCAACCTTTAATCCCTCTCTTGAAGCAATTAACGGTTTAAGATATCAAGTATGGTGGTCAAGTATAAATAATTCATGAAGCAATCGCAGAGCTATGTTGAAAAATTAGGAAACACATATATACCAACTCATAATGTCAAGTACAACACCTAACCGGGTTACTCTCAGATCTTAAGGAATTAGGGGATTAGCCTCTCATAATTTTAGTTGCCTTACACATATACAAAAAAGGGAAATTGGGGAACTCCCTCTGACGAATGTGGCAGTTTGTTATCTGTTGGTTGCAAATCCGTCCATAGAAGGTGCTCAAATCATTTAGAATATAGTTTTCTCCTCTCTTTTCTCTTCTCATGGTTCTCCTTTGTTGTGCAAAAAACTCCAGCGTGATTACTAGGTCTAGCTGAAATCCTACCTAAGCAAAACATTGACTTAGGGTGTCATTAAGTTGTTGTCTTTGGATTAATCACTATATTTAATATTTTCTGATCGTCCCAAGTTGGTACCACCGATAGGATGTCAATAGTACCGAGTCCTCTTCTAGGTCGTGACTCCATGTGAGTGTCAGTACTATCAATTGGGGTGTCGAATAGCATCGAGTTGCTCCCTGACATCTCCTGATAAATTTTCCATGTACAAGTTGGCGCCACTGATAGGAGGTCGGTGGTTCCGAACTGATTTGGTTGAGTTACTATCCATCACATCGGTAGTACCGAACCTATTGTACCATCGAGCATCTTTGACTCATGACTATCTTTTTCTTCCATTATCGGTACCATTGATAAGGTTGTCGATAGCACGGAGTTGAACTAGGACCTGTCAATTCACCTAAACTTCAAAATAAAAGACATAAGTCCAATAATTTATGATAAATCCATATGAAATAGTAGAAATAGCTAATACTTGATGCAAATGTATGATACATTCCAATGATGACAAACCATGCACATATAATGTTAAAATGAGAAAATATGTATGATATACATAATAAAAGTGAATAATATTTAGTGCATTAAAATCCCCTACATTTAAATGTTGTTGGCTCATGAGAAACACTACTCTCAGATCTATTTGAGACTACAAAACAACAAGTAATATGAACTTCACTTCTCAACTACCCCACCTGGTGGTCCCAAATCGGACCTTACTGACCACTGAACAAATAACAACTTTCAAGTGACCAAAAATGTTCATTAAAGATTCCCACCCCTATCTCACTGAAACACTATCAATAGAGCTATTAATATCATAGTCAATAGGGCATTCACTTGGTGCATCATGTGATTCCCTATCTACATTGCTCTTTTCTACCTACCAAACTAATTGGAAGCAGTTCCCCTTATGAGAATGAATGAGGGAATCAATCATATATGTGTACTACCACAAAGAGAAATGGATGGAATGAAATAGGTGGCTTATGAAGAATCCAAAGTAATTTTCGAATCATTTATGCAAAAATAATCATGATGAACATACCAAATGAAAGAAGTAAGAAATGCATGAATCCTATTGCCTATTGTTTTGGGTGGAATCGTGCAAGCACTAAAAGTCTCATCTGATTGATGAAACAAGAATAAAAGAATGCATCATGTATCTTGTTTTCATCTCTTCTTGAAAAAAATTCAGAATTGTGCTTAGGGCATCATTTTCTCCCTCTTTATTGCCTTTTTTATTTCTTTTTTTGTCATTTGCCCACTATTTTAGCATGGTTGAAGAGTATTCTCGGCCTTTGCTATAACAATTTATTTTTTTCATTTGAGGGGTATGGATGTGTATCCTTGTACTTTATTTTTGGAGAAAAAAAACATGGGTACATGATGTAAGAATGAATGATGCATATGATATGAAATATACATGAATTTTGTTATGCAACTGATTGATATGCACATAATTTTATATATATATATATATATATATATATATATATATATATATAACTAATGCAATAAAAAGACTAGATATCATGTCACATATTATGCTATGAAATGCATTCAAGAGGAAATAAATCGAGTTACTTGATCATCTTAAGGTGGTGGATCAAATGTATGAAAATGTGGATGGAATCATTATATTAAGAGACAATGCTTTTTTTAAAATATGATGTCTCTCTCGTATTAACCTGTGTATAGGGTAATGTTAGGATTTCTTTCTAAAAATCTCATTTAAGGTCTCCTTAACTATTTAGTCAGTTCGGGCTCAAACGCCATCATCATCCTCAATTCATGGATAGTTTAAGATTTTTCATTCATATCAAATGTCCTCAAGATGACAAATCCATACACTTACTCTAGGTGATGAAACCTTTAGACTTTACAAATAAGCTTTCTAAGACATGAATTTTATTATTATTATTATTTCAAAATTTTCAGATTTCATTGCAAAGGCACACACTATGCTGATAGAAGAAATCATGATAACTATGATCCACAATTACATTAGATAGACCTAGATCCTACACTTGCAAAAACAAAATAACTAACATGAAATGCAAGGTAAAAAGATAAAGTGGTTCCAACACCCCCTAATCTTGAACTTGACCATGTCCTCATGGGCAAAATTCAAACATAGAGGTGGAACATGGGTGCCATGTGCGTTGGCAGTGGTGGTGGTGGCTAAAATGCTCCCATTAGCCTGTGTGGATCAAATTCTACTGGTGTCTATCCCTTGGTGTAGTTTTCACCAACTTGAGTGTTGGTGGTACCGAGATATGACATTTGCTAAACTTCTTTGATATCTACGAGTCAGTACCACAAAATTTTCTATCGGTCACATCGACAACTTCTTCCTATAGCTATGTGTGTTTTCCTGAGAAAGGTAAGTGGTATCGACTTGGGTGTTGGTGGTATTGACTTTCTTTTCATGTAATCTTGTTATTTTTCTGAGAAAGGTCGATGGTACCGACTCTGGTGTTGGTGTCGGTGATATTGACTTTCTACACTTTCACCTCATAAGGACTCAGTATCACTAACTTGGGTGTTAGTGGTATCGACTTTTCTTGTGAAATTCCTATTGAACATTTTTAAGCAGGTCGGTGGTATCGACATTGGTGCCGGCAGTACCGACTCTGACTCTTCTTGCAAACCAAAAAAAATCATCAAGGTACCTTTTTACACCAATCTAATATCAAAAAAGACAAATATGAAATTTTGATAATGAAAAGTCCTAACAAAAGGTAAATGACAAAAATAAGTTGGATTGCCTTGCATGTGCATCATTGTTTAATGTCCTAGGCTCAACAAGGTGATTTCTTCATCCTAGGTTGTCACATGATGGTGGTGAAAAATCATCTGACAGTATGAACTCCACTCTATCGTCATCTGTCCTAAGTGTCAAGTAGCCTCTCCCCGTGATAGTAATCACATCATTCATAGCTTGTAATTTCCTTCATAACAGCATATTGGATCCTCACATCTCATGCATATCCATAACCACAAAATCTATAGGATAGATAAACTTATCAACTTTGATTAAGACGTCTACACATATCCCTTATGGCCTCACAATCGATCTATTTGCCAACTCGATTGTCATAGACGTCTTTGTGGTTTCTTTAAACCAGACTTCTGAAAGGTAGCATGAGGCATGATATTTATTCTTGCCCCAGAGTCACACTGTACTAGTTGGAAATGTATGTTTCCTATGGAACAAGAAATGTAGAAGCATCATGGGTCCTTTCTTTTGACTGGAAACGTTCCATATATCATAGCACTCACCAATTCATCAACATGCAAAATATTTGTATGTTTTATTCATCTCTTATTGTTGATGATGTCCTTCAAGAACCTTCCATATGTAGGAATATGTTCTATCTCCTCCATAATTGGGATGTTAATGTCAATATTTTAGGAGATTTCTAGGAATTTCTTGAAGTACCTTTCCACTTTTCTTGACTTTAGACTATTCAGGAATGGCACAAGTGTCTTCCCTGCACGCTTGTAAGGGGGGTTATTTGGCACATTAGGGATCTCCTCTCCTAAGCTTGTATTGACGTCACCTCTCATGACAGAATTTGGAATGCCTCATGTGGGTGAAATAGCCTATGGCTACTCCTTATAAATTATGGATGCCTCCTTTATGACTGTGACAGTTCCACTATGGAGTAGAACCTACACATGTTCTTATTGCGTAGGCACCTTTTCTGGAACTGGAGGTGGTGAGATTATAATGGTGGAACTTTGTAGTTCTTTATTTCACACAGTCAGCGAAGATTGGGTATTCTTGTCACTTTTCGCTGACCATGTATCTCCTGAGGTGCATGTGTGAGCATAATGCACTGGCATTCTGTATCCTTCTAGTCTTCCATATAGGTTGTAGGGAAATGGAAGTTTCGATACATACACCCAATCTGACTCTGGGAGCCTGTTGCACCGGTGAATCCTCAGTAAGATGTTCGGATTCCTTGACAACAGAGACATAATCTACTTGATGATTCTGATGAGCTATATTTGTATTCCTAGGAAATCCCTACTGAATGGGCTTCTATATGGAATCCACCTCTATTGGTAGATGAGAATTTTTTTTATGTTGCAGATACGTGCCTCATGATTTTGTTGTACCCATTTTGTGTGGTATAGTAAGGTCTCATTCTGACTCATTAGTATGCCTAGTATGTCTTCAATTTTATCTATCTTACTAGGGGCCTTATTCTGTTGATATTGTTAACACAGTTACATGCAATCCTCCTCTTCACCTCCAAACGAGACGTAAAAGTTTTTGCTCAAGCTTCCTGGTGCCTCTATCCATATGGGCTTTGAGTTCAATGACCTCCCTTGATTTTATAACACTTTTAATTATTGCTGGTGCTACTCATTCCTCCCCCTGTGACTGATTCTTGGCCATGTTCTTTCAGATCTCATGACACTTGGTAGATTTATTATTTAGAAATAAACATGCTCCTACGCTATCCAGACTAGTCCTCTCCCCTTTATGTTGAGGGACCTTCCTGAGAATGTTTTGAAATCACTCTCAAACTTCAGAATATGACTCTTTGACTTGCTGCTTGAAATTATGGATATTTCCCACCAATTTGTTGGTCTTCTGGGGTGAAAAGTATCACTCAAATAAGACATTTATCATTTCATCCCAGGTTTCTATTGATTTTGATGGGAGAGTAAGGAACCATAATTTTGCATTGTCTGATAGTAAATAAGAAAATCACTTCAAGTATATCACTGAAGATGGGATCATGTCAATCTTCAACATATCACAGCTTTCCACAAAGTTGTTTATGTGCACCATCAGGTACTCCATGATGATTGTGATTTGATTGACACCACTAGACTAGGCTCTATCTTGTAACTACCCACATTGATTGCCTGTCTTTTGATTGGTCACACCTGATCTGTGACTAAGGATGCTTTTAGTTTCTCCCAAAATATCTACTACTCAGATTCTTCTTCAACTAGCTCTTCTACACAGTAATCTTCTCTTCCTACCATTGATTGCTCTACCTGTGGTGGTGGAGTATTGATGAGCTTCTCAGTTGAAGCTACAAACTCTCCTGCCTTGTAGAAATATCCTCCTAATCTGCAATAGTATGAGTAAACTCTCTATAATTAGTGGTTCGAGTGTGAACTGTGCACTAGTACCTAAAATTTAATGACAAAGTGAGAACACACAACACTATTGATTTTTATGAAAATTTGAATTCTCAAATAAAAATGATGAAAAAAAAAATAGAAGTGTGGCCTAGAGTGGTCAGTCACAACACTCATAGTGTTGCATTGTCATTTCCCCTATCTATGATGCCAAAAACTTGATGTGTGTTTATTACATGTATTAAATACAAGTAATTTATCAAAGTAACATAGGCTAAAAGAGGCCTAGATATCGAACTCAGGGAAATGTGAATTCAAAGACTACTACTATCTATGATTCGATTAGCTATACCTATTGTGAATGATTAATTTGACTAATTACAAGAATTAAAACTAACTTACTGAGGTTGTGATCACAAATGGAATCGATTCCCTAGGAATATAGTTTCACCATGGTTTATATTGCAATTAACATTAATTAGAAAGATTTCGTTCTCCTAAACCTATACTAAGGGACCTGTAGCAAGAATTACCTGCTCTCACATCATAATTCACTACCTAATCTAATACAAACCCCACTCGCATAGTGATTTAATTATTAGTTAGGTGCTTTAATGAATCCTCTGGGCTATACCCTTCATGGTCGTAAGCCCTCTCTCGAGGTTCGATCTAGGCTATATAAATCTATGACTTATGCAACCCTTAATTCCTCTCTCAAAGAAATCAACGATAAAAGAAATCAACTATGTTGATTAAGCATAGATAATATTTGAAGAAATCGTACAATTATTTCCAAATATTTAGAAAATCATATATATTAACTCATAATGTCAAATACAACACATAATTGGGTTATTCGTGGATCCTAAGGAATTAGGGGATTAGCCATTCATAATTTCAGTTTTCATACACATAGACGGAGAAGGGAGAAGTGTAGAAAACATTAAATAATTAATGGAAACCCTAGGATAAGATGATCTGGATGACTCCATTTAATGAATGTAGCGAATTGGAGGTGCTCGAATCATCCAGAACATAGCTTTCTCCTCTCCTTTCTCTTCTTACAGATCTGCCTTGCATGAACTCTAGTGTGATTATTATGCCTGGCTAAAATCATTCTATAACAACCCCGCTTCCTGATAACCCCCAATTAAGGAAGATCAAGAAGTCAGAGTCGTTATCCCAAAACAAGATCAATGATTTTACACATAATCAAAAATAATTAATAAATTCTACCAAAGACTAAGTTTAAAATAGGATAAAATTTTACTTTTCACATACCTTTCAAAAATAGGAATCTAGAACTTCTACCCACAGTAGAGTTCTATCTAACTAAATCCTCCTTTATGATTTAAATTTATTCTTTACAAGTTCCACTTTATTGTTTGTCCAATTTCAAATATTCCTAAAATGCCAAAAAAAAAACGCCGGTCTGTAAAATAAATTAAACTGGTATGTGGGGGACCAAAAACTTGCATCTATTTGTTACAACATAATGCAACCAAATTGTTTCTTAACAAATCAAACTTTACGTATTAAACATAACTATTCAATCCCTACATATACTTGCCTCTGAGCTATCCCTACAGTGGACATGGATACTACCTCTCTCATATGGTAGATCTCAAACAACCCCCATGATCCTACCTAACAGGTACATCATTACATAGGGTTGTGTAGTCGTATGGTCCTACCCAAGAGTAGACCAACACATCGACTCATAATAACCTGATGATCCTACCCCAAGGGTAGACCATGTACTAGGTCATCTATCTCATCATCATCAAAGCTACAAAGAAGGATTGTGATTTGAGCTAGTTATGCACATATACTTATGGTGATAGCCATAGTCACTTTATAATTGCATGAAATAAATGTCAACCAAGTAGTTAATTTCAAGCAACCGGTAAAACTTTAGAAATCTCCGTGAAACTAGAGAGATTATTCATAAGAGTAACCACATACGTGTTTTGTAGTTCTCAAAGAATTAATATATCCAAATCCAACTAGATGTCCAATCAAGCAAGCCAATCAATTAATCAAGCAAACATTCATCTTGAAAACATGTATAATGTCTAAATGTCACAAATATATCCCAAACAACACCTTATTGACTTGGGACACCTTTCTAAGTTTTTCAAGTCTCATTAGTATGCATTAGGGTTTCTTAGATCAATTTCTCAAGCTTTATCCTTTTCAGGTCAACAAACCCAAAAAACTTTTTCTCTCATAAAAACCCTAGTTGCTCAAATTATCCACATTGAGGATCTTTTATACTCAAATTGTCTTAGGATCATCATATCTCTATTTTATTCATGGATTTGCACAATTAAAACCATGAAAAGTCATAATGATCAAAATTAGAGTTTCTAGGCCCATTAATGCATATTCATGGACATGGAACCCTAAATTAAGCCAATTATGTACAAAGATCATTCTTTTAGATCTAAACATCCTTTTTGTTAAGAATAAGTTAATATTAAATTTAATCATCCATATCACTTTACCACATCTCAATAACATCAAAATTAGGGTTTCTTATACATAAACACATTAAAGGTGACAACTTTATATACTTTTCATATTACAAGTAGATCTAGGATTCCATTATATTTTTATTGAATTCCTTGAGTTCTCCTAATCAAAATTCATATATAATATGTTGCCATCTGAGTTACCATTGTACAGTTATGATTTATTCAAATTAAATCCAATTCTGCCAATCAGAGTGTGACATCTGGACTAAAGTTTACCTTTATTTTTATTACCTTCCACCCTTAGTTCATGGATCCTGATGTGAATCCACTACCTAGTTACCCATACCCGGTCTCTTTCTTCATCTTCATGAGAGAGGGCACAGGCGCATTTCCGTGACTCGCCGATCGGAGAGTTTCATGTCTTCCACTCATATCTGACTCCTTCTAACCTTGTGACGTCGACCTAGCCACCACCTCCAATCTCCCTTTCTCTTCAAACTAGCACATGAGGTGCAGTCTACCGGCCTATCGTAGAAACTCCCAGCACTGCGGCCAGCGTCTACGTCCACCTTCCAAACAACGGTATGGTCGACTCCACCTGCCTGGTCCACCTTCAGATACTCATCCGCCAGTGATGTTAGCCACATGACCAAAGTGAGGTAGTTGAGGCACGAATCCCAACAGTAGGTACAACACCTCTATGATGAGAGGGGAGAAGGAGGCAGATGTTTAGGCTATCCAAACTCAATACATGGCTCCAGGCCGGCTCCAAGGCCTTCTGCTTCTACTACTAGGGTTTCTTGCTCGGGTTGCATTAATGCTACAGGCATGGTTCCATGGTATATATGCCCCGACTTTTCTAGTGCGACACCATAGCAACAAGGATGGATCATTGCTATATCAAGGGAAGAGGAATCTGCTACTGAATCTATGCACATCTAATCATGAGCCCTCCTTCATCTCATCGGTGTAACCCCATATATATATATATATATATATATATATATATATATATATATATATATATATATACATCAGTATGTAGCAACTAGGGCTTGTGAGCCCATGCAGTTTAGTTTTCCATAATTGGTAATGTATACATACGTAAGGCAAGGATAAATACAATTCCTTCCTATTTTGGAAATCATCTCGATAAAAGTACTTGGTTTGAGTAAGGGAGGTGTATACAGGGGAAATACTTCTTCTAGATTATTCTTTGTCTTTTACCCAACATTATATCTCCTTCAATTAATTATATTTCCTTCAAAGAAACCCATGATGTCTTTTCCAATTTATATTTAGTAATTATGATTTATTGGGATATCCTTCCCATATAAAAGTTTCTCCTTTTAAACATTAATTAAAACAATACCATTAACTCATGGTTTATTCTTTGTCTTATTATGAGATTTCTTTTATCTCTTTTCCCTTTTATTATTATTGTATTTCTTCCAATCCTTCTTTCCTTTTTTTGTCACATTGGACTCACTAACTCATTAGGATCCATGAAATCACTCATTTAAAGGAAATATTGTAAAAGAAACTCATTCATTACACATAAATCATACCATTTCATAATCATACATTTTATTGGACAAATTGCATTTCAAAATATGTAAGCCCAAAAATTGGGGTTGTAACATCCTTCCCCTCTTATAGGAATTTTTCCCACAAATTTCCACCAAACATACAAACAATCAGGATAAGACTTTTCCGTGTCCATCATAAGCTCCCATGTGGCTTCACCCTCTCCATGGTGCTTCCAAAGAACCTTTATCATCTTCTACTCTTTACTCCTAAGCTCTCTCTCACCTTGGTATCTCATACCCTCATAGGTGACTCGGGGTAAGTTAGTCTCCCCTGGAGTTCAATAGGTTCAATGCTCAACTCATGGCTCGGGTACATCACATAGTGTTCTAGATCGGACACCTGGAACACATCGTACATCATGTTATCCTGAGGGGAAAGGCTAAACATAAGCAAATTAACCAATCCATATCAAATGGACCCATGTATCGGGGACTCAACTTTCTTACCTATAGCTCAAAGGGGTCAGGTTTTCATAGCACATGTTCCCCCACAGTGAACTGCATGTCATACTACTTTGTATCAACTCACGACTCTTGTCGATCTTGGTCCTTCTTAGCCATTTCTTGATCAAAGAAACTTCATTTGCGTACACTATGGTCTCTCTAACCTTCAAAAGGTCCTCTCACCGACGTCATCCAAGTGAAGTGGTGACCAACACATCCTCCCTTATAGAGCTTCATACATCCCGATACTGGCCATGGTGGCTACTATAACAAGCAAACTCTGCTAGGGGTAAGAATTGCTCCCATGAATCACCCTGAACAAGCACACATGCTCTCATCAGACCCTCTAAAGTCTGGATCATACTCTCTTAAGTGTCCATCAGTCAGGGGTGATATGTAGTACTAAACTTCAACCTAGCATCAAGTTCTTCTTGTACCTACTTCCACCACATGGAAGTGAACTTAAAGCCATACTCAAGACCATTTGAACTCGAATCACTATGCAATCAAACCATCTCACTCTCAATTATACGGTCCATTCAGATCTTGTCATACTAGAATGTGTTGACTTGGTATGGAAATCTACCATAACCCATATTGCATCATGACCTCTCTTGGTCCAGGGGAGACCCACCACACTGTCCATGGTGATCTACTCACATTCCCTCTCAGGGACTCCTCATATCTATAGCAACTCACTAGGTAACTGGTGTTCATCCTTCACTCTCTGGCATGTATGGCAACTGGCCACATGCAACTCTATATCCTTCTTCCAGGTACCACTGTAAACCTTAACCATCTCAATAGTACTACGGTGTATAGTGTACTTAACATCATGAGATTCTTAGATGGCATGATTCCTCAAGGGTGACTCCTCAGAAACCCTAAAACGCTCTAGTAGTGGGTTTCAACACCTTATTTCCTGACATGTGTATATGAGGTTCTTATCAACCCTTTCATCTCATCAAGCTATGGGTTCGCTAATTGGGCAACCGCCAACTTGATCGACAGGTCTGGTTGTATCTGGGTGTTAGCCACATAGGTCTAGTCCTCTAATGGTCACAAGGTCCACCTAGCAACCTATTTCAACTATCTCCACTGGCTAGACATGACAACTGTACACCTGAGTTGTATCTCGGTTAAGAATATATGTTACCATGTTAATTCCTTTATGTGATAGGTGATGGTGAAAACATAAACCTTCATATAATCCACTGATATACTTTTCTTAGGTTTAGGTCTATCTATATCAAGAGAACTTTGAGCTCATCATCTCAGTTATCAAACCCAAACTACTCATATATTCCAAACTACATTGGATAGGTGCATTCTCGTATTACCCTTGTTCTTCTTATGCTCTCAAATAACCTATCCAATATATTCTCCAAAGGGTGTGGTACTTCCTCCAACCCTCAAACATCATAGAAGGGTTTCAACTCATATTACATCTATCTTTAGTACCTGGCATGTGTCGTGTCCTGTCTCTCACACCCATAACATGATGAAATAAACATTTGACTACGGTCCAAATACAGAGTTCATCCCATTCCAAGAGTAGAGATGGTGCACCACACATTGCCATTACACATTGAGTCTAAGTTGAAACGTACTTCACATGACTCTTCATCATGAACATATCCATTATGGGTCTACACCCATGGTAAGACTTTTCCCATCACCTTTGAATCTTAACATATCTCTTTTATGTACAATCCTTAGTCATTACGTCAAGGTCTCTAGGGTGTCGACACTTTTGGGGTGATCTGACCCTTATGCATCTAGCGAGTCCCTCTCACATTTACCCCTTAGCCCCCATCAACTTATGAAGGTGGCCAACCTCATAACCCATGGGCCTCGGGCAATGGTAGATGTTACCTCCCGACCCTATGGTCTTGTGCATTCAGGGAACAGACAACTCCTACTCCCATCGGTCTTATCCCCACTTGACCTTAGTGTTGACTTAGGATTCTACCATAGCACATCTCAAACTTGAATCCTCACCTGGATCTCCATCATCTCTCTGGGCACTCATGGTGAAATTTATATTCCTTTCACGGGAATCATGGCAACCTACCTATCTCAGTCTAGCCCCATACATGTTACCTCCATGGCAACATATCCTCATGCCCCCTGGGAGATGGTCACACACGGGTCTATATATTCATGATCATACTACATTCTCTTACACTTAGCTCATCAAGATCCTATGAGAGACCTCTTTAGGTTACCTCGAACCTAACCAAAAGCTAATACTCACCCTACAGAAGGGTCCCTTTCTAGGATGGGAGAAAACTATCTCTTGATAGTAATAAAGGTCACAAACATCCTTACTTCGAAGGTTTACATCATCATGTGCATGCTTATCCCTATCATGCTACTTATACACGTAGCTAGCAATAAGACAACCTATTAAGCCACTCTGAGTTCCTTGGTATGTCATACTTGTTTCTTATTCCTCGAAGTTGGCCAATTGCATACATATGTCACCAACATGCGTGAGGGGTTCATCAAACATATACCTTAGTCCAAGGGGGTTTCCTTTTCCTCTAATACATGGGGGATGCCATACTCGAATCCTTAGGATCTCAATCAGCCTCGTGAGCATCACGTGCACCAAGTACTACTACTTCCCCTCTTTGGTCTAGGAACCCCATGTTCACCTTTTAAGCACCATCTGTCTAACTACATGTCTAGCTATTCAACCACAAACCAAACCTATATAAGATATGGCATATACTTCCTACCACTCTTCCTCGTGAACAACCTTGAGAGTCCTATACAAGGACAACCAACTGAGTGTGAGACCTCACAACTTGTTATTAATCCATACCTCTTTAAGGTCCTTGGAACTCTCTTTCCTACCCCTCAAAGGTAGGCACTCATGTCATCCATACATATGTTCAGGAAGCCTCTTTCTCTCTTCTAGGATTTGGTTCATCTAAAGGCGTCCAAGGTACGAACAACCTCTAAGGATCGTACATGAGGTAAACACATACATCCACTTAGGGTCATCTATCATGCATGACATTATACCAATCTTCTCATGATTCCTCATGTCTGAGGCTCAACGTCCCCAACCTTCTTCAACGGGTCTCACCCTCCCTCTCTAGAGCTAACCCTACAACTGGTCCTACCACTAGAGGTTCTCTCTCAAACAATGGTTCAAGATCTTAAGGATACACGTCTATCCCCACTTAGGTGAAACATACCATCAAAACTTATGACTGGTCAAGCTCATCCAAAGCTTTGCATGCTCATCTCATAAACTATCAGGCATAACCCTTCTGGCGTAGCTCTAAAACCTATTGCCAACCTTGATGCCACTCTCTTCTATGTAGGTGCATGCCTCTTTTCTACACACATATATATCTGTAAGGGTTCCTATATGGTCACCACTAACCTTCTCAATGAGGGAGCGATCCCTCACCCTCAACAAGCACAACCACCCAAGGTCAGGTCACCAAAAGGCACTAGGGTCAAACAACAACACATGGTTCACATTTCTCATGGATACTTGAAACCTCTATGTACATCATGCATGTCTGACCCACATACGTTCATGCATGGTCAACTATGATATCCAACTCCTCATGTCTCCTCTTCCTCTATCCACCGCTTAAGGTTTTGGGTTAAGCATCATCCTCAAAGGATGCATCAAGTCTCTTCCTCTTCTTGGAGGCTTCTTCCTCCAAGACTATCCCTCTCCTCCTCATCCTATGAGAAGGTCTAACCTCAGAGCTCTCCTAAGGGCACGACAACATAGGCCATGCAACCTAAGCATGTAACTAAACTCTATCTGAGTTTCTAATTATCATAACTTATGTCTGTGACATCTTTCTTACATGCTTTTTATTATTTGGTGGAGGATTCCATAATTCTTATTATACTTACCCTAAACTCAGGAGGGTGGTGGAGAGAGGTAAACCCTAATATCTTAAAGGTATTCAGTGAAATAGGGTAGAGAAGGGATGAAGATAGATGAGAGAAGACCTAGATGTATCTTATTTTGAGTCAAATCCTTTAATTTTGGCCAGGCAATCACACAAAATCCTGGAGTCCTCGTAGACCGACTAACGGGTCGGAGGAAAATCTGGTCAGCCCCCAAATTGTGATCCTTTTCTAGACACCTACATCATTGGAAAATCCTCTAATAACTCCCTTGGGTTCTGAAGAGTTTGTAAAATTTAATATTTATTAGATATTAAATGAAAAATCATGCTCTGGTGCCAAATGTAACGACCCCACTTCCAAGAAGTCAGAGTTGTGATCCCAAAATAGGATCAATGGTTTTGTAAATAATAAAGAATAATTAATCAATTCTACCAAAGACTAAGCTTAAAACAGGATAAAAATTTACTTTTTACATACCTTTAAAAATAGGAATCTGGAACTTCTACCCACCATAGAGTTCTATCTAACTAAATCCTCCTTTATGATTTAACTTTATTCTTCATAAGTTCCACTTTACTGTTTGTCCAATTTCAAATATTCCTAAAATGCTGACAAACAAAATGTCGGTTAGTATAATGAATTATACTGGTATGTGGGGGACCAAAACTTGCATCTATTTGTAACAACATAATGCAACCAAATTATTGCTTAACAGATCAAACTTTATGTATTAAACATAACTACTCAATCCCTACATATCCTTTCCTCTATGATGTCCCTACAATGGACATGGATACTACCTCTCTCATATGGTAGATCTCAAACAACCCCAATGATTCTACCTTACAGGTAGACCATTACACTGGGTTGTGTAGTCGTATGCTCCTACCCAAGAGTAGACCAACACATTGACTCATGATAACCTGATGATCCTACTTGAAGGGTAGACATCATCCATCTCATCATCATCAAAGCTATAGAGGAGGACTAGGATCTGAGCTAGTCATGCATATATACTTATGGTGATAACCATAGTCACTTTATATTTGCATGAAATAAATGTCAACCAAGAAGTTAATTTCAAGAAATCGATAAAACTTCAGAAATTGTCGTGAAACTAGACAATTATTCATAAGTGTAACCACATACCTATTTTAGAGATCTCAAAGAAGCAATATATCCAAATCCAACTAGATGTCCCAAACATGATCCTGAAAACATGTATAATGTCTAAATGTCACAAACATATCCCAAACAACTCCTTATTGACTTGGGACACCTTTCTAAGGCTTCTAAGTCTCAATAGCATGCATTAGGGTTTCTTAGATCAATTTCTCAAACTTTATCCTTTTTAGGTCAACAAACCCTAAAATACTTTTTCTACTCATAAAAACCCTAATTTCTCAAATTATCCACATTAAGGATCTTTTATACTCAAATTGGCTTAGGATCATCATATCACTATTTCATTCATGGATTTGCACAATTAAAACAATTAAAAGTCATAATTATCAAAATTAGGGTTTCTAGGCCCATTAATGCATATTCATGCACATGGAACCCTAAATTAAGCCAATTATGTACAAAGATCATTCTTGTAGATCTAAACATCCTTTTTGTTAAGAATAAGTTAATATTGACTTAAATCATCCATATCACTTTACCACATCTCATTAACATCAAAAATAGGGTTTCTTATACATAAACACATTAAAGGTGACAACTTTATGTACTTTTCATATTGCAAGCAGATCTAGGATTCCATTATATTTTTATTTAACTCCTTGAGTTCTCCTCATCAAAATTCATATATAATATTTTGTCATCCGAGTTACCATTATTCAATTATGATTTATTCAAATTAAACCCATTTCGACCAATCAGAGCGTGACATGAGGACTAAAGTTTACCTTTCTTTTTATTACCTTTCACCCTTGGTTCACAGATCTTAGTGTGCATCCGCTACCCGATTACCCAGACTGGGTCTCTTTCTTCATCTTCGTGAGAGGGGGTGTAGGTGCATTTTCGTGACTCGCTGATTAGAGAGGATTGCGTCTTCCTCTCATCTCTGACTCCTTCTAACCTTGCGAGTCAACCCAGCCCCCATCTCTGATCTCCCTTTCCCTCCAAACTCACACATGAGGCACAGTCTACCAGCCTATAGCAAAAACTCCCAGCACTGCAGCCAGCATCTATGTCCAGCTTTCAAACAACCGCAGGGTCGACTCCACCTTCCTGGTCCACCTTCAGATACTCCTCTGCTAGTGTTGTTAACCACATGACCAAAGCGAGGTAGTTGAGGCATGAATACCAGCAGTAGGTCCAACACCTTTGCAATGAGAGGGGAGAAGGAGGCAAATGTTTAGGCTATCCAAACTCGAGACATGGCTCCAGGCCGGCTCCAAGGCCTACTGCTACTACTACTAGGGCTTGTCGCCCGAGTTGCATTAATGCTATAGACATGGTTCCATGGTATATCTACCCTGACTTTTCTAGTGTGGCATCATAGCAACAAGGACAGATCATTTCCATATCGAGGGAAGAGGGATCTTCTACTAAATCTATGCACATCTAATCATGAGCCCTACTTCATCTCATTAGTGTTACCCCATATATATATATATATATATATATATATATATATATATATATATATATATATATATATATATATATACATACATATATATATGTATGTATGTATATATATCTATATGTAGAAACTAGGGTTTGTGAGCCCATGTAGTTTAGTTTTCCGTAATTGGTAATGTATACATACACAAGGAAGGATAAATTCATTTCCTTCCTGTTTTGGAAATCATCTCGATAAAAGTACTTGGTTCGAGTAAGGGAGGTGTATACAGGGGAAATACTTCTTCTAGATTATTCTGTCTTTATCCAACATTACATCTCCTTAAATTAATTATCTTTCCTTCAAGGAAACCCACGATGTCTTTTTCAATTTATATTTAGTAATTATGATTTATTGGGATATCCTTCCCATACTGAAGTTTCTCCTTTTAAATATTAATTAAAATAATACCATTAACTCATGGTATATTCATTTTCTTATTATGAGATTTCTTTTATCTCTTTTTAAACTTTTATTATTATTGGATTTCTTTCAATCCTTCTTTCCTTTTTTTGTCACATTGGACTCACTAACTCATTAGGATCCATGAAATCACTCATTTAATGAAATATTGTAAAAGAAACTCATTCATTACGCATAAATCATACCATTTCATAATCATACATTTTATTGTACAAATTGCATTTCAAACTATATAAGCCCAAAAATTGGGATTGTAACACCTTCCTAGTCATAAGATTGACCTAGGGTGTCGTTAAGTCATGGTTGTTAAATTAATCACCATATTTAATCTCATCTGATCGCACCAAGTCGGTACCACTGATATGATGTCAAAAGCACCTAGTCCTCTTCTGGGTTGTGACTCCATGTGAGTGTCGGTAGAACTGATTTGGGCGTCGATAGCATCGAGTTGCTCCCAGACATCACCTAGCAAATTTCCCATGTACAAGTTAGTACCACAGATAGGAGGTCGGTGGCACCGAACTGCTTCAGTTGAGTTATTATCCATCAAGTTAGCAGAACCAAATATGTTGTCTAAACCACCAAGCATCTTTGACTCATACTTATCTTTCTCTTCCAGTATCAGTACTACTGACAAGGCTGTCGATAGCACGGAGCTGAACCAAGACTTGTCGATTCACTTGAAATTCAAAATAAAGAACAAAAGTCCAATAACTTATGAGAAATCAATATGAAACATTAGAAATAGAAAATATTTGATGAAAATTTATGGAACAGGACAATGACGACAAACCATTTACATATAATATCAAAATGAGCAAATATGCATGCAATACATAACAAAATAGCATGTTAAAAGCGAATAATATTTAGTATATTACTTCCTTGATTTCTCTCTCTTGTGCTTTTGCCCCAAGATTATACCAGTGGCATGTCATTGTACTGTGATGGTCTCTTTCTCTCCTAGAGTGCCTCTTCTCCATCTTCTTCACTGATATCCCTCCCTCTTCAAGATCTCAACCCTACTCCTTAATCACCCTGATCTTGAGATTTGCAATTTGAGATCTTTTGAGATGGATGTGTACTCTAAATTCTTGACATTGGATGTTGTAATGCAGTGTATGATTATATACTTATGTATAAAAACACTTGTCTCATACATGGTTGAGCTACCTCATTCCCTACGACTAAAGTTTCTAATTTATGTATGTATATTGACCATTCTATTATTTGACTATTTGGACTTGCAATATACTCCACTCATTTCCTTCCCATTATTTCATCTTGAGCCTTCCCCCTTTTGTTTATAGGGGGTCAAGTGGAGCCCTTTTTCCTTTCCCCTTGGGTTAAA
Organism: Alisma plantago-aquatica; assembly: GCA_963693085.1. Lineage (NCBI taxonomy): Eukaryota > Viridiplantae > Streptophyta > Magnoliopsida > Alismatales > Alismataceae > Alisma > Alisma plantago-aquatica. The sequence continues at coordinate 556,547,056 of OY856414.1, forward strand.
TGGTGACACAACTTAACTGTACGTGTAAAACAAAAGCATACGCGTCGAAGTAATACAGGAAAAAGAGGCCCAAATATCGAACACGGGGAAACATAATTCAAGAAACTACTACTAACTACTTTTTGATCAGCTAAGCCAAAGAAAACTTTGATTTAAGAGTTACTAAACTAATTGCAAGAAAGAAAACTAATTTAATGGGTTGTGATAACAATGAGAAGAAATTCTCTAGGACTATGGTTTCACCACGATTGATACTGCAATTTTAACCTAAGATTAATATATTTCCGTCCCACTCCTGGACAAAGAGCTTGTAGCAAGAACTACCCACTCCCATAGTGTAACTCACCACCTATTCTAATGCCAATCCTATTTCCATAGTATTTGGTTCATGAGTTAGGTGCTTTACGAATAATCTATGGGCAATCTCTTCACATTCGTAAGCCACCTTCCCAAAGGGTGATATAAAATGTGTGTTACTATGGATTTTCAATCCTTAATCCTCCTCCCAAAGTTATTGAGGATTTTCAATCCTTAATCCTCCTCCTATGGATGACAACAACACTAGAGAGGTGTGCAACATAGATAATTCAATATGACTTCATAGCAACATGCCCAGGAATTAGGAGAAAACAATATACTGATGCAAAAGATCCATATGCAGTGTACAACCGGGATACTCCCAGGTCCTAAAGAACACCAAGATTAGCCCCTCATGGTTTCCATTGACAAAAACATGCTAGAAAAAAGGAAAAATGTGGAGAACATAGAAGCCTGATGAACCCCCTGGAGAAATGTGATTAGGACGCTCCACGCCGATGAATGGATCCACAATCTACAAATTCTGCCCACCAAACGTTCCCGGAACCAATTGAACTTGTGGTTCACCTCCTCATTCTCCTCTCTAGTGTTGTTGTCATCTTGCAATGGAATAGAACGTGATTCATTAGGTTTAGACGAACTCCCCTTAAGTCATAGAAGTGACTTAGGGTGAAACAAATCATCAACCATTGGATTAAACTTGATTTTTTGGACTACCTAATTGAGTAGACTCGATAGTACTGACTTTTGGACTCAGTAGTACCGAGTCTGGAAGTTGAATCTGCTCTGTTTCTTACACAAAGTCGATAGTACAGATTTTTGAATCCGGTAGTACTGAGTCTGTGAGACTCTTGTGATACCTAAAATTGCACAAAAATGTACATAATTACTTGAAATATAATAATTCATTCAAAAACATTAAAATTATGATTATTTTATGCAATTGAGTAATACAGGATAATATTAATAAATCATGCACAATTTAATATGAAAATGAATAGTAAGTGCACAAAAGTAAAATAAAAATTGCATGTAAAAATGACAAATATACATTACATCAAACTCCCCTAAGCTTAAATGTTTCTCGTCCTCAAGCAACACACTCTCAGATCTATTTGAGAATAGTCGGTAAAAGGATAAGGAACATGAACTTCATTTCTCAACTATCCCCACTTGATAGTCCCAAACCGGCCTTCACTGATCACCGAACAATCAACTGCTCTGTAGCGACCAAAAATTTCCACAAAAATTGTCCACCCTTAGATCAATGAACACTATCAAGAGAGTAGTTAACATCATAATCAATAAGGCATTCACTTGGTGCATTATGTGGGTCCCAATTCTACATTGCTCTTTCCTAACTACTAATCTACTTGGAAGCAATTCTCCATATAAAAATGAATGAGGAGAATAAATCATTTGAGTGGCCTACCAATAAGAGCAATGAATGGTATGAAATGGGTGGCAATTGAAGAATCACAAGCAACATCCAAATCATTTATGAAAAATAAACCATGATGAACCTATATGGTGAAAAGAATGAGAAATGCATGAGTCCTAATGCATACTTTATTGGTAGAATGATGCATGAGTCAAAAGATTTTGTCAATTTGACGAACAAAAATTTGAAGAAAAGAATGCATCATGTGTATGATTCCCTCATTTTTGTGAAGAGTTGAGGGCATACTTTCTCCCTCTTAACTTCGAAACATTACAAACTCTTTTTTTGTTCATTTTTTTGGCCCATTATTTTAACATGATGGAACGTTATGCTTGGTCTTTACTACATATCATCCATTTTTGTTCTTTTTTTTTGAGGGTATGGATGTGTATCCCTACACTCAAATTTCAAATGAAAATGATTCCCACATGATATAGCAATGAATGATGAAAAATGCATGCAATCTACATGTAATTGTTTATGCAACTAGAATGATGTGAACATAAATCGTTGAAGTACACAACTTGTTTTTTTTTCATATTTGTAATGAATGCAATAAAAGCAAACTAACTTATCATGCCACCTATTATGCCATGCAATGCAACTAGAAGAAATAATTTGGAGTACTTGTTCATCTTAAGGTGGTGAGTCAATAATGAGAGGAGGATGGGTGGAATCACATAACTAAGAGACAAAGCCTTTCATGAATTTATGATATGTCCCTCTCTAATGACTTGTGTACAGGGTAACATTAGGGTTTTTTTCTTAAACTTCAATTTAAGGTATTGTTAACTTCTTGATCAATTCAAGCTCAAATCCCATCTTCATCCACATTTCATGAATAATTAATATGTACATTCATATCAAATGTCCTTAAGCTAACTAACCCATACACTTCCTCTTTGTGAGATTACTCAAGTAATCACAACTAAGCCCACAAAGAGATTTTTAATTTCCATTGCAAACTTTATAGCATGCATGATAATTGCAAGGAACAAACAAAATTTAATATCCACTTTACACTAGATATATTATGGATCCTAAAAATTTCAAAAATAAAAACTAATAGCAAGTAAAAAGGGAAGATAAAGTCATTCCAACACCTACCTCCCCTAAGCTAGAATTTGACCATGTCCTCATAGTAAAAAATCCAAACCTAGAGGTGGAATGGGTATTCTAAATGCTCTGAAGGGTGGTGGAGGTGGATGATTGGTGGATCTTTGGATCAAGTTATGCAAGCATATATCCCTCTTGTTGGTGCCACGAATTTGTTTCTTTTTGGCATTAAGAAATGGCATTCTCTCTCCTTCTTTGAGCTTTGAAAATCGGTGCCCACCGACATGTGTATCGGTGGTGTCGACAACTTCTTCTTGTAGCATTTGTCACCTTTTTGCTGAAAAATTTTGGTAGTACCGAGTTTGGACTTGGTAGTACCCACTTTGGTTCAAGGTTCAGGTGATTTTCTGGGAAACTTTTTGTAGTATCGACATTGAAAGTCGTTAATACTGACTTTCTATAGAGAGTGCATAATTTTAACTGATAAGGAGTCAGTAGTACCGAGTACATACTCGGTAGTATCGAATTTGGCCCTGTCTGCACACCAAACAAAAGCATCAAGGTACCTTCTTTACATCAAATTAAAATCTAACAAAATAAGATAAAATGTAACTAAGATAAACACCTAAACAAATAGTAAATGACAAAAATAAAATTGGGTTGCTTCCCATAAGTGCCCTTTTTAATGTCCTAGGCTCGACATGAATGCTCCTCCTCATCCCGGGTTGTCTTGAGATGGTGGTGAAGATTCATCTAGAAGTTTGAACTCCACTCTATCATCATCTATCCTGAGTGTCAAATAGCCTCTACCATTGGTAGTGATCACATCGGCCGTAGCTTGGAACGGCCTTCCTAACAACATCTCAGATCCTTATATCTCATGCATGTCCATCACCACAAAGTCAATAGGAAAGATGAACTTGTCAACTTTAACCAACACGTCCTCGCATATCCCGTATGGCCTCATAATAGAGCCATACACCAACTCAATTTCCATGGATGTTCTTGTTGGTTCCTTCATTCGTAACTTTTAGAAGGTGGTAATACGTATGAGATTAATAGTCGCTCCCAAATCACATAGTGACTACTTGAAGTGTTTTCCACCTATAGTACATGGGATATAGAAGCATCTGAAATCCTTCCTCTTCCTTGGCAGCTTCTCATTGATCAATGCACTCATCACCTCATCAACATGTATAATATCTGTTTCTTTAATCCTCCACTTCTTGTTGATGATATCTTTCTAAAATCTCGCATAAGCAAGAATTTTCTCTATTGCCTTTACCAATTGAAAATTGATGTGGAGCTTTCGGAAGATGTCCAAGAACTTTTTGAACTGTGCTTCCTTTTTCCTCAGCTTCAGACTATCTGGGTATGGCACATCTGACTTTTCTATTTGCTTTTATGGGGGAATATATGGCCCTTTATGAACTTCCTCCCCTATGCTTGCTTTAGCACAACTTCCGAGACAAGAGATAGACACATCCTCTATGGGTGGTGTTACTGGTGGATGTTCCTTATGAATTGTAGGTGCCCCTTTATTGACTGTGACTGTTCCACTATGTAGTAAAACATTCACTTGCTCTTGTTGAATAGGTACCCTCTCAGGAATTGTAGTTGGTGATTTAATAGGATTGGGACCTTGAAGTTCACTATCTACTGGTGTTCTGCATCCTCCTGGTAATCCAAATAGACTGTGAGGAAATGGGACTTTAGGCACATACACCCCATCCGACTCTTGAGTGTGTTGCTTGGGCCTCCTCGGTATGATGTTCTCTCTCTTCGACAACAGAGATGAATTTTGCTTAGTGATGTTGATGGGTTACAGTTGTATTCCCAGGTGCTCCTTGCTGAATGGACTCCTTCAAGGAAGCTACTTGTGCTGCCAACTGAGAAATTTAATATTCAATGTTGCAGATCTGGGCACCTTGATTTTGCAGATCCCTTTATCTCTGACCCATAAGTGCTTTATTTTGTCTTACCATCTTTCCTAACATGTTCTCAATTTTGTCAATCTTACTAGGGCCCCTGTATTGCTGGTGTTGTTAGTGCATATACATACAATTCTCTTCTTCACCCCCAGATGATGTTAAATCCTTCTGGAACAACTTCATGGTGATGAGGTCAATCTTCTCATTCAATGTAGAGATGACTTTAGATTCTTTAGCGCTTTTAATAGTTTTCGGGAATTCTCTTTCTGCACCCCATGATTGGTTCTTAGCCATGTTCTTTAAGATCTCATGGCATCTAGAAGGCTTGTTGTTCAATAAAAACCCATCTCCCGCATTGTCTAAGGTGGTCCTCTCACCCTAATGTAGGCCATGCAATAGAAGGTCTTTGTTTGGCCATATAAATCTATACCATGGTGAGGAACCTTCCACACCATATTTTGAAAGCACTCCCAAGCCTCGGAGTACGACTCTTCTTCCTATTGCTTGAAGTTGTAAATCTTTCGTGTCAATTCATTTGTCTTCTATGGAGGGAAATAACACTCAAAGAAAACGTCTATCATCTAATCCCATGTCTATATGGATTCCGGCTTGAGATTATAGAACCGGGACTTAGCATGGTCTGCCAAGGACAATGGAAACAACTTCATGTATATCATGGTGGCAGGAAACTTGTCTATTTTCACCATGTCACAACTTTCAACAAAATTGCTGATGTGAGTCATTGGGTCTTCAGTATTGTGGACATGGAAAGTTTGTTTCTTAACCAATGCCACCAGCCCATGATCAATCTGGTAGCTTCCCAAATTTATTGCTTGTTGCTTGATTGGCCCAAGCTGAGTTGTTGAGGATGATGCCTTGATCTTCTCCCAGATGGTTTGTTCTTCTTCTGCATCACCCATACCTTCTGGTGGTGGATTTGTTGTGGGAGTGTAATCAGTGGTTTGTGTTTGAACCATGCACTAGTACCTGAAATTTGTAAATTCAATGTGAGAATGAGATACTAGTGATTGAATTAAGAAAATATTTGCAATTCAACTTTGGAAAGAATGAAATATTAAAAAAAATAAAGAAGGTGGCCTAGAGTGGTCAATTACAACACTCGTAGTGCTTACACATCGAAGTAATACATGCCAAAGAGGCCCGGATATCGAACACGGGGAACATAATTCAAGAAACTACTACTAACTATTTTTCTATCAGCTAAGACAAAGAAAACTTTTTTTAAGAGTTACTAAACTAATTGCAAGAAAGAAAACTAATTTAATGGGTTGTGATCACAATGAGAAAAAATTCTCTAGGACTATGGTTTCACTACAATTGACACTACAATTTTAACTTAATATTAATATATTTTCCTCCCACTCCTTGACAAAGAGCATGTAGTAAGAAATACCCACTCTCACAGTATTTCACTACCTATGCTAATGTTAATCCCATTTTTATAGTAATTGGTTGATTAGTTAGGTTCTTTACGAATAATCTATGGGTAATATCTTCACGTTCCTAAGCCACCTTTCCCAAAGGGCGATCTAAAACGTGTGTTACTATGGATTTCCAATCATTAATCCTCCTCCTAAAATTATTAAAGATCTTATTAATCACCTATGGTGTGAAACATAGACAATTCAATATGACTTCATAGCAACATGCCCAAGAATAAGGATAAAATAATATACTAATGCAAAAGATCCATATACAGTGTACCACTGGACTACTCTCGGGTCCTAAAGAACATGAGGATTAGCCCCTCATAGTTTCCATTGATAAAAATATGTTATAAAGAAGGAAAAATGTAGAGAACATAGAAAACTGATGAACCCCCTGGAGAAACGTGATTAGGACGCTCCACGCCGATGAACGGATCCACAATATGCAAATTTTGCCCACCGAACGTGCCCGGAACCTCCCAAACGGGTGATTCTCCTCCTCGTTCTCCTCTCCCGTATCATCACCTTCTTGTAATGGAATAGAATGTGATTCATTAGGTCTGGACAAACTCCCCTTAAGTCATAGAAATTACTTAGGGTGAAATAAATCCTCAACCGTTGGATTAAACTTGATTTTTTAGACTCCCTGATCAGGTAGACTCGGTAGTACCAACTTTTGGACTCGGTAGTACCGAGTCTGGAAGTTGAATCTGCTCTGTCTCAGATGCAAAGTCGTTAGTACCAACTTTTGAAGTCTGTGGTACCAAATCTGTTAGACTCTTGTGGTACCTAAAATCTCACAAAAATGTACATAAGTACTTCAAATATAATAATTCATTCAAAAATATTAAAATTATACTTATGTTATGAAATTGAGTAACACTGGCTAATATTAATAAATCATAAACAAATTAATATGAAAATGAATAGTAAGTGCACAAAAAGCAATATAAAAATAGCATGTGAAAACGAAAAATATATAGTGCAGCAAGTGGCCTTGGACTTTCCCTTAGGTTTAAGTGGCTCTTCGTTAGTCTTTTCACCAACTCTCATAATGTGAGGTGATTAACTCTGGTTAGGGAGATTTTTTTTGTTTTCTTCTTAAAAATTGCACTTGTTGATCTTTCCCTTTTTTCTAATATCTTATTTTCTTAATCATGCCAAGTGGTTCTTCTTTTGAAAATATATTTATTCTCCTTTTTTCCCATAACCCTACTCAATGTTCTTTCATTGACTTAGAGTCATGATTTTTTATTTAGCCTAAAATGATGAATTATGAAGAGATGAATAAGATCTCTTCAACACCCAAGAAACTCTGATGACAAGGACAAATCCAAAAAATCATATTATGGGTTGGTTAGTTTTGTTAAATCCATTAAGTTTTGAGTTATTGTTTCTTTTTGTATATGCCAATTTGCTAGGTCCTTTCGGCCACCCAAGGACGGGTGCTTCAATCCCTTTACCACTGTCTAAGTAATGGGATTGGGATTGGGGTAAGAACATTTCTGTGACATTTGGTATCATAGCATACACACTCTCATATGCATCAAGTAAATAATTTCTCCAGTCTCTTATACAAAGGAAAATGTGGAAAATCCTTAATGGAGATATTGTGGCGTCTAGATTCCAAGTTCTAGCTAGTAATCACCTCCTATCCATCTCATAATGGTGGCTGATGTTTCTCCATTGTACCAGGCTAAAGATGATCCGAAAGGGATTTCTTTAACCCTAAAGAGTCATCCCGCTTCTCATTTTTACTTTAAGGACTACCCCTAGCCACCTTTTCCAAAAGTAGTTGGATGACTTCTCATCTTCTCATCTCTAATAGAGTGTCTTGTCTGACATGTACTCTCCCTGTTTTTGGGTAGCATGGGGCAACTACTAAAATATGAGATAAATATTTGAAAATTGTGGACCAATATCATTCCATGATTTTATCTTCAAGTAAAATCCCTAATTGACATATGGAAGTACTCTTGAAAGTGGTGCATTCATGTGAGAGTTTTTGTAAACTCAATATCACCAAATTGGATATAAGTACTTCCAATGATTGAGGTGAATTTGTAATATGGTGAGATATGGTGGAAATTATGTTTCACACCTCATGGTTGATGAGATCCCTATTGATTGAACCTATGTTGCCCCTATTTTTGATCAAATCTCAAACATGCTTAGGAAAATCTTTCTCTATTGATATGTTTCATGCTCTACTCCTTTTCATGACTACATCTTTGACCCCTAGGTCATGATGTGAAGACTTGTTACAAGAGGCACCTTCCCTATTTACTATTATGCCTCTTTATAAGACTCAATTTTGAACAATATGAATCATATCAAGTCTTGAATCCACATGATTATTCTTAAGTTCTTAAGTTCTCAATTTTTGACTTCTTTGTTTCTAACAGACATCCTTTCCTTGATCAATGAAAGGAGGGGAGCTACATTATAATCCAAAGTTTGAAAAATCTTGAAATGTGGTTTCCCTATTATGACTTTGGTCTTTGATCTCATGACTTTGTGAAGCACAATTTGATAAATTAATACTCCTTGTATTTTGCTATGATCAGCATTTACTGATTATAAATACTAATGTGCTAGATCAGGGTGGTAGTTGACATGTGACTCCCCTAACCTTGGTCACATCCCTATTTTTTATTGCCTTTAAATTTCCATCTTATTCATTATTGAACGTTGGAAAGGGTAACTCCTTTGACCTGATTTTGATTCCTTGACCTAAGTCTCCAATAGGTCAGGTCTATGATAATATTGATACTCGATCTTGAATATCAATTTAAATATAATGTTGACTATAGCTTGTGGTTGTGGATAAATTCCTACAAAGACCTAGGTCTAGATCATGTATCAAACCTTGATACCATGGTAATAAAAATGGGTGATTGATATCACAATTTTTTGCTCGATTTTTTAATATAGATAAATGATCTTCCCTGATGTCTAAATGGTAACCTTAACCCTAGCTTTGAAATGTTTGGACCTATGATATTAATGTCCAAACTTTGACTCTAGATATTTATATACCAAATATTTGCACATTATTATGGAACTTAGAATTGATGTGACACATGTAATCATCAATGTGGATCTTGAGATCATCCTTGATATATGGCTAGTGAACTTCATATTCTCAAATCTTAAAATATTTGCAAAGATGACTATGTGGATTCACTCGATTTATGTATTAGGGTGTAACTCTCATGTGGACTAGGGTGGGGCCTTCCACTGATTTTGAGCGTGAAATCACGATACTGAAATATGATGTTTCTCTTGAATTGTTGAAGTACGAAATCTCTATCGTGGGTGTATAACCCCACCTAGGACATGAAGAATCTAGGACCCTAAGACATTGGGATTATTATACTTTTAACCCAAGAACTCTATTTGTTTAACTTAACGTCTAATCATCCAAATTTTTTACTTTTAACTCAAAAACTCGGATCTTGAAATGTTGACTCGATGATTATTTTGTAGATGATATTTTTAATTATAGGATTAGTTTCCTAATTCTAGTCATCATCAACCTTGATTATCCTTAACTATGAATGGAAATCAATGTCTCAAAATTTTTCTTGATTGTTGCTTTCGGACGAATGATCATTCCCAGGGTCTAAAATAGGAAACAATACCCTACTTCAAATGATAGGAAAAAACATTTGATATTTGAATCTTGACTCTTGAATCACAATTTTTCTAGATCATGACCAGATTTGATCCCCGATGTATAATCTTGATCTCGAACCCGATCCTCACTTGATATAGAGGCATGACATTGAATTGAACTCTACTGATGAACTATGATTTTTTGACATCTAGTTTACCAAGTGAAGTTTATAAGTGACTTTTGATTCCAAACTAATCATAGTTTTGAGGATATTATATGGATAAAATAGTCTCATTATTTGAGGATATCTTTAAATTTTGGGGACAAAATTCCCCTTAAGGTGGGAAGGATGTGACAAACTCAATTTTCAATGTTTTATAGTTTCATATATATGACTTTGAGTTTTTGGTGTATCCAAATGATACTAAAATTTTCCATGAAGCATATAATCATTTATTAGATCTATGGTTAAGATTTTGGAATTTTGGGAGATCATTTGAATAATATTAAATTTCATATGGCCCAAAAATTATAGTTTTGGAGATATTTTAGTTATATGGCTAAACAAATTTCTTATTCAATGAAAATTGGTTGAAGAGTTGTTAAGGTGGTATCAAAGTGTGATATAATATTTCAGACCAATATGAACTTGGTTGATTGTTGAAAAAAATTATACAAGAACTACAGTCGAACTAAATGTAATAGTTCAACTCATTTACATTATTTTGGTGAAACTGTAAAACTTTCACATGATGGGATTCCTTTCTCCAGATAAGATGAAATTTTAAATGGACACTTTTGATTACAATTGTGATTTTTGAAAAATTTTGGACAAATTATGGATTTATTATTTTGAAGAGATGGTTTATAAATAGTATTTGAAATCATGATTAATGGATGATGTTATTTGAAATACATTTTAATGAGTTCATGAAAAAATAAATTCATAGTGAAGAATTATGTTTTTCTTATTTAAGGTTAAGTTTTAATTCGGTAGACAAAGATTTATTTTGGAAGTCAGTCATGACTACAGAAAGATATTTTTATGGCTTGGTGAATTTTAATTAAATTATGTCTTTTTAACATATATTTTGTTAGGAGAATTATGTAGACTTTCAAATATTTCCATTTTACTCAATTCATTAAATAGAGAGAGAGATATAATTTTTATATAATACAGAAGATCTGGTCAACATTTCATACCACTGAAAGTTTTGGTCTTTAAGATTAAAATATTTTGAAAAGGAAATAATTGAGGTGCTTAATGTTGTTTTAAAGGCGTCAATTTTATCTAATAGTAAATTGGTGGTAGATATTATGTACAAAGATGGTATGGAATATTGATATATTGATTACACCAAATAATTATATATATGACTTTTGTTGTGGTGGAGATATTTTGTTATATTAGAAATATTATCATGTAACAGATTAATTGCATTGTGGATCATATGGCTTGACCAAAAAATTGTTTGAATGGTCAAACTAAGTAATTATGAATTTATTTTAACATGAGATGAATTAAATTATAAAGGAACTTTGACCACACATTTTCTCCCCTACTTATATATACACACTCTATTGACTATGTCCATACACACAACAAACAATTTTGATTTCTTCCTCGATCTCTCCCTTGTGTTTTTGCCCCAAGATTGTACCAATGGAAAGCTATTGAACTATAATGGCCTCTTTCTCTCCCATTTCCCCCCTAAATTATCGCCATTGAATAGCCACAATATAACTATAGTAGCGCACCTCTTCTCAATCTTCTTCACTAGTCTTCCTCCCTCTTCAAGATCTTGACTTTGCTCCTTAATCACCCTCATCTTTAGTTTTGCAATTTGAGATCTTTTGATACGTACGTGTACTCTAAATTCTTGACATTGGATGTTTTAATCTAGTGTATGATTATATACCTATGTATAGAAACACTTGGCTACATATATGGTTGAGCTACCTCATTTCGTACGACTAATATGTATATTGATCATTCTTTAATTTGGCTATTTAGACTTTCAATATATTCTACTCATTTCCTTGCCATTATTTCATCTTGAGCATTTCCCCTTCTCTTTCTATGGGTCAAGTGGCACCCGTTTGCCTTTCCCTTTGAGTTAAGTGGCCTTGGTCTTTCCCATAGGGTTAAGTGGCTCCTTGTTAGTCTTTACACCCACTCTAGTAATGTGAGATGATTGACTCTTGTTACGGAGTATATTTGTTTTGGTTTCTTTTGAAAATACTTGTTGATCTTTCTCTTTTTGTTAATATCTAATTTGCTTAATCTTGCCAAGTGGTTCTTCTTTTAAAAATATATTTAGTCTCTTGTTTTTCCATAACCATACTCAATGTTTTTGCATTGACTTTGAGTCATGATTTTCACTTTAGACAGACATGATGAATTATGAAGATATGACTAAGATCACTTCCGCACTCGACAAACTCTGATGATAAGGATGAGTCTACATCGTATAACGGGCTGGTTAGTTTTGTTAAATCCTTTAAGTTTTGAGTTATTATTTCTTTTTGTATATGCCACTATGTTAGGTTCTTCGGGCCACCCAGGGATGGTCACTTTAATCCCTTTACCACCATTTAGGCAGTGGGATTGGGATTGGGGTAAGGAAGAAAATCACAAGGATGTTCCCCTAACGAAACCTGGGAACGGACTACGATTTTGTGACGTCTACAAATATTCAAAAACAATTAAAAATAAAATCAAATTAAATGAAAATGTCTCCTTTTATTCTTGTCCACATAAAAAACTACCTCTTTTCATTTTTCAGGTCAATGGGGAACCATCTTATATCCTTTTCTTATAGCTAGAGGGAGATCGATCACCAGCTTATCATAATTGCCTAGAAACAAAAGATTGTCGACTCTTCTAGCAGGTTCCCTCTTCTTATCCTAAAGCAACTCTAATATTCTCACAACAGGTGAATGTAAATGGGGAGAATGGGAAACAACGTAAAAGCACAAGGATATGTTGCATAGATTCTTAATAAAATAGCAAATATTTTATGTTAGGAGAAGCTAAACCTTGATTTCTATATGATCACTAAGGCACACAGATAACATAAGACACTCAGTCAAAAAATTATGTATCTTGATTGTGTATCTAGTGATTTTGTATGGTCTTCATCTACAAAGATAGGTTAGGGTATGTCTAGAGGTGCAACTAGGAGAATGTTGGAACATCTGCGATCAACAATGTTGCTTTGGTCACTCAAAAATAAATCAAAGAATGGGGTTTACGTTAAATAGAAATTATCATTAGAATTTCTTCTTTGGCTGAGAACACTTAAGATAAACTAGTACTTGTTAATAAGCCATTGGAATATGGTATACATTTGCACAAAGGCTAGGAAATCAATAAATAATATGTTTAAGTATCTTTCAGTCAAATGAGATTTTGTACGAAATGCATCCCTATGGAATAACAATTTTGAATTAGAGTGATTATGAATCCTAATAGCTCTTTATTTATCTTCTATTTGAACTATGATTTTGAATGAACTTTATTTTAGTAGAATAAAGTGTTTAATGGAATTTTTCCTTAGCATGAATATCACTCAAAAAGTTTTTATGGGATGTAGATGAATTTCTAATAATAAGTATTTATTTGCAAGGCTCCATAGGGCCCTATGCAACTTTAAAATTAGTTGAGACCTCATTAGAAATTGTCCTTTTACATGAAAAAAAGTAAATTGACTTATATGTAAGTTAAAATATAATGGAAAATATATGATCAAATTTGGATTTCATCAAACACAATTCAACTTATATGCTACATTAAATTTTATATTCTTGAAATAATAAGTAAAATAGTTAGAAATAAATAAATAAGAAAACATGTTATTTCTCTAAAATAGGTAATTTAATATTCCCTTTGACCTGTAGCTCTTTTTATGGTCCGATGAAGATGAGGCTGGGGTTTTTAACTTAGTGGAAAGAGACATTGAAGAAATATCCCAAACTCATTCATATTAGAAAGAAAATCTTCACAAACAGTGTGGGTTGCAATGACAACTAGTTTTAGTAATAATAAGAAGAGACTTCAGTTACAATAAGAACATACATTTTTTATTCTAATCCTGATGTATACAACATCAAAAGAGGAGGAGAATAAGAAGAGAGACCTTGGAGGTAACATGGAGGCATGTGGAATATGGACACCTACAGGAGAAAGGGGATTACCATTTTGTCCATGATTAATTTGCATCAATAAGAAACACTTATATTCTATAAGAAACATGTTCAAGTTCAGGGATCATTCAAGCAAATAAAATTGACATTTGAGTCACCTATTCATCAAAGGTTAAGCATCAATTATTCACAAACGGTCGATCTTATAGATATGTGATACATATCTTTAAAGTATGTGACAATTTACCAAAATGAATAAGTTGGTTCTCATGTAAAAAATGTAATCAAAAAAGAAAAAATTTAGTGATGATAAAAAAGAATTAGGAAAATATAAAATTAATAGTGTTATGGCAATGAAAAAGAAATAACTCCTAGGAAATGGAACCAATAGCTTGATTACTCTATTGGGTTGCTTAAAGGAAGCATAAGTCTACCACAAGTTCTTTGGCCACCAAGTAATAAAAATGTGAATGATTAGATCCTTTGTTTTCCCTAAAATAACCTATTTATAGATTCTAATTAAGAATTTTATTGAAAGAAAGAGAATTTAACTCATTATTGAAGTGGTCAATAATAAGAAAGACCATGGAGGGCATTTTCCTACACTAGAATAATCCTAATGTGTGAGTATATTATGGTAAAATTTCTGATGTCTTGGACAGATATCCTATTTTCTCTCATGAATGATCATTTGCATTTTGTATGACGGGTTTACTAGGATTTTTATGTTTCATTTAAGGCCCATAAATTCGGACCTTAGCCCATTGTTGAGTGCCTAAAACATTAATATGTTCCATAGTTTGTCCAATATAGCATGAATTGTTCAAAGAGATGTGTTCTTACATTTTTGCAGAAAACTAATTTAAGTTCTCCAATACAATTTTACTTTATATAATGAAGCATTGAGGTCCAAAGTCTGGAACATCATTTTATTGACCATTGTGCATGGTAGAATCTTACTATGTCCATTTTTTCATTATGAAAAGTAATTTCTCATAGAAAAATTTAAATTGAGTAGTAATTATAGTAGACACATACATCTAAATTATTATATGTTATAGCGTATGATTGGTGATTTTGCAATTTTTAGACATCAATCATTGTAGTGTGAAGTTTTTGACCCTATTACTAAGTCATAAATTCGAAGTCTAGTGAGCTCCACATCAAGGAAAACAACATAATGACCTAATCAAACTTTGATGTGATGAGAACACGAACCTCCCTAATGGTTACTAGGAAGGAGGTTCATGTTGGATAAGTAAGTCAATGAGTAAGTAAAATACTATAGCTCCTTGAATATCATGTGAAGAAAGTTGTACTTTGGAGAAATGTTGAAATCACAATCAATTATTAGCCAATCCCATATCTAACTATTGTGGTAGGATTATATTGTAACTTCATGATTTGTAAATCGAAAGATAAAAATAGTCAAGGCATGCCTGCTTCTGATGAAGTTTCCCGTATCCTTGAAGAAGTTATTAAAATCAAGGTAGTGAAATGGAAATAACATTGAAATCATAATTATAATTACATAAAAATGAATGACATGTGATTGATGAGTCTCTTATTCAATTAAGGACGGGTTGGTTCATAGATTATCACAGTCTTGTATTACATTCATCTATTATATATTATATAAATTGTTAAGAGATATCGACAACTAGTTCCATTTGTGAATGTCATATTAAATCGGAAAGATGGAGGTATTTTTGTATGTTGTTAAAATGATGTATTTCCCTCTTTTGAGAAAGCTATATTCTGGGGAAGTTTTACTTTACCAAAAATATGCAAGGCACGAGACTATTTCTTGTGGTTTTAGGTCACATATTGGTTATCCACGGTCTTTTTGACACATTTATCTATGTTTATTTGAATGTAATTAATCTAAAAAGAACTGCAACTATCCCATATTTGCACAATGAACCACATTCACGACCCATAATTGTAATGAACATATATAATTGCGAAAGTATGTGACTGCAAGTGGCTTGACTTATATGGGAAACTTTCATATCTTTGTGGCCCAAGTTAGAGGAATGGTCATAATTCTGCAAAAAACAATTAAATAAATATTTTATGTGATTGACGAGTCTCTTATTCAATTTTTACAAACCAGCTAGTTCAGAGGTTCCAACAACATTATCTTAGATTTCACTTACTTTAGGTCCCAGTTCCTATCTGCTTAGATCTAGTGTTGATAGGGTGTTTTCTCATAACATCCTAAGAAACATCCCAACTATCCATTTTCTTAGAATCCCCCTCGAGATCGAATTTTTATTGTGCACACAGATCTCTAAGTGGGGGGAGGGGGGGAGGGGATGGATGACTAAGATGTTTCTCTCTGAGGTCTACTATCTAGATCTATATTGGAACCCATAACGGAACCTCACTCATTCTCCACCACATGTTTGTATTTTATTTGTTATATCCTCAAACATACGGTGGAGAATGAGTGGGGTTCCATTTTGAGCTTCATAATGGTGTCCACCTAGCATATTTCTTTCTTAAGATGTCTTAATAAACACCTTGTCAGCACCTGGTGCAAAACGGTTCCTACTTACATGAGACTTTAATTTATTAGCTAAGAACATTTGGCAGTAGATTATTTATTTGTAGTAATAAATGTTGCGGATATTTAAGTAGATTTTGTACAGGAAAAACAAGTATTTCTCTCTTTATCAGACCTAGTATTTTTCAGAATGAATACTACGTTCAAAGTTTACGGCACAGAGAATGTTATGTGTTTTATTGATAGTAGCTATCTATAAGCACTTACACATCCTTCTCTATATTCACGGGTAAATATTATGTATAGATTATAAAAAAATTACAGCAACTGTCTCATATGTGCAAAGTGGACCAAATCCGAGGGAGGGTCTATCCCAAAAAACGTATAACCTGGCATGTGTGTGCTTGGCTGCCATGTGGGGGATTACAGCATTAGGACCCCATGCCGGTACATGTGAATACTTGTTGTTGTTTTCCCTAGGTGCTGTCGCTGAATCGGATTTGCCTCCGTTGCGAGTCTATTTAACCACCGAACGAATTGGTTGCATCTATCGCTATGAATCCTTAACAAACACATCATAAAACCATAAACGCACATGCATTTCATCCTTTTCCATATGTAAGTCATCTGTTCATTTGAACTATCGCTCCACTTTTCGTACACTATAATTGAATGGTTTTTTATATATAATACACTATAATTGAATGGTTTGCATGTTATCTGTGCATCTGCATAATTTGAAGCAGTCATCTCCCGCTGATATTGTTGTTGAACCTGCAGAGCACCCTTGCTGTAATCTTCTGCATTAATGTCGAATTGGTCTTCCACGTTGATGGTATAGGAATCCATTTGAACCCCAACAATGGACACACAACCGTATCTAGAATAATGTGTTGTTCTATCCTTTTTGGATATCAATCTCCCAATACAAAGAGGGTACGAACTCGGTCGAGATCACTGTTATGACGAAATGTGAAGGAACAAGACTCCTTCCGAGCTTTTATACTATTTTCTGGTAGGACGAAGTTTAATGATAGAAGCACTGGCCAGGCATGCTGCAATACTTAATGCCAGTGTCCCCCTTTAATGTGGATGCTCTGTAGATGGGTCGTTTTGCGGAACATATCAACATCTGAAAGGGCATCCAAGCCAAGTCGAATGAGTTGTTACCTTCTCATTTAATGCTTATTTTTCTCCATCCATTGATGAGGACACGATGGAGGAGAGAATGGACTGGCAAAGCACGGTTGTCAGCTGAACTGGACATCGCCTGAGTTGATTGGGAAGACCCCGCGTAAATTAGAATTCAATGCAGCTGTTGACACGTACTGGAGCTTGACAATTTCACACCGTTTTCATGTGTGCTTCCTATCTAGAATCACCTTCTTTGAGCAAAGCACTCAGCTGTATAAGCTTTAAGTTTTGTGGTCCACGGATTTTGACATAGATTCTACTGTTAAATAAAAGAGTGAATGGGTGTCTTTACCGTGGAGTTTGGATTTTGAACAGCGTTTGACGTAGAGTTTGAGACTGTCATTTTTCGTTCAGCATCTTTTCATATTTCCGAAGAATAATTTAGAAGTCAATTATTGCACATTCTTACTTGCTTAGTCAATGACTATAGCCTCCCAACGGTCCTACAGTGTACGCAGTAAACTTCCATCCCTTCTTCAACAATCCTCCTTATGTGTATAATACATGTTCTTGCTATCGATGAAATTGAAATCATAAACCTTTATGGCAAAAAAACTAAAATGGCGCGTTTGCCCATTTTAATGCCTAAAATGACACGTTCTTCATCTTAATTCTCAAAATAGTATATTTGCAGGACAATACGTCCATGGCGGAGACATATTGCTCTGTCCGAGGGCAATATGTCCTGTCGGTTGACGCATTGCTCTGTGGTGGGGTCAATACGTCCAAAACCAGGACGTATTGCTCTGCGAGAGAGCAATATGTCTCCGCTCCCAACGCATTGGTCCCACCGCAGAATAATACGTCTCACCCCAGGACGTATTGCTCTACTGTGAGACCAATGTGTCGGGCGTGGAGACGCATTGCTCTCTCGCAGAGCAATACATCTTCATGCAAGAAGTATTGTCTGTAAAGCAAGCAATGTGTCCCCATGCATGACGTATTGCTTTTTTATTTGATATTTTGTATATTCATAATTATTATTTATTACATATTGATTTGTATATAAACACTATTCATTATATTTGAACATATACAATTATTTCATTTGTATTTGAATGTCTATAATATGTTTAATTATTATAAATTTGTTAATTTGAATAGCTCTAAACATACGTACGGATTATAGAAGTGCTATTGCAACCAATAATAGTTGATTGCTAATTGATTAGATAAGAAGAAATTAATCCCAAAAAAACGAGATATCAATTTAAATCAAGGTTACAACATGAACCAACTTGAAGAGAAAATAATACATAACAGTACAATATGATAGATCCAAATACAACATGAATGAACAGATGATATCATAATATGATAGATCCAAATAATACATAACAGTACATGAACCAACATGAATGAACAGATGATATCATAATATGATATATCCAAACATAAGCTAAATAAATGCCTTCACAAAGGCATATATACAAAACAGTACAATATGTAATAAACTAAGCACGCCCACGACGTCCTCGCCCACCTCCATGTACATCTAAATCCTAAGTAGCAAACTCATCTAGAGATGCCTCAATGAGGGGCAACTGCATAGAAGTAGGCTAGCGAGGACTAGGGAAGTAATGAAAAGCCGGAGGTGGGGTGAGGGGTTTCTGAATACTAGGATGTGGGGCATCTGATGGGGTGCATCCTGAGAAATAAAATGGAGTCAGTGAGTATGTGACATAAGACGGTGGTCGACTCTCATGAATAACTGGTGGTGGGAGTGAAGTGTATGGAACAGAAGAAGAACCTACTCCATAGTAGGATGCTAGTGGAGGTAGGGTGATGTATGAAGAAAATGAACCAGCTCCTGAAAAGTATGGCCTTGTCGGTCCCCATGCCATGAACTGAGAAGTGGGAGTGAGATCAAGAGCAGTGGGAATGGGCTCAGACTGAGTGGTGCGTGTATGAGGAGTAGGAGTGGGTGTGGGTTTAGGACCAGTGGTATGATTAGGAGTGGGTATGGGATCATATGGGCGAGCGTAGTCAGGAAGACTCGCAAAGTAGCTCCCCTGGATATCGTAGATATCATCTCTGATCTATGTAGGGGCCAGCTGTAAAGCCGCTCAGATCCGCACATATGATTCTACATGTTCAAACAAAGTATGTACAAATAATAAAGACCAATAACATGTATTACAAATAATAAAGATTAATAATAACAGTTTGTAAAAGAAATAATAATGATACTCACAAATTGTTGTTGTTGATAATTACTTGGGTAGTATGTGGTCGGAGGCTGAGATGGAGGAGGCACTACATATTGTGGATGATACCATGCATAGTGTAGCTATGGACTGAAGACTATGTCTTCTGGTAGAGGGGGAAATAAGCTCTCACGTATGTTGTTCCACAGTTGCACCTTCTCCCTATAGCGATGCAACCAATCCTCAGCAGCATGACCCCTCTCATCTATCCTACTAAGTTGTGGCAAGGCAAGAGTAGGTTGTACTTGAACAAAGCCGAATTGTCTAAGTACTCTATCTGGGAGGTGCCACTCTACTACTGTGTAGCACACTAGAGGCACTCGGGCCAACTAAATATCACGACCCTCTCGACACAATGCTGGAAGTCTCTCTAGAATATCCTTAGTGTAAGGAGTTAACTATATTTGTTATTCAAAAAAATACAACATGTATCATATAAAAAGGAGTAAACTGTATAAAAAAATATAACATATATCATACAACATGTTAGTAGAAGTAACTTATACATGAGATGGAAAAATCTGGTCAAATGCAGAATCATAAAATTGGACCGATCCACTCATAGTATCACTCCTTTGAAGAAAAATAAGCCACCTATTAAATAAATTAACCACCTAAATTTAGATAAACATGGAAAAATATTTGGACAAATGTATTAAGAAGTTGTGTAAATGTAAACCTGTAACCCAAGGGAACATCTTCTGGCCACTCCCCCAGTTCATAACAAGTGAACCTGGGCATCCTGTAAGGACCCTGACCTCCGTTTAGGGATTATCCTATTTTCTTTGCTTAATCCTGATGCTTAGTTGCTTGCTAATCACCTTTAGTGGTGATTAGGGTTTGTTGGTGCTTTGTTGAGAGCTGGTGGTGCTACTTGCAATTAACCCAAGTCTAGGGTTTGTGGGAAAGTTTGTCATCTTGTGAGGTGTTCCTCCCTCTCCTTGCTTCCTCTTGTGTTGAGATGAAGGGTTGGGCTTGTTGATTGTGTTCCTTTGGGCTTGGATGAGCTTGTTGGGCCTTGTGGTGCGTTGGCTTTGCCTCTTTGGACCTTGTGTCGGGCAGAAGTTAGCCTTGTGTTGGCCTAGGTGTGTCGGCCATGCTTGTGTCGGCCTAGGTGTATCGCCCATGGGAGTGTGTCGGGCATGGTGTGGAGGTGTGTCGCCCATGGACCTCTTTGACCTCGTTTGTTTCACCACTAGTGGACACTTGGTGCTTGATGCTTGCATGTGGCAATGGCCTTGGACATGTGTTTAAGACATGTTAGAGTGGTGGCTTTGCACATGGACATGTGTCCCTAGGTAGGCGACACCTTGCCTTGTCTTACCTTGGTTCCTCCTCCATCCTCTCCTATATATGTGTTCCCTTTCTCTTACTAAGGATCCCTTTAGTTCCTTAGTTTTCTCTCTCCCTTGGTGCACGACACCCTATTCCTTTGCAAGCTTGATGGCTGATCCTTCTTGGAGTCTCCTTCTTCCTCTAGTGGTGGCCGAACCCTTGAGTGCCTTGCTCTCTTCTTATGGTGGTTCTTGGATCTAGGAGCTTGGAGCTTGCTTAAGGTGGGTTACATAACTCCTAACCTTAACTACATTACCATCTTCTATGTTCTTGTTTGTATGTTGCTTATGATTGGCTATGTATGTTGCTAGTTTGGTTTCTTGCTTAGTTGTTCTTGTTGGCCAAACCATGTTCTAGGGTTTCTTGTTGAGCAACACCCCTGTCCCTCCATTAGTCTAGAGAAGTGAGCTTGAACTCTAGTAATATAAGCAATACTCCTCTCTCGTTTGAGTTGAGAGGTGAACTTGTGTTCTAGTTGCTTGAGCAACACCCTTCTCTCACCATGGATTCGAGAGGTGAGCTTTGTGGTGGATGTAGACCTTTGTTAGGGTTGTTCCTTGTGTTGCCCGATTGGTGATAAGAAGTTGTGCAAGACCCCTCTCTCTTGGTTGTTGAGAGGTGAGCCATATTCTTGACCCATTAGGGTTTTTGTGCCCTTGTGCTTGAGGTTGGTGACGACCTTATAGAGTTGCATCTTGGCCGATATGGCTTGGGGTTGGCGTTGCCCGATACCCCTCTTGACCTAGAGCCTTGGACGTCATGATGTGGTGGTTGTGTTGGGTGATGCAACCTAGTCCTTGACCTTTTGTGTGTCGGGCATCACACCATGCTGACTACCCTGTCCGATATTCTTAGCCTTGTTTGGTGGTAGGTGTTACACCCGGCTGAGTATCCTGCCCAGCACGCCTAGCTCAGGTGGTTGCTTAGTGTTGTTACACCATGAATGATAGGGGCGTTGTGGGCTGACCTTGTGACGTACGTCACACCTCTGTCCTTGCCTTGTGTCGGCCGATAGGTCATGGATAGGCTGGTTGAACGACAGGTTCCTTGCTGCCCGTTTGAGTTGCACCTTTGGGCGTTGCTTCTTTATGAGTGGTGTTTCCCGATACACCTAACCTGAGACGGTAGCCTAGAGCCTGTTATATCATGGATGTTATGATGTTCAGTGGTTAGCCTAGTGTTGGGCGTCATGGCGGTGCACGTTACTCTTGTTGCATGACACGCCCCTTGGGCTCAGTTGCACGATACACCCTAAGGTAGACCGACACCCTTGCTATTATGCTTGGCTGATATGTAGCTGGTTTCTTGACCGTTATGTGGTGGGAGTGTTGGGCGATATGGGCGAGTCCCCTTCCCGATACTACCTTTGGTGAGGGTGCCCTACCCGTCACACCTTTTGGGTGAGGGTAGTGGGAACTTCTAGGAAACCGATATGCTAAGCTCTTGTTTCTTGTTATCATGTTTTGTTTATGATGGTGACCCTTGATATGCTTAATGGTAGTAAGGTAATTAATATGGTTATGATCATCTTGAATTATAGATAGAATGTTGAATAAATGATAAGTATATAAGATGCCTTGCATGATGATATGACCTATGTCTATGGTCACAGGTTGAGGCATGTATGATAAAGCATATGATCATCAATGTCACCCTATATTGAATAACATGATTCTTCTATCAATCCATGATGATTGTGCATACTAACCATGCAGATGTTTCATACAGATGCATAGCTAGGTAAAGGGCTATGAGGTATATATATGTTTGAGTAACACTGCTTTGATGGTTACTCTGGATGATGAGATAACATGCATGATGTGCATTGGTCTGAGGACTTGAGTTTGGCTAAAGTGCCCAGTTGAGGTGTTATCCTCTAATGATGATCTGGGATTGATATCTCAAGTGATGAGAATGCCTATTGAGGTAGTGGTTCCTTATGATGGGGGATTGAGATCCCGCAATAGCCTGATGGTGGCAATAATAATGTAGTTTTATGTTATGCATGTGTTACAACTTGGTTGCCTCAAAAATACACTTAAAATGTACTAACTAATCACAGTGGAACATATCATGTAGTTTTCCCTGGCTATAGATCCATCATCGTCAGGAGCTGGTGATGGTGAAACGGGTTCTCCTGCGGGTTAACCCGGAGCGCATATTGTTGAGTATGCGAGGTTTCTCCTAGCCTAAAGTGAGGAGGTAAGAGTGCAACTTCGGTTGTAGACTCCAGGGTGCGGATTCAGGCCCGTAGCCCAAATATGATAAGAGCATGGTGAACAGGCCCATGGCTCAGGATATGTGATATGGGAGCATGAATGTATTCATGGCTCAGAGCACGGTGAACAGGCCCGTGGCTCAGTTTCACTAGCACTGATACCTGTACCGAGGCGGGCTAGGAAGAGGGTAGCCTGACCCTGTGGTTGAGGCCACTTAAGTATGAGACTGCAGTCCTGCTTGTGTTGTACTCGTGCACTGACCACGAGGTGGGAGGTCGTGGAGTCCGGCTCTTCCTTTGACCTTGTATGGCACCGGCTTGGGTTTTGCAACCGAAGGTTGGATTTGAGTGGTACGGCTCACTTCCTTAGGGCATAATAATATGTAATCCATCCGTATAGTATTTATTGCTTAAGGCAAAATACGGAACATTGATTGAGGCCTTGCTTGTGTAGTTAATCTTGTTATACTTGTAGTTGCTTATATGTTCCTTATGTTATGTGGTAAGACCTTATAAATCATATCTTGTTAATCATGTTCCATAAAGAAATACTTGACTATCTGCCTTCCGTACAGCTTGGTAAGCTTGATGGTATGAATAGCTTTACCTTATAGACTGCTCTTGTTCTACGCTCTATCAGCTATCCATTTTTGTTACTTTAATATTCCTTTGGTTTTATGGTTTCGGAGGGGAGTTATGTTTCTCGCTGGGATTGTGTATCTCACCCCGCTGGTTTACACCCTTTTTAGGTGTTCGAGCTAGACGTAGTGGTGGTCGCGGAGTTGCGGCCGAGCAGCAAGAAAAGTAGTAGAAGGCAAGAGATGGACGTGCTACTGTTCTGGTTGTTTTCTAGTAGAGTCTTAGAGTCATCCCTGTACTCTCAGGTCCTTGGGGTGTTTTGATGTTGTTTCACAATGTATAGCTGATGATGTTTTGTATATCCTACTGCTGGCTGGATGTGGGCCGTTCTGTATGTACTAACAGGTGATGAACTCATGTGATGGCTAGACAGCTGATCCCCTAAGCTGTGGACACGTGTCAAGATCTTGTACATGTTTATATAACTTGTTTTCCTTGCAGGATGAGGACCTAAATGTAATCATTTCTCAGTTTATCTGCATTCTACAAACGGTTTTAATTAACTCGTGTTTTTGGTAATTAGTGGTTTATGGTGTTTTCCGCACGTTTTCGCGTAACACCTCACTGTATGTGTGATAGTGGGATGTGTTGCCACAAGTTTGGTATCAGAGCTCTAGGTTCGCTGAGTCTACAGGGATTTAGGACTAGGTTGTGTCTGTTCTTGTGAGTTTTACAAATTTTCTTACCATCGTCTTCTTCCCTCAATGGAAGAAAAGCCAAGATGTCTGGAAACCATGAAGAACACGCTGCTAAGAACAGTGATGATGTATCAGTTGATGGAGCTTTTGGTCGGGCACATGAAGATCGGGTGCCTGGGTCCCGCAACCTGATCCAGCCATTCTTGAACATCCTGCCTATCAATAGCTTATGGGGCAAATGATGGCTACGATAAATCTCATGGTAGAAAGATTTCCAGTGCCTCTGCTAAGAGTACAGGCTCCCCATGGTGAAACATCGGGTATTGGGAAGACCTTTGAGCGGCTTCGCCGAGTCGGAGCTTTGGATTATGCTAGAATGGCTGATCCAGCGGATGCATATCTGTGGCTGACAAGTCTTGAGAAGGCTTTCTGGATCCTCGACATCCCCGAAGCGGACAAAGTCAAGCACGTTGTCTACCTTCTGAAAGGTAGTGCTGGTCACTGGTGGGCCATTGAGGAGGAGAAGCGACCTGGTGATGTGATAGGTTAGGAGGTTTTCCGGTGCGAGTTCGTCAGCAGATACTTTCCGAAGACGTATCTGGATGAGAAGATCAGACAGTTCAAGCGCCTGCACCAAGGAACGATGAACATCACCGAGTATGAAGCCAAGTTCATGGACTTGTTGATGTTTTGTCCTCACATGGCAACAACAGATGACAAGCGGATCAGACGTTTTGAGAAGGGCCTGAGTGCTGAGCTGACAACACCTGTTTCTGTGTTGGAGAACCGAGAGCAGTTCGCTGCCTTTGTGGAATCTGTCTGTAGGATCGAACGGTCAGTTAAGGAGAAAAGAGAATCCATGTCTAAGAAGAGGCCTGCTCAGTTCCAGGGATAAAGGTTTGGTGGCTTCAAGAAGCCAAGGTTTTTAGCACCTTTTGTGATGAGAGGTTCCAGTACACCATCGCAGTGGTCTCTGAAAACTACTAGAGGGGGGTGAATAGAGTTTTCTAGATAATTTAACAATTATTGAACTCAAACAACCACAATGAAAATATTAGACAAAGAGACACAAGGTTTAGAGTGGTTCCAACTATAGCAAATACTATAGCCGTCAATCCACTACCCGGTTGCTTACCCAACCGGGATTTGAAAAGAAATTTATTTTATTACCTCTTCAAGGAATTTACATAAAATACAATCTCTTTTCCTAAACCCTTCAAGCAGCCTTCACCTAGAAGTAATCGCCAACCTTGAAGCAGCCTTCCCTTGAAGTAGATGCACCAACTCCCGTTGCACCAGCCTTCTGAAGTAGCTTCCCTTGCGATAGCCTTCTTGAAGTAGCTTGAAGTCCCTTTCTCCACCTGAGGAGTCAACCCTCTCCAATCCGCAGCCTCCAACCCTAGGAGTAGCAAGGAGAGTACAAAAGATAAACAGGAACAAGAAAGAAAAAGGAAATTACAACTTATCCTTTAAGCCCGAGGCTTGATATGCCTAGATCAAGCGTAAGATCTCCTAGCCAAGTATGTGAACTTGTGATTGCTGTGGGTAGGAGAATCTAGCCTATAGGACACGAGATTGAGCTAAGGAGAATGTAGACCAATGATCACAGTGCTCAAATTGCTTGCAAAAGATTGCTCAAGTATGCTCAAGTGTATTCTCAAGTATATCAAGTGTAGCTTAGGTGTGTTTAGGTGTCCTAAGGCATGTCCTATTTATAGTAATGGCCTACAAGTGCTTAAGGACGTTCTAGACACTTTCTAGGGGGTTCCTAGTGCTTAACTAGCCGTTAGGTACAAGTTAGGTGCATTAGCAACGGCTAGTTAATTAATTCTGCAGTTGCTGTCAGAGTCCATCTCGGTCGAGGAATTGTCGACCGAGATGCCTAGTCGGTCGAGGATTTGTCGACCGACATGCTCTCTGGATCAAGTGTTTGCAATGTTCATCTCCAACTGCCAACTACCTCTAACGGCTACTTGGGTCATTCTCGGTCGAGGAGTTTGTCGACCGAGAGTGTCTCGGTCGAGGAGTTTGTCGACCGAGATTGACCCTGTTTCAATCTTTTCAATTAAGGCACTAAGTGTGTATATGAGTGTGCATAAGTGACACTATTGAAGGGGATGACCTATCTAAGTGTGGTGTTTAGCTAGGGAAGATCTAACACTTGATTTACATGAAGTCTAAGTACTTGTACATTATATATTTGTACAAGTTTACAATTGATTACATATCATGACATTTACAATCATTCAAGCATATAGATTCCCTAGAGCTTTGTCATCCACCTCATTCCTGCAACACTCAAGTAGCACGTTAGATCAACAAGAATGAAATGTTTGTCATCATCGAAACATAGGGATTATGCTAATGTCAATTTAGCCAACAATCTCCCCCTTTTTGAAGATGACAAACATTTCCTAAATATAAAATAAGGAAATATAAATCATGTGAGTTTCATACATGAAGATTACCTTTTGTAGCCATTCTTGGTTTGCAAGTAGATGTTGGCTGAGATATAGATATTGTGAAACTCATATTTTATTTTATGTTTTTGATTTTATATTATTTCTCCCCCTTTGTCATTTCAAAAAGATATCCAATAGATTTTATTTCTCCCCCTTGATTTTATGCTATGCTCCCCCTTAAAGAGATATTCAATTAAGAACAAGGGATTAAAGCAAAGCAATTATTGTTAAATTTAGCCACAATTTATTTCTCACTCATTTGCAAAGGGTGTTAAGCCTTGAAATGATATGAGTTCCTTTTAGGTTCATGGCATTTGTTATTGATTTCTTATCCATTTTACAAGGGATGTTAAGCCCTGAAAATGAATGAGATTCCCTTAAGCTCATAATGAATGCATATTGATTTCTCATCCACTTTGCAAGGGATGTTAAGCCCTGAAAATGAAATGAGAATCCTTTAAGCTTAGAGTACATAAAGATGTCTCTAACCAAATGCACGGGATGTTAACCCCAGATTTGTTTAGAGAGTTCCATTAAGAACATAACATACTCATGATCTATTTTTATCTTAAAATACTAAGGTCATAACCAGCTTTAAATTATGTTTGCAAAGTTTTGTGAGTTCCTTAATCTTAAAAAATAGTTTTTGTGAGCTCCCCCTTAATTTTATAATTTAGGGATTCTAAGGTCACAAATGATTTTTAAGATTTGATTTTGACCTTTTGTTAGAGTTTTATGATTTGCCATATGATGAATACATTTTGAATCAAGATACTAAGGTTAAATTCAATAAAATGATGTATAAGCATTTTGTCAAAGCTTATTTTTGGTCGCCCTTGACTACGACCATGGCGCCCCTTGGTCAATTTTAATTTTAACCTAGAGGCAAATTCTGCAGATTTCCAAATTAAACATTCATATGTGAAGTATAATTTCTGCAGATAGCTATAAATAAATATCAATTTGAAGCACATTAAGATATACCTATTATGAAGACTTAATATGAGCATCATAGTGAAGTCTTTGATCTTGATTTTTCTAGAATGCATGTTTTACATTCATTGTGAATGATGTTTCATATGCTTTGCTATGGGTACATAAATATCAAATCCCATTTCTTCTTATACCCTTATCATAAGATTCTTTAGAAACATATATTTTGAAAGCAAGATTAATATCTTAAAGTCAAGATTTTTGCTTTTGATTTCTTAGAACAAGCAAATAGATAAAAACATTAATATTTTGTTCTAAGAGGCATCGTTTGGCTTGTCATAGCAACATCATCATCACAAGTTGTGTCCACAATCATTATCTATTATGTCAAGATGCTTTTATGCTAATGACATTTGCAATTATCTGAATCACAATGATCAAGAATAATATCCATTCATGGTTTGTAAATATGAATCAAAGCTTATTTTAAACCAATGAAACATAATGATCATGATGAAGCATATCCATGATGTAATGATAGAACAATTGAAGCATGAAATTTAACCCATGGTTTTTATGTAACTAGATCAAGGAATACTTAGAATGGACCTATATGATTCAAGTGAAGGCATGTTGCAAATATCAATGTGTGATTTTTCTTAAAGATTAATTCATAATTCCAATTAAGTTTATAGCAGACTGAGCTAGTCGGTTTCCAGAAACTTATTCGGTCGAACTCTTCTCAACCGAAATATTTTCGGTCGAAGTATTTCTCGACCGGAAATGTTTCTGCAAATTTCATTCAGCAATTTGTATGTTTTATGTATAAGTTCTGTTACAGGTGTCAAATCCTATTTACTCTTGTTTTTAGATAATATACTTTAGAAGCATTTTTCCTTGAATCCTTACTTTTTATTTCTTAGAACAAATAAATGGATAAAACATTAAAAAAAATTGTTCTAAAGAAACATAGTTACTGAAATATAATAATCATGATGCTATAGAGAGGTAGAAGCATATCCATAGTGCAATAATTTAAATTGCAACACATACATGGTTCATGTATAGATATTGCAAGGATTACTTAGGAAAACCATGTAAATTATGATAAAACAGTAATTTCCTTGGTTAAGCTAATCATGATTTTTCAGTTTTAAATCCAACCATTGAGAGTAAACCAAAATAGTCTCATATAAGTTTTCAATTTTAAGACAAACTTTTATAACTGATCATGCCTAAGAAACTTTTCAAACATTGAATAAGTTTTGTTCAAGATTAGTCTTCTTATAGCACTTTTGCAATATGTTTAAGGATTTTCTACTCATAATGTTACATAATGTAAACGATCAATATGTCTTGCTACAAAAATTGTCTTCCAAGATTTTATTCTTGATTTGCATGTTAATTCAATCATCAATAACAATTTGATAGAAAACTAGGTTGATTGAAAAACAATTTCAGAAGATTTATGTCAGACTTGACAACAGAAGCCTGCTCGGTCGACCGTTTCTCGACCAACAGGTCCCTCGGTCGACAGTGTCTCGACCGAGAAAGGTTCTGTGTTGTTTCAGACCTATTTTCAAACATTGTTTATAATTAAAAGCAAAAGTATGAAAGTTAAAGCTCAATTTAGTTGAGATATTTAAATATCAAGGCAACATTTAGGTTAAATATCAACTAATCATATACATTTTGTGAATCCAAACTAAACAAGTAGTTTAAGATGTATATTTGGAAATTTAATTTCTTGGATTAACTTGGTGTCCTATTATGTTAAGTTGAGATAGACATAGAGATATACAACTTAGAGTCTTTGGTCATATCTCAACTTAATTTTATCCATTTAGTTTGGGGGTTTTGGAACCCATACCAACTCAACATCCTTTTTCTTGTATGGGCATGAAAAAGAGTAGTGTCCAAGACGTGAGCAATAATGGCAGCATATAGAATCAACCTCAAGTCTTTTTCTATGGTTTTGTTCTAGGTTGTTCTTTGGTACAAATGTAGATTGATGTGCTCGTGTCTTTCTCCAACTAGGTTGTTGATGAGATTTCCCTTTGGGCTTATAACCTAGTCCTCTTCTCCCAATTTGATGATAGGAATCATCCAATATTCTATCAAGGATTCCATTGTTGCTTAACCTACTAACTTCTTGTTGCAACTTAGCGATCTCATCCATTCTTTTCTTAATATCTAGTTTTGCTTGATCTAGATTAGATGATAAAGAGTTCCTTTCTTTCACTATATTATCATAATCTAGATGTGTACACAAAACAGGTTGTTTTTGAAGATCATTTAACTTTGCAAGTAATCCAACCTTTTCTTGAGATAGAATATCATAATTTGTTTCTAGAGTAAAAATCTTCACATTACTATTACTTAGAGATGATCTCAAAGTATGATTTTCAGAAATAATGCTATCTTTTTCAAAACCAAGATCATTCAATTTAGCATATAAATCTTCTTTTTCGGATGTAAGAACAAGAAGTCTAGCATTTAACTCATCATTTGTTTTATTAGCTTTCTTTAATTTCTTCTTGCACTCAATATACTTATTATGTGTTTCCTCAAGACTAGAAATTAGCTCTTCTTTTGATAAATCAAGAAGACTTACCTCTTCTTCTTCTTCTTCTTCATTGGTTGTAGCAATGAGACAATTTTTGTGGACCTCTTTCTTCTTTTCTCTCCATGGACAACCAATTGTTGTATGGTTTGTTCCTAAACACCAATTGCAACTTGTTGAAGGTTGGTCCAAGTTGCTCCTTTGCCTGCGGTTGTAGTCACCTCCACCCTTCATTCTTCAAGACCTGGTTAGGGTTCCTTGAAGCCTGCTCTGATACCAATTGAAAACTACTAGAGGGGGGTGAATAGAGTTTTCTAGATAATTTAACAATTATTGAACTCAAACAACCACAATGAAAATATTAGACAAAGAGACACAAGGTTTAGAGTGGTTCCAACTATAGCAAATACTATAGCCGTCAATCCACTACCCGGTTGCTTACCCAACCGAGATTTGAAAAGAAATTTATTTTATTACCTCTTCAAGGAATTTACATAAAATACAATCTCTTTTCCTAAACCCTTCAAGCAGCCTTCACCTAGAAGTAATCGCCAACCTTGAAGCAGCCTTCCCTTGAAGTAGATGCACCAACTCCCGTTGCACCAGCCTTCTGAAGTAGCTTCCCTTGCGATAGCCTTCTTGAAGTAGCTTGAAGTCCCTTTCTCCACCTGAGGAGTCAACCCTCTCCAATCCGCAGCCTCCAACCCTAGGAGTAGCAAGGAGAGTACAAAAGATAAACAGGAACAAGAAAGAAAAAGGAAATTACAACTTATCCTTTAAGCCCGAGGCTTGATATGCCTAGATCAAGCGTAAGATCTCCTAGCCAAGTATGTGAACTTGTGATTGCTGTGGGTAGGAGAATCTAGCCTATAGGACACGAGATTGAGCTAAGGATAATGTAGACCAATGATCACAATGCTCAAATTGCTTGCAAAAGATTACTCAAGTATGCTCAAGTGTATTCTCAAGTATATCAAGTGTAGCTTAGGTGTGTTTAGGTGTCCTAAGGCATGTCCTATTTATAGGAATGGCCTACAAGTGCTTAAGGACGTTCTAGACACTTTCTAGGGGGTTCCTAGTGCTTAACTAGCCGTTAGGTACAAGTTAGGCGCATTAGCAACGGCTAGTTAATTAATTCTGCAGTTGCTGTCAGAGTCCATCTCGGTCGAGGAATTGTCGACCGAGATGCCTAGTCGGTCGAGGATTTGTCGACCGACAGGCTCTCTGGATCAAGTGTTTGCAACGTTCATCTCCAACTGCCAACTACCTCTAACGGCTACTTGGGTCATTCTCGGTCGAGGAGTTTGTCGACCGAGAGTGTCTCGGTCGAGGAGTTTGTCGACCGAGATTGACCCTGTTTCAATCTTTTCAATTAAGGCACTAAGTGTGTATATGAGTGTGCATAAGTGACACTATTGAAGGGGATGACCTATCTAAGTGTGGTGTTTAGCTAGGGAAGATCTAACGCTTGATTTACATGAAGTCTAAGTACTTGTACATTATATATTTGTACAAGTTTACAATTGATTACATATCATGACATTTACAATCATTCAAGCATATAGATTCCCTAGAGCTTTGTCATCCACCTCATTCCTGCAACACTCAAGTAGCACGTTAGATCAACAAGAATGAAATGTTTGTCATCATCGAAACATAGGGATTATGCTAATGTCAATTTAGCCAACAATCTCCCCCTTTTTGAAGATGACAAACATTTCCTAAATATAAAATAAGGAAATATAAATCATGTGAGTTTCATACATGAAGATTACCTTTTGTAGCCATTCTTGGTTTGCAAGTAGATGTTGGCTGAGATATAGATATTGTGAAACTCATATTTTATTTTATGTTTTTGATTTTATATTATTTCTCCCCCTTTGTCATTTCAAAAAGATATCCAATAGATTTTATTTCTCCCCCTTGATTTTATGCTATGCTCCCCCTTAAAGAGATATTCAATTAAGAACAAGGGATTAAAGCAAAGCAATTATTGTTAAATTTAGCCACAATTTATTTCTCACTCATTTGCAAAGGGTGTTAAGCCTTGAAATGATATGAGTTCCTTTTAGGTTCATGGCATTTGTTATTGATTTCTTATCCATTTTACAAGGGATGTTAAGCCCTGAAAATGAATGAGATTCCCTTAAGCTCATAATGAATGCATATTGATTTCTCATCCACTTTGCAAGGGATGTTAAGCCCTGAAAATGAAATGAGAATCCTTTAAGCTTAGAGTACATAAAGATGTCTCTAACCAAATGCACGGGATGTTAACCCCAGATTTGTTTAGAGAGTTCCATTAAGAACATAACATACTCATGATCTATTTTTATCTTAAAATACTAAGGTCATAACCAGCTTTAAATTATGTTTGCAAAGTTTTGTGAGTTCCTTAATCTTAAAAAATAGTTTTTGTGAGCTCCCCCTTAATTTTATAATTTAGGGATTCTAAGGTCACAAATGATTTTTAAGATTTGATTTTGACCTTTTGTTAGAGTTTTATGATTTGCCATATGATGAATACATTTTGAATCAAGATACTAAGGTTAAATTCAATAAAATGATGTATAAGCATTTTGTCAAAGCTTATTTTTGGTCGCCCTTGACTACGACCATGGCGCCCCTTGGTCAATTTTAATTTTAACCTAGAGGCAAATTCTGCAGATTTCCAAATTAAACATTCATATGTGAAGTATAATTTCTGCAGATAGCTATAAATAAATATCAATTTGAAGCACATTAAGATATACCTATTATGAAGACTTAATATGAGCATCATAGTGAAGTCTTTGATCTTGATTTTTCTAGAATGCATGTTTTACATTCATTGTGAATGATGTTTCATATGCTTTGCTATGGGTACATAAATATCAAATCCTATTTCTTCTTATACCCTTATCATAAGATTCTTTAGAAACATATATTTTGAAAGCAAGATTAATATCTTAAAGTCAAGATTTTTGCTTTTGATTTCTTAGAACAAGCAAATAGATAAAAACATTAATATTTTGTTCTAAGAGGCATCGTTTGGCTTGTCATAGCAACATCATCATCACAAGTTGTGTCCACAATCATTATCTATTATGTCAAGATGCTTTTATGCTAATGACATTTGCAATTATCTGAATCACAATGATCAAGAATAATATCCATTCATGGTTTGTAAATATGAATCAAAGCTTATTTTAAACCAATGAAACATAATGATCATGATGAAGCATATCCATGATGTAATGATAGAACAATTGAAGCATGAAATTTAACCCATGGTTTTTATGTAACTAGATCAAGGAATACTTAGAATGGACCTATATGATTCAAGTGAAGGCATGTTGCAAATATCAATGTGTGATTTTTCTTAAAGATTCATTCATAATTCCAATTAAGTTTATAGCAGACTGAGCTAGTCGGTTTCCAGAAACTTATTCGGTCGAACTCTTCTCAACCGAAATATTTTCGGTCGAAGTATTTCTCGACCGGAAATGTTTCTGCAAATTTCATTCAGCAATTTGTATGTTTTATGTATAAGTTCTGTTACAGGTGTCAAATCCTATTTACTCTTGTTTTTAGATAATATACTTTAGAAGCATTTTTCCTTGAATCCTTACTTTTTATTTCTTAGAACAAATAAATGGATAAAACATTAAAAAAAACTGTTCTAAAGAAACATAGTTACTGAAATATAATAATCATGATGCTATAGAGAGGTAGAAGCATATCCATAGTGCAATAATTTAAATTGCAACACATACATGGTTCATGTATAGATATTGCAAGGATTACTTAGGAAAACCATGTAAATTATGATAAAACAGTAATTTCCTTGGTTAAGCTAATCATGATTTTTCAGTTTTAAATCCAACCATTGAGAGTAAACCAAAATAGTCTCATATAAGTTTTCAATTTTAAGACAAACTTTTATAACTGATCATGCCTAAGAAACTTTTCAAACATTGAATAAGTTTTGTTCAAGATTAGTCTTCTTATAGCACTTTTGCAATATGTTTAAGGATTTTCTACTCATAATGTTACATAATGTAAACGATCAATATGTCTTGCTACAAAAATTGTCTTCCAAGATTTTATTCTTGATTTGCATGTTAATTCAATCATCAATAACAATTTGATAGAAAACTAGGTTGATTGAAAAACAATTTCAGAAGATTTATGTCAGACTTGACAACAGAAGCCTGCTCGGTCGACCGTTTCTCGACCGACAGGTCCCTCGGTCGACAGTGTCTCGACCGAGAAAGGTTCTGTGTTGTTTCAGACCTGTTTTCAAACATTGTTTATAATTAAAAGCAAAAGTATGAAAGTTAAAGCTCAATTTAGTTGAGATATTTAAATATCAAGGCAACATTTAGGTTAAATATCAACTAATCATATACATTTTGTGAATCCAAACTAAACAAGTAGTTTAAGATGTATATTTGGAAATTTAATTTCTTGGATTAACTTGGTGTCCTATTATGTTAAGTTGAGATAGACATAGAGATATACAACTTAGAGTCTTTGGTCATATCTCAACTTAATTTTATCCATTTAGTTTGGGGGTTTTGGAACCCATACCAACTCAACATCCTTTTTCTTGTATGGGCATGAAAAAGAGTAGTGTCCAAGACGTGAGCAATAATGGCAGCATATAGAATCAACCTCAAGTCTTTTTCTATGGTTTTGTTCTAGGTTGTTCTTTGGTACAAATGTAGATTGATGTGCTCGTGTCTTTCTCCAACTAGGTTGTTGATGAGATTTCCCTTTGGGCTTATAACCTAGTCCTCTTCTCCCAATTTGATGATAGGAATCATCCAATATTCTATCAAGGATTCCATTGTTGCTTAACCTACTAACTTCTTGTTGCAACTTAGCGATCTCATCCATTCTTTTCTTAATATCTAGTTTTGCTTGATCTAGATTAGATGATAAAGAGTTCCTTTCTTTCACTATATTATCATAATCTAGATGTGTACACAAAACAGGTTGTTTTTGAAGATCATTTAACTTTGCAAGTAATCCAACCTTTTCTTGAGATAGAATATCATAATTTGTTTCTAGAGTAAAAATCTTCACATTACTATTACTTAGAGATGATCTCAAAGTATGATTTTCAGAAATAATGCTATCTTTTTCAAAACCAAGATCATTCAATTTAGCATATAAATCTTCTTTTTCGGATGTAAGAACAAGAAGTCTAGCATTTAACTCATCATTTGTTTTATTAGCTTTCTTTAATTTCTTCTTGCACTCAATATACTTATTATGTGTTTCCTCAAGACTAGAAATTAGCTCTTCTTTTGATAAATCAAGAAGACTTACCTCTTCTTCTTCTTCTTCTTCATTGGTTGTAGCAATGAGACAATTTTTGTGGACCTCTTTCTTCTTTTCTCTCCATGGACAACCGATTGTTGTATGGTTTGTTCCTAAACACCAATTGCAACTTGTTGAAGGTTGGTCCAAGTTGCTCCTTTGCCTGCGGTTGTAGTCACCTCCACCCTTCATTCTTCAAGACCTGGTTAGGGTTCCTTGAAGCCTGCTCTGATACCAATTGAAAACTACTAGAGGGGGGTGAATAGAGTTTTCTAGATAATTTAACAATTATTGAACTCAAACAACCACAATGAAAATATTAGACAAAGAGACACAAGGTTTAGAGTGGTTCCAACTATAGCAAATACTATAGCCGTCAATCCACTACCCGGTTGCTTACCCAACCGAGATTTGAAAAGAAATTTATTTTATTACCTCTTCAAGGAATTTACATAAAATACAATCTCTTTTCCTAAACCCTTCAAGCAGCCTTCACCTAGAAGTAATCGCCAACCTTGAAGCAGCCTTCCCTTGAAGTAGATGCACCAACTCCCGTTGCACCAGCCTTCTGAAGTAGCTTCCCTTGCGATAGCCTTCTTGAAGTAGCTTGAAGTCCCTTTCTCCACCTGAGGAGTCAACCCTCTCCAATCCGCAGCCTCCAACCCTAGGAGTAGCAAGGAGAGTACAAAAGATAAACAGGAACAAGAAAGAAAAAGGAAATTACAACTTATCCTTTAAGCCCGAGGCTTGATATGCCTAGATCAAGTGTAAGATCTCCTAGCCAAGTATGTGAACTTGTGATTGCTGTGGGTAGGAGAATCTAGCCTATAGGACACGAGATTGAGCTAAGGATAATGTAGACCAATGATCACAATGCTCAAATTGCTTGCAAAAGATTACTCAAGTATGCTCAAGTGTATTCTCAAGTATATCAAGTGTAGCTTAGGTGTGTTTAGGTGTCCTAAGGCATGTCCTATTTATAGGAATGGCCTACAAGTGCTTAAGGACGTTCTAGACACTTTCTAGGGGGTTCCTAGTGCTTAACTAGCCGTTAGGTACAAGTTAGGCGCATTAGCAACGGCTAGTTAATTAATTCTGCAGTTGCTGTCAGAGTCCATCTCGGTCGAGGAATTGTCGACCGAGATGCCTAGTCGGTCGAGGATTTGTCGACCGACAGGCTCTCTGGATCAAGTGTTTGCAACGTTCATCTCCAACTGCCAACTACCTCTAACGGCTACTTGGGTCATTCTCGGTCGAGGAGTTTGTCGACCGAGAGTGTCTCGGTCGAGGAGTTTGTCGACCGAGATTGACCCTGTTTCAATCTTTTCAATTAAGGCACTAGGTGTGTATATGAGTGTGCATAAGTGACACTATTGAAGGGGATGACCTATCTAAGTGTGGTGTTTAGCTAGGGAAGATCTAACGCTTGATTTACATGAAGTCTAAGTACTTGTACATTATATATTTGTACAAGTTTACAATTGATTACATATCATGACATTTACAATCATTCAAGCATATAGATTCCCTAGAGCTTTGTCATCCACCTCATTCCTGCAACACTCAAGTAGCACGTTAGATCAACAAGAATGAAATGTTTGTCATCATCGAAACATAGGGATTATGCTAATGTCAATTTAGCCAACAGTCTCCGAGTAAGGGAAGAGGATATGTTTCTTCACCGTCAAAGGCACATAGTACAGCTTCAGTGGCTGTGACAGGGCCATCTAGGCCACAGTTTGAAGATACCTAATGCCATCTTTGTGGTCAGATTGGCATTGGAGGTCAAATTGCCTGAATAGAGATGTTGGAGTGACGCAACAGACGAGGCAGAATCAACAAGGGTCTGATAGACAACAACCCGGTAGTAGCAGAGGGAGAGGACGTGGTCAAGCGTCACAAGCGGGATCGTCTGCTCAAGGAGGCAGAGGACGTGGATAGCAAGCAACAGCTCGATTCTATGCT
This sequence comes from Alisma plantago-aquatica, assembly GCA_963693085.1. Classification (NCBI taxonomy): domain Eukaryota; kingdom Viridiplantae; phylum Streptophyta; class Magnoliopsida; order Alismatales; family Alismataceae; genus Alisma; species Alisma plantago-aquatica. The sequence goes on from OY856414.1 coordinate 556,584,985, forward strand.
ATGAGTCAGCCGGAGGCTATAGTCAACCCGCAAGTGGTGGCAGGTCAGATGAAGTTATTTTATTCTGATATGTCTTCTTCTTGCTTTATATCTGTTCTGGTTGACTCGGGTGCTACACAGTCTTTTATCGCCTATAGTATGCTTGAAAACTGTCATTTACCTGTTAGTTGTAAGAAAGATAGCTTGTTGTTAGAAACCCCTCTTGATTATTCCTCGATGCTTCGAGAAGAATGCCCATCTTGTTCTATATCTTTTTTGGGACACAGTATACGAGTGGATCTTATACCACTTGATATGCATGGTTTCGATGTGATCCTTGGGATGGATACCTTAGAGAAGTATAAGTTTGTTTTGGACTATGATTCCAAGAAGGTTGTGTTTGATGATGGCGGTAAGAAGTGGATCTTCCAAGGAGATAGGAAGATTCTTCTGACGTGTCTAGTATCAGCTATGGTGGCAGAAAAGTTGTTACAACAAGGATGTAAGGCGTTCTTAGCTCACGTTGTGGATACCAAGGTGAAAGGTCCTAGCCTTGAGGAGGTTTCAGTTTTCTGAGAGTTTGCGGATGTGTTTCTTGATGAGTTCCCCGGTGTTCCTCCACCCCGAGAGATTGATTTTGAGATCAATCTAGTTCCAGGAACGCAACCAATTGCACAAACACAGACACCGTATAGGATGGCTCCAGTAGAGATGGCAGAGCTTAAGAAATAGTTACAAGAGTTGTTGGAGAAGGGTTTCATCCGACCAAGTACATCGCCTTGGGGTGCTCCAGTGTTGTTCGTTAAGAAGAAGGACGGGTCGATGCGGTTATGTATAGATTACCGATAGTTGAACAAGGTCACGATCAAGAACAAGTACCCGTTGCCGAGGATAGATGATTTGTTCGATCAGTTGCGTGGTGCTACAGTGTTTTCAAAGATTGATCTATGGTCTAGATATCATCAGTTGAGAATTAAAGTGGATGACATACCAAAGTCAGCTTTTAGGACAAGGTATAGTCACTTCGAGTTTGTGGTTATGCCGTTCGGGCTAACCAATGCACCTGTTGCTTTCATGGATTTGATGAATCGAGTGTTCCATCTGTTCCTAGATCAGTTTGTTGTAGTCTTTATAGACGACATTTTGATCTATAGTCGGGACAGGCAAGAGCATGAGCGACTTCTTCGACTAGTGTTGACTCTTCTTCGCCAACATCAGTTGTATGCCAAGTTCAGTAAGTGTGAGTTCTGGATGGCAGAAGTGACTTTTTTGGGTCATGTGATATCTGCAGAAGGAGTTAAAGTGGACCCGAAGAAGGTGGAGTCCATTGCAGAATGGGAACAGCCGAAGACGCTGACAGAAGTTCATAGTTTCCTGGGTTTAGCAGGATACTACCGGAGGTTTATCAAGGACTTCAGTGCGATTGTGTTGCCAATGATGAAGTTGACTAGAAAGGATGTACCTTTTGTCTGGGATGACCATTGTCAGCAAGCTTTCCAAAGTTTGAAGGAGAAGCTGACCAGTGCTCTAGTTTTAGTACTGCCAGAACCCAGAAAGGGCTATGTTGTTTTCTGTGATGCTTCCAAGAAAGGTTTAGGTTGTGTGTTGATGCAGGAAGATCATGTGGTCTCTTTTTCTTCGCGACAAATTAAGAAACACGAGGAGAACTATCTGAATCATGATTTGGATTTGGTAGCAGTGGTTCATGCGTTAAAGATTTTGAGACACTATCTTTACGGGGAGGTATGCCAGATCTTTACAGACCATAAGAATCTGAAGTACATCTTTTCACAAAATGAGCTAAACATGCGACAGCGCCGGTGGATGGAGCTAATCAATGATTATGACTGTACCATCGAGTATCATCCTGGTAAGGTGAATGTGGTAGCTTATGCGCTTATCCGAAAGTCTTCTTCTCCCTCTACAAAGAAGGCACAGTTGAGTTCCTTGGTATGTCATAGACGGGATATGTTTGTTTCCCTATGACAGATGAATGTGCAGATGGAAGTTTCCTTGTTTGCAGGACTTTTAGCACATATGCAAGTCAAGCCTATGCTGAGACAACAGATCAAAGATGCACAGCAAGTAGATGATGCAGTGCAGTTGATCATATCATAGTTTGGTAGTGAAAAGTGTGATGGGTTCCATGAGTCCAAGGATGGACTAGTTTGCTACCAAGATAGTATGGTGGTCCCCAATGCAGATGATCTGAGGAAGCTAGTACTCGAAGAAGCACACACGTCGATGTATGCTATGCATCCAGGAGTCACCAAGATTTATCATAGTCTGAAGGACTTGTATTGGTGGCCCGGCTTGAAGAAAGATGTAGTCGGGTTTGTGTCTAGGTGTGCGGTATGTCAGCAAGTCAAGGCTGAACATCAGAAGTCGGCAGGTATGTTGCAACCCTTGCTGATACCGCAGTGGAAATGGGATCATATAACCATGGATTTCGTAGTTGGTCTGCCCAGGACAACTAGGAATCATGATTCCATTTGGGTAATAGTGGACAGATTGACGGAGTCTTCCCATTTCATACCTATAAAGACAACGTATACAGCCGAAAAGCTCACTCGAGTATATGTAGATGAGATAGTACGTTTGCACGGTGTGCCAGCAATGATAGTTTCTGACAGAGGCCCTCAGTTCACGAGTCGTTTATGGGAACTGTTGCACAAAGCGTTGGGGATGCAGTTGAGGTTCAGCACTGCTTTCCATCCACAGACAGATGGACAGTCTGAGAGGACTATTTAGACTTTGGAAGATCTCCTTCGGGCTTGTGTTTTGCAGTTTCTAGGCAGTTGGGACGTACATCTCAGTTTGATATTGTTTGCCTATAACAATAGTTATCAGCGGAGCCTTGACATGGCTCCTTATGAGGCCTTATATGACAGGAAGTGTAGATCTCTGTTATGTTGGTATGAGTCTGGTGACTATCAGCTTTTGGGTCCTGAGTTAGTACATCAGACAATAGAAAAGATCAAGGTGATACAACAACAGTTGAAAGTGGCACAAGACAGGCAGAAGTCTTACGCAGACAATCGCCGATGACCTTTGGAGTTCCAGGTAGGAGACAAAGTGTATCTTAAAGTCTCGCCATGGAAAGGTGTGCTAAGGTTTGGCCGGAAGGGTAAGCTAGCACCCATATATATGGGGCCATACCCGGTCATAGCACGTATGGGCAAGGTAGCTTACGAGTTAGAGCTGCCTCCAGAGTTGCACATGCTACACCCAATGTTCCATGTCAGTATGCTAAAGAAAAGTCATCCGGATACAGGGACAGTGATACAGCCAGTCAAAGTTGAGCTTGATGAAGATGTGACCTACAAGGAAGGTCCTGTGATGATCCTTGATAGAAGAGTTAAGAAGCTAAAGAAGAAGGACCTTGTTCTTGTGAAGATTCTTTGGCATCATCGTGGCATTGAGGAAGCCACGTGGGAGCTTGACGAAGAGATGAGGAGGAAGTATCCCTCGCTTTTCTCTTCAGATTTCGAGGACAAAATCCCTTTGTAGAGGGTTATAGCTTGTAAGGACCCTGACCTCCATTTAGGGCTTATCCTGTTTGCTTTGCTTAACCCTGATGCTTAGTTGCTTGCTAATCACCTTTAGTGGTGATTAGGGTTTGTTGGTGCTTTGTTGAGAGCTGGTGGTGCTACTTGCAATTAACCCAAGTCTAGGGTTTGTGGGCAAGTTTGTCATCTTGTGAGGTGTTCCTCCCTCTCCTTGCTTCCTCTTGTGTTGAGAGGAAGGGGTGGGCTTGTTGCTTGTGTTCCTTTGGGCTTGGATGAGCTTGTTGGGCCTTGTGGTGCGTTGCCTTTGCCTCTTTGGACCTTGTGTCGGGCAGAAGTGAGCCTTGTTTCGGCCTAGGTGTGTCGGTCATGCTTGTGTCGGCCTAGGTGTGTCGCCCATGGGAGTGTGTCGAGCATGGTGTGGAGGTGTGTCGCCCATGGACCTCTTGGACCTCTTTGACCTCATTTGTGTCACCACTAGGGGACACTTGGTGCTTGATTCTTGCATGTGGAAATGGCCTTGGACATGTGTTTAAGACATGTTAGAGTGGTGGCTTTGCACATGGGCATGTGTCCCTAGGTAGGCGACACCTTGCCTTGTCTTACCTTGGTTCCTCCTCCATCCTCTCCTATATATGTGTTCCCTTTCTCTTGCTAAGGATCCCTTTAGTTCCTTAGTTTCCTCTCTCCCTTGGTGCATGACACCCTCTTCCTTTGCAAGCTTGGTGGTCAATCCTTCTTGGAGTCTCCTTCTTCCTCTAGTGGTGGCTGAACCCTAGAGTGCCTTGCTCTCTTCTTGTGGTGGTGCTTGGAGCTAGGAGATTGGAGCTTGCTTAAGGCGGGTTACATAACTCCTAACCTTAACTACATTACCATCTTCTATGTTCTTGTTTGTATGCTGCTTATGATCGGCTATGTATGTTGCTAGTTTGGTTTCTTGCTTAGTTGTTCTTGTTGGCCGAACCATGTTCTAGGATTTCTTGTTGAGCAACACCCCTCTCCCTTCATTGGTCTAGAGAAGTGAGCTTGAACTCTAGTAATATGAGCAATACTCCTCTCTCGTTTGATTTGAGAGGTGAGCTTGTGTTCTAGTTGCTTGAGCAACACCCTTCTCTCACCATGGATTCGAGAGGTGAGCTTTTTGATGGATGTAGACCTTTGTTAGGGTTGTTCCTTGTGTTGCCTGATTGGTGAAAAGAACTTGTGCAAGACCCCTCTCTGTTGGTTGTTGAGAGGTGAGCCATCTTCTTGACCCATTAGGGTTTTGGTGCCCTTGTGCTTGAGGTTGGTGACAACCTTGTGGAGTTGCATCTTGGCCGATATGGCTTGGGGTTGGCATTGCCTGATACCCCTCTTGACCTAGATCCTTAGACATCATGATGTGGTGGCTGTGTTGGGCGATGCACCCTAGTCCTTGACCTTTTGTGTGTCAGGCGTCACACCATGCTGACTACTCTGCCCGATATGCTTAGCCTTGTTTGGTGGTAGGCGTTACACCCGGCTGAGTACCCTTCCCGACACGCCTAGCTCAGGTGGTTTCTTAGTGTTGTTACACCATGAATGATAGGGGGCGTTGTGGGCTGACCTTGTGATGGGCGTCACACCTCTATCCTTGCCTTGTGTCGTCCGATAGGTCAAGGATAGGCTGGTTGAACGACAGGTTCCTTGCTTCCCGTTTGAGTTGCACCTTTGGGCGTTGCTTCTTGATGAGTGGTGTTGCCCGATACACCTAACCTGAGATGGTAGCCTAGAGCCCATTATATCTTGGATGTTATGATGTTCAGTGGTTAGCCTAGTGTTGGGCGTCATGGTGGTGCACGTTACTCTTGTTGCACGACACGCCCCTTGGGCATAGTTGCACGATACACCCTAAGGTAGACTGACACCCTTGCTGTTATGCTTGGCCGATATGTAGCAGGTTGCTTGACCGTTATGTGGTGGGAGTGTTGGGCGATATGGGCGAGTCCCCTTCCCGATACTACCTTTGGTGAGGGTGCCCTACTCGTCACACCTTTTGGGTGAGGGTAGTGGGCACTTCTAGGAAATCGATATGCTAAGCTCTTGTTTCTTGTTATCATGTTTTGTTTATGATGGTGACCCTTGATATGCTTAATGGTAGTAAGGTAATTAATATGGTTATGATCATCTTGAATTATAGATAGAATGTTGAATAAATGATAAGTATATAAGATACCTTGCATGATGATATGACCTATGTCTATGGTCACAGGTTGAGGCATGTATGATAAATCATATGATCATCAATATCACCCTATATTGAATAATATGATTCTTCTATCAATCCATGATGATTGTGCATACTAACCATGCAGGTGTTTCATACAGATGCATAGCCAGGTAAAGGGCTATGAGGTATATATATGTTTGAGTAACACTGCTTTGATGGTTACTCTGGATGATGAGATAACATGCATGATGTGCATTGGTCTGAGGACCTGAGTTTGGCTAAAGTGCCCAGTTGAGGTGTTATCCTCTGATGATGATCTAGGATTGATATCTCAAGTGATGAGAATGCCTGTTGCGGTAGTGGTTTCTTGTGATGGGGGTTTGAGATCCCAGAATAGCCTGATGGTGGCAATAATAATGTAGTTTTATGTTATGCATGTGTTACAACTTGGTTGACTCAACAATCCACTTAAAATGTACTAACTAATCATAGTGGAACATATCATGTAGTTTGCCCTGGCCATAGATCCATCATCGTCAGGAGCTGGTGATGGTGAAATGGGTTCTCCTACGGGTTAACCTGGAGCGCATATTGTTGAGTATGCGAGGTTTCTCCTAGCCTAAAGTGAGGAGGTAAGAGTGCAACTTCAGTTGTAGACTCCAGGGTGCGGATTCAAGCCCGTAGCCCAAATATGATAAGAGCATGGTGAACAGGCCCATGGCTCAGGATATGTGATATGGGAGCATGAATGTGTTCATGGCTCAGAGCACGGTGAATATGCATGTGGCTCAGTTTCACTAGCACCGCTCAGAGCACGGTGAATAGGCTTGTGGCTCAGTTTCACTAGCGCTGATACCTGTACCAAGGCGGGCTAGGAAGAGGGTAGCCTGACCCTGTGGCTGAGGCCACTTAAGCATGAGACTACGGTCCTGCTTGTGTTGTACTCGTGCACTGACCACGAGGTGGGAGGTCGTGGAGTCCGCCTCTTCCTTTGACCTTGTATGGCACCGGCTTGGGTTTTGCAACCGAATGTTGGATTTGAGTGGAACGACTCACTTCCTCAGGGCATAATAATATGTAATCCAGCCGTATAGTATTTATTGCTTAAGGCAAAATACAGAACATTGATTGAGGCCTTGCTTGTGTAGTTAATCTTGTTATACTTGCAGTTGCTTATACGTTCCTTATGTTATGTGGTAAGACCTTATAAATCATATCTTGTTAATCATGTTCCATAAAGAAATACTTGACTATCTGCCTTCCGTACAGCTTGGTAAGCTTGATGGTATGAATAGCTTTACCTTATAGACTGCTCTTGTTCTACGCTCTATCATCTATCCATTATTGTTACTTTAATCTTCCTTTGGTTTTATGTTTTCGGTGGGGAGTTATGTTTCTCGTTGGGACTGTGTGTCTCGCCCCGCTGGTTTACACCCTTTTTAGGTGTTCGAGCTAGACGTGGTGGTGGTCGCGGAGTTGCGGCCGAGCAACAAGAAGAGCAGTAGAAGGCAAGAGATTGATGTGCTGCTGTTTTGGTTGTTTTGTAGTAGAGTCTTAAAGTCATCCCTGTACTCTCAGGTCCTTGGGGGCATTTTGATGTTGTTTCACGATGTATAGTTGATGATCTTTTGTATATCCTACTGCTGGCTGGATGTGGGTCGTTTTGTATGTACTAATAGGTGATGGCTAGACAGCTGATCCCCTAAGCTATGGATACATGTCAAGATCTTATACATGTTTATATAACTTGTTTTCCTTGCAGGATGAGGACCCAAAATGTATCATTTCTCAGTTTATCTGCGTTCTACAAACGGTTTTAATTAACTCGTGTTTTTGGTAATTAGTGGTTTATGGTGTTTTTCACACGTTTTCGCGTAACGCCTCGCTGTCTGTGTGATAGTGGGATGTGTTTCCACACATCCAATTCCTGACCTCTCCCAACACCACATCTGCAGTAGACACACACAACTAGACAAGTGGGTGGTTTTCTTAAAGCGGGTGGTATCCTTGTACAACTCCCTATACAAGTATGCTCGAGTTGCAGCACCCCAAGATAGAGTGCTACAACTTGCAAAGTCAGCCACAAGTGGGAGGTATTGTACATGAACTCTATCCCCAGTACTATCTAGAATAAGGTAACTACCTAAAAAGTATAGGAGATAAGATCTAGTATACATTATCCTCATTTGTCTTTGTTCTACTTCATCTCCCAAGGTGAGATCCATCCCACTAAAGATCTCATGCAACCACCCAAGATGAATATGCCCTTTTGACATCCCATCTGGTGCATCTCCTAAGAAACGATCACAAAGGTGAGGCCATGAAGAAAATTGCCCCTCAACTATGCCCAAAGGATATGCAGCTATAACTGGTGGACCATCAATCCTAAGACCTAAAAGAACTATAACATCCTAAAGAGTGACACTCATCTCAAAATAGGGAAATCGAAAAGTGTTTCTAGACTTGTCCCACCGGTTAACTAGAGCAGTGATCAAATTAGGATCAAGATGGATAGGTTGGAGTTTATGAACAAGCCCAAAACAAGTCAAAGAAATATTTTGCAAAACACATGCGTCAGTAATAAGGCAAAGTGACAATATAAAGTGGTGTTAGGAGAGTCAGAACGATACTTCTCTATGAGCCATATCTATGAAAAATTGAAATAAGAACATTATATTACTTGAACAAATTGAGATAAGAACATTATATTACTTGAACAAACTGAAATAAGAACATTATATTACTTGAACAAACTGAAATAAGAACATTATATTACTTGAACAAACTGAAAATAGAACATTACAATACTTGAACAAACTTAAAACATAACATTACAAGATTGAACAAACTGAAATAATGGCATCACATGACTTGAACAAATTGAAATAAGAACATTACATAACTTGAATAGACTGAAAATAGAACATTACATGACATCACATTACATTACGACATGTGCATCTATTGTGTCCCCTTCTGCCACACTTATGACAATGATATGTATATTTATTTGGATCAACATCCATAGTCGAAGGTCTTCTTTTTTTCTTTGGTCTTCCAGCATGCCTTCAATCTATAGGGGGTAATAAGGGATAAATACCCCTGCTTTCATCAAATTGAGGCCAATACCTCTTGTCAGGAATACCATGAAATTCGGTTATGTATGCGTTCAAATAAGAACCATTTGTGTAATATTGGCTCACAAGTTCATCACATTTGTAATTGATAGATCTTGCAGCACACCAAACATGACAACATGGAAAATTCCATTGTTGTGGAAAACCACAACTGCATTCACTGCCACCATTTGCACGCACTTTGACCTAAAATTTATGTCCTTCAAAGTCATCAACAGGCCATTCATTATTGTTCACACGGAGTGTTACTCTTAGTTTTTCTACATCTTTTTGTACATTATAAAGCTTGTTATGAAACCTCATCGGCCATTTCTCTCCCTTATTTGCACGATCAATTACTTCATTATGCCTCTCCAACCACATTGTAATAGAGTGATAATATGTGGCAACAATTAGTGCCTATATTGGTAAACCCCTAAAACCTTTTAAGACTCCATTTAAAGCTTCAACATTGTTGCTAGTCAATGACCCATACATGTAACCTCTGTCATATGTGAGAGACCACTGTACGGGATTTCGAGCTATCAAATAATTCGTAGCATCAGGTTAACTATGGTTTGTATATCATCCATATGACGATCAAATTGAAGCACATCAGTTGTGGATTCCACCTTCCACATAAGTTCCCTTAACAATTGTGACTTGAACATTTGATGGAAGTTCTCGTGAAGATGTCGAAGACAAAAATGATGTTGAGCCCAATCAAATTTTGCATCAATTGCTGGAAGAATTCCACTCATTCGATCACAAATAATACACATATCTGTGCAACGTTGAATGAACGGAATACATGTTTGTAGACTACCCAAGAACCACTCCCATGCGTCCCTATTTTCAGCCTCGACAACAGCAAACGCAAGTGGAAATAGACCATTATCAGCATCTGTGCCACATGCAATCATAAGTGTGTTATGATATTTTCCTGTTAAAAATGTGCCATCAATAGTAAGAATAGGCCTACAATATACCCAGCCCCTCACAGCTGGGTCGAATGCCCAAAACACCCGCTTGAATCTACGAGTGCCTTGAGTTTGAAGGGTATAATCATCCACAAGGTGGGAATATATAGTTCTTAGAATATATTGTGATAAAGATATCAGGAACGACAACAAATTATGATATGATGATTCCCAATCTTCAAATATTTTACAGACATCCTTCCTCCTTGCTAGATATGCCTTCTTGTATGATATATGAAGGTTTAGTTCTACATTCACCTTGTCATGAATTTCTTGTGTGGACATATCCAATCGTGACACTAGGATTAGCATTATCATACGAGTAATATAAGATGACGTGCATTGGTGATGGTCCCGATTTAGAATAGTTAGTTGACAATTGTGGCTTGTACTATAATGGTTTATCTTCCACATGCCACCTGCTCTTTTAGACTGGCAAGCGGCCAAACTCCAAGAACATCGTTGGTCATGGATACAAACAAATTTGATAAATTGATTATTTGATCATTTTGTATGATATTGGACATTGTTTTGTACCAACCATTTTTGAATCGTCTCAATCATAACTGCTTTGGATGCAAATAAAGCACCCTTACAAATTTCAATGTTGGAAGTATTGTAATTAAGATGAACTTCCTAAAGAAAATCTTCCATTCATTCGTCATCTTGAAAAGATTCATAGCTAGAGTCAATGTGATTGTATCGGGGCCATTCTTTATCAAATATGGATGGGACATAACTCAATACACTTATAGAATCAAGAAATGGATGTTGATACTCATCATCAGTTTCAATGAATGAGTCACCATCTTGATCACTATTAGCATCACCTTCCTTATCACTATTATTATCACCTTCTTGATCACTATTATAATCACCTTCTTGTTCATATTTACATCCTTAAGACCAATATTCTCAATAGTAGGATTTTGAGAGAATTTAGGTGGTTGATCCATTCATCAGTTACATTACTAATGTAACTAAAATGTTGGTAGAAAGATGTTTTTTCAAGAAATATATCAATATAAGAATCAGATGATAGTAGGAACAAAGTTCTATATGCATCATCATTGTCAACTTGTATGACCATATGATCTTCTCCAGGGAAAAGATAGGATACATTGATAGAGAAGTGGCTAGAATTGATGTCAAGTGTTGTATGGATATATGATTTTAGTTCGGATAGGGTATTGATTAGTGAAATATTTATGGGTTTAACATAGTGACTAGAATAAGATCCATCATAGAGAAATTGTGTAAGGAGGTGGGATCACCCCCTTACTAAAGAAAAATTGAAGAATAAAACATCCATTCCAAACACACTCAAAGGTATGCTAGAATAGGTGTAACTTTTTCAAATTTCAATAAATGGTATTAAAAAAAAACAAAGTATAGCAGCATAATAAAAATGTTGACTATATTCAATTTATCACAAGGTTATTACAAAAGTACATGATAATATCATGTAAGGGTTTACATGTATGATACAACATAAGGATCTAAGTAGAGGGAAATCTAAACCATAACAACTTTGTCTCCAACCTTTAACTTCTTAGCTATATCCACATCATCATGCCATGTCCTCATTGTCCTCCACCTAGGGTTGGAAGCATACCCCAACAAGAAGAGAAAATAGATGACATCAACAAAGGCTGGTATGTGCATATTAAATAGGAAATTGAGCAATATATGGAATAAAGGACATCAAATATAAAAGGCTTCCCATAGAAAGGATAAGGACCACCCAAATGGGTATTAAGAGAAAAGGAATTGAAATCATATGATAACAAAAGAATACTTGTCATTAATAAAAGATAAACATTGTACCACACAAACACATGTAAATAATTAGGGCACACACCCCATATCATCAACCTACATGCATGTGAGATAAACATAGTCCTAGAACAATATAAACACAAAGGCGGCCAAGTCTCATAAACTGAAACCTAATAGAGAAAGGAATATTTCCAATCTCCCAAATATATAAAACATGGTCCAAAAATCACACATCTTTCCAAGGATATGAGGTTCATTTCCATCCCAAAAGAGCAGGATATATCACATCTGCTCGACAGGAAATAACACATCTGTCATAAAAACCAATGCAATTACACTACTCTAGTGCTATTGAATGACATAGCATGTTAAGTTTAGAGGAAAGTAGAAAGTATAGTCAGAATATATAAACTAGTCACCACATAAGTGGCCAACATATCCATCCACCTCATAAGTGGGAAAAAGACATCACATGTCATTTTTTAGAGTTCCATCATGAACAAAGCATAAGATCAGAGTTAAAAAGAATATACATGATCACATCATCTATATCAAATAAGGTATTTCATATGAACCATGATTTTTAAAAGAAAAGACATCGTGTATAGGATAATGTACATAGGACAAAGAGAATGAATAAGCATAGGTGAATTCCTCAACATAGAAGAATATGGGATACATCATACCTCAACTTCAGAGTCTAAACAATCCAAGTCAATCCTATACCCAAGCCTAGGCCTCCAAAGAACCTCTAGGGAAGGTGGACAGGTCCACTAAGTAAGGTTCCTGAGCTTAGAGAGGTTGGCTTCTCCAACAAAGCTCCTATCTCGAGCAAGAACCACCTTCTTCACTTTAGAGGTGAAAAACCCTAACAAAAGAACATGGAGATGAGGTGTTTGTGGGTTCTAGGTGGGGTTTCACCATGGAAGACCATGGTTCCGACCTGGAGGAAGGTGGAAGGAAGAATAACAACATGAAAATAGGGAAGGAAAGGAGGATACTTACTAGTTTTGGTCAAAATAACCAAAGAGGAGCTTTAGAAACCCTAAATAGAGAAAATTTGGAACCCAAGGAGCCTTCTTCACCAAGGTAGGCACCTCCTTTTACCTTAGGACAGCACCTTCATGTAAAAATAGAGTAGGAATTATGTTTTAAGCTAGACAAAATAAAGGAGAGCAAGAGTTTTCGAATTGGGAGTTGGGAAGGGGTAGATATGGCTATATAAAGGAAGAGGTCAAGTATAAGGTGTCTATGATACTTTCCATGTGTCATGTATAAGGGTGTCCATGGACATGCAAGCCTTTAATGATAATTAAGAATTCAAGAATGAGGTGTCAAGTTACTTTCCATGTTTCCAATGCTAAGGGTGCCTATGGACATGCAAACCTTTATGGATGAGGAAGAAGTCAAGCATGAGGTGTCCATGGAGCTTTCCATGTGTCCTTAGCCTGGGGATCTCATGGCCATGCAAGAGGATAGTTCATAGAGGCTTATTGAATATCAAATGTCAGTTAATGGACACTTATGGGCCATCTCAACTGACCTCCAATCAAACAAATAACCCCATTGGTTGATAGCTTCTAAAGATAAGCTCATTTATAAAGAGGGTAATCCCTAAATGCCCTTGGAAAGAAATACCTTCAAACCAAGTTGCAACTAGGTGCCCCATAGTTTAAAAACTCGATAATGGTAAGATAATATATAAGTATTATAATGCATGTGATAATTTGCAAAGAAAACTTCCCAATTGGGTAAATTGTAGAAAAGTCTAAAATGTACCTAAAATTGCATAACTTGCACAAACAACATCCAAATTGGACCAAACTTCATCCACAAGTTATCTTTGATGTATTGAATATGAATTTGCCATTATTTCCATATTTTGAAGTTATATAATCACATTATTCATTGCTTATGCCTTTTACTCATTTTCTCTCTCATAAACTTATCCAAATATTTCAGGGTTGTCCAAATTAGATGAAATTTGACATGTAGGCTAATTTTGATATGTAGATTTTTAATTTAAAGTTTGTTTCCACTTTTCAGATTTCTTTTTATGATATATTTTATATGGACCATTGACATACCATTATCTAAATTATTCATCCAATTAATTTTCTTATCTGCATATTACCACCAAAATGAGTTATGTGGTATATTTTATGTATCCATTATAAACCTAAGATTAATGTTAGAACATTAGGTTACATTAAGGTGATCTATACATACATTAGCTCATTGGGGTTATACTAAACATCTATTTAGGTCTAACTTTCAACCTCGTTTGGCTAAGTCTAAAATGTCAACTTCCAGGGTAGGGTCCGAGATCTAGTATGTTACAGCAAACCACCCCCTTAAAGGGATTTCATCTTTGCAATCAAAATATCCATATATAAGAAAACAAATTATTCACCACCCCTTAAAGGATTTAACCTACCAAACCAAACTAATCTAGAGGTAAAAGGGTGAGTCTAACTAGACCATATACTAGATCCATCACGCTTCACTGTGCACACTGATTGCTTACTGAACACCAAACTTAAATGTCTAGGTTCTAGGGATAAATATCCAAACATGTGGTTCTATAGGTCATAAGGGAACTATATTGGGTGTCTGTAACATCCCTGACCTGGGTTATGTACTAACCCTAGGTGTTTTGCTTAATTAAGTGATTAGATGCTTGTGTTTATCCTGTGAAATGTAATTAAGGCTTTTGAGGAACCAATATTTCTATTTCAGTCCTTTTTCAATAATGTTGCAACATTGTTTTGTTAATTTTGGACTAAAGTGCAAATTAACCAAGTAGAGGGGTTAACTTGCAAATTTTACATGATAAGATGTTCCTCAGATGTTGAGACATCATAATAATGAATATGATGTGGTGATATGGATTCCACAAGCTTGAGCACCAAGATATAGCTTGTAGAGCAATCCTTGTGCTTTAAAACATAGTTTTGGTGTAAAGTGCAATTTACCCAAAACCTAGGGTCCAACATGTAATATATATCCTCTTGAGGATCTCTCATGTTTCTTGGCATCAAGAAGAGCAAATAAAATGAGAGGGGTGCCTCATTTGAATGATCATGGTAGAAGTGGAAACTACTCACAATAATAATATATTAAGCAATATCCAATAAGGGTGGATATTAATATACCTCTCTTAAAAGATGATTAGTTCTTTTCCTTTAAAGCTTGGATAATTGAAAAGTCTTGCAAGGTTTAGAAGGTGGCCACGTATCCAAAGAGTGGAGGAATTTTTGGTGGAAACAAGTTGGGATTAAAAGAGATAACAACCTTTTTCTTTGCCTTGAAAACCCATAAATATATAAAGGAATCCTTATCTACAAAGCAAGGGATCATTTCCCTTAGTTCTTTTTCTTATCTTCTTGATTTGGCCGACCAAGGAAGAGCTCTGGACCATAGGAAGGACGACCAAGCTAGTTTGGTAAGCTTTGATCATCATCTACCTCGAATTCATGGTGGAAACCATAAAACAAGGTTGGTTTATTGGTTTTCTTCACACGATTCTTCTTTCTAGCCATCTTCTCCATCCAAAACGTGAAGAATGAAGCCTGGACAACCACTGGAGCTTCATCCACCATTAAAGCTACAAAGCTTGGATCTTTGGATCAGTCCTAGAGGAGGGTTTTATAACTCTAACCCTTATGTTTGTTAATGCAACCTTCTTTCCTAAAATCATTGCCTATACTTCTTCTTTAGATACCTTTGTGTGTTCTTGCTATCAATTCTGTGAAGAACAGCCCCTATTCTTGGTTGAACAGAGGTAGAAGAAGATGACTTTAATTCCTATGTTTATCCAAGATTTTACTTTAACAAACGGTCTCCCAACCTTTAGCAAACGGTTTACCAAAATGTTTGGAGCAAACGGTTTCAAACCGTTTGAGTTCAAACAGTTTCACAAGAACGCATGGAAGCAAACGGTCCAAGACCGTTTGGAGGCATTGACCAGGCATTGACCATTTAGAAGTCTGTTGTGAATAATATAGACTAATCACCTACCAAAAATAATCAATTAATTCCAAGTGAATCACCAATTGAAGGCCCATCAATCATCAAACCCTAATCGGGTTAATTGCTGATTTCAATAATAGTATCATGTTGAAGCTTGGGTTGTCTCAAGACCGTTTGGTGATCACCCAAGACCATTTGTAGGTCTAGGGTTAAGTAGGGTTGACCAATTGAGGATCCAATGATATCAAGTTGATGAATAATCGATTGCTGATTTGGTGACCAAACCTAGGGTTCAAATCTTAGTTGAATGACTTGGTTTTTGATGAAATAATGGGCAAACGGTCTCAATACCGTTTGGAGGATATATAAATGAACCCAAGACCGTTTGGGGGTCACCCAAGACCATTTGGAGGTCTATGGTTGACTATGGTTAAGTGGTTTAAGATTTAAAGGCAATTAGCTGAAGTGCAATTGAATGTTGACCTAGTGATCAATCCAATGAGCCAAACCTTAATTGGTTGAGTTGGTTTTTGATGTTGACTTGAGAAAACGGTCTCAAGACCGTTTGGAGGTCATCCAAACGATCCCAAGACCATTTGGGGTCAGGTCATGATCAAATTGAATGATGGTTCAATGATTTCAACTCAATTAGACTCATGTTGAAACATGTTGAGGGGTAATCGATTCCAATCCCTAATCCAATTGATCCAAGCCCTAATTGATGATCAATTGAGGGTCAATTGAGTGTCAAATCAGTTGAGGGTTTACCGAATTAACTCAATTGATGAGTGTCTAACAAGTATATGATCGATTGAGGGGTTCAACATTGTAAATCCTAACTCAATTGAAGTGGTTGAGACACTTTTTGGTCCTTGCGGTTTTGAGGTAGTTTGGACCAAATGGTCTCATGACCGTTTGGGTCCAAATGGTCTCAAGACCATTTGAGTCCAAACGGTCTCAAGACCGTTTGGGACCAAATGATCCCAAACCGTTTAGTCTCATGCAGTTTCAAGGTCAGTTATGTCCATGCGGTTTCAAAAGTCAACAAGACCAAACGGTCTTCACTCCATCTTGGGCAAATGGTCTTGAGTGCGCACTTTACCAAACGATTTCAAAAGTCAACAAGACCAAACGGTCTTCAACACCAAACGGTTTCAAGGTCTGTCCAAGACCGTTTGGGGGTTTAGTGTGCAAGACCGTTTGAGGTCTATGAAGGTCAATATCGTTTGATGTCTTAGTGGCCAAGATGGTTTAGTAGTTGATTAACCTAAACCTCATTGATACCTAAAGTGATTAAGGGACCAAGTAATTAGTTGATTAACGCATGTTATAATCAGTGGTGATCATTACAAAGGTACCCTTAATGGGATAGAGTGATTAATACTCTTTGAACAAGTGAGCTTTAATGATCACAATAGTAATGACATAACCCATGATGCCAATGTTAAATTGACTTAGCCTAATCAAGGGTGATGCAAACATCATCTGATAGAAAGAGGAGAGAGAAGACTTCTTATATGAATGATAATCAAGTAATAAACTTCCAATATGTATGAATATATCTAATTAGGGTATGATCCTTCATAGTGAGATCATGAAACCCTAATTATGATGGTTAATGAATCTTAACCCTAATCTGAGGGCATTAATGGAAGTAATCCTAATAAATGTGAATAGTAAACCCTAATCTAGGGTAATGTGATGTAATGTGAATAGTAAACCCTAATCTAGGGTAATGTGATGTAATGTGAATAGTAAACCCTAATCTAGGGAAATGTGATGATGTGAACAGTAAACTCTAATTCTGGGTTATGCTTTTAAGCATGAAACTCTATGATTGAATTATGAAATGAGGAAGCACTATGCCTTTTTAAGCTAAAGGGGTTGGATAACCCTAATTTAATTGAATAGGAAACCCTAACCCTAGAAACCAGCTGTGCTTATGTAAAACGGGCGTGGTAATCTTCTGTAGCACGACCGTGGTGTTCAATACTTGACTTGGAAATAATTTGTATTGTGTTGATATAGATATAATGTGCATATTATCAATTGTGTTAGTCGTGCAGGTCTTTATATGGAAGTGATCATAGCCATGTAAGGGTTATGATGCCATATTCATTGAAAGCACTTTATAAGCTTTGATAGTAATGATATGCTATGTTGCCTAGTAAGAGGTAACAAATGAGACTGATAGGTTGTATGAGCCATGAGAAATATCTGTATTGCCATAATCATGTTCATGTTGTTAAATGACTTTATGGAAATATGTTACTTGGTAACAAGTGTTTTGATGAGCTAAGGGTTTGAACACCCATATTATTGAATCATAATGATGAGATGGTTAGGGATTGACATCCCAATGTTAACAATATGTGATATGAACGTGATACAATTAGTACTCTTTCTTTATAGAAATTGTCTTATTGGTTTATGTTTGAAAACATGTATGATGTTAAAATAATGCTATAATGTACTTAAATAATCAAGTATAATGATATCATGTAGAGCCCTGACCATAGATCCATCATTGTCAGAAGTTAGATGATGGTGAAACATGTTTTCCTAAGGGAACTCCTGGAGAGCATACTATTGAGTATGTGGGGGTTATGGACGCAAATATCCTTACGTCCTAATGGAGGAATTGATGTGAGATAAACATCAAATCTCTCAATCCTTCATTATATGTTTATGCTGGGATGATGTATCACTAATCTCCCGATGATGTTTTGAATGCCAAATCGATTTGGGATAAACAAAAAATCCCTCGATTACAAAGAGAGTACAGCATGCCACTGTAACTCTAATAGCGAAGTGCCAGAATACCCTGGATAGCTATTATGGAAGAGACACAATATGTCCTGCATGATGATCCTCACACTGAATGAGGAAGATGAGGTCATAGAAATCCGTCTCTTCTGATGACCTATGTATGGTACCGATTGCAATTTAGTAATGGTCGGTTGGAGTATGAGCGGTATACCTCATCTCCTCAGGGCATGAATATGTTTGTAAAATGTAAACAACCGTATAGCATAATTACTTAGGTTGAACTATGAGAAATAATGATTGATGATGCACTATTTATTTAGTCCTAATTGGACAAGTAAGATACATGTTCTTCATATTCCTTATTGATATATGTCGTGTCTTTCAATCAAGTTATAATTGAAATGATTGCTTAGAGAATACTGATCTACTTAACTTATTCAATGAATTGCTTGTTGTTGAATATTTATAGTTCTACTGCTCAATGTTATTCCATTAATTGCAATAACAATGCTTCTGGCGGAGAGTTATAACTCTCGCTGGGACAATTATTCAATTGTCTCACCCCTGTGGGATTCAACTTTTTAGGTATACGCCGAGGACGAAGAAACCCTTCAGTGGGTGAGCAGTAGGAACAGCAACATTCGGGACAGCAGTGATCCTCAGGTGGGGACACTGTCTGTCAAGTCTTGTAGATAGAAAGTCCTATGTGTCATCTTTGTACTCTCAGGTCCTAGGAGTCAGTAGATGGTTTAATATAGATATGAGATTTTGGTGTAATGCCTCGAGATTTCTGTATCCAGCCCTATACAGTTTAACAGGGCAGTTGATGTTGTGACTCTTGAGATGAGATTTTACAAAGATGTAATGATGTATCAGCTTGTGAATAACTTATCTTGTTTCTTTATGAAAGAGCTTCACAGTTTTTAGATCTATTTATAAAAAGTTTTATTTTTTATTGATTTTCATTAATTCCGCTACTAATTAATCGCTTATGCATCGTTAATAATGTTTTCTCCGAGACGTGTCCCACAATTAAGTGGTATCAGAGCTCTAGGTTCGCTGAGTCTACAGAGACATAGGACTTAGGTTTTTGAGTCTGTTCTAGTGTCTTCCAGTATATCTGATGGTGTCTTCTGCTCATATAGGAGGAGAATATAAAACTAAAGATGTCTGGGTCACACGAGGAACATGTTGCAGAGAGTTGTGTCGCTGCACCTAGAGAAGGTGCAAGAAACCAAGAAAGGGAAGAACATGTGCCTGAACCACCCCAGTTCAATCCAAATGACAAGGGGAACCCAGCCTTTCAAGCCATGTTTGGGCAGTTTATGACTGCCATGACACATATGACTGATAGGATGCCTATACCTATACCTAGGGCACCTACCCATCCAGAAGGACAAGGATCCGGCAAGACGTTTGAACGACTACATCGAGTTGGAGCCATAGAGTATGCTGGAATAGCTGACCTAGCAGATGTTGACTTGTGGCTAACTGAACTAGAGAAAGCCTTTAGAATCCTAAACATCCCAGAGGCTGAGAAGGTTAGACATGCTGTGTATCTTCTCAAGGGGAATGCTGGTCACTGGTGGACCATGGAAGAACAGAAAAGGCCAGGTGTGGAGATCGAATGGGAAGCATTTCGATGAGAATTTGTCAACAGATACTTTCCTAAGACGTTCTTGGATGAGAAAATCTCTCAGTTTGAGAGGTTAAGGCAGGGACCTATGAACATTAGAGAGTACGAGGCTAAGTTCATTGTGCTTTTGCGGTTCTGTCCGCACATGGCGACCACAGATGAAGAAAGGATTAGGCGTTTTGAGAAAGGGTTAAACGATGAGTTGACCACCCCTGTGTCTACTCCGGAGAATAGGGAAAGGTGTGCTACCTTTTTCAAGTCTGTCAGGAGTGTAGACAGGTCTGTATCAAAGAAGAGACAGACCAAGAACAAAAATATATATCCCCAGTTCCAAGGATCCTCATCTAAAGGTTTCAAGAAACTGAGGTTTTCTATACCTACACCACCACCAAGATTCAGTATCCAGACGCAGTGGACATCAAATAGGGGTAGAGGATGAAGTTTACCGCTAGAAGGATCTCGTAGCTCAACATCTATGTCGGTTACAGGACCACCCAGACCACAACAACTGAACAGAAGCTGTTACATATGTGGAAAGGTGGGACATCTGATGAAGGATTGTAGAGCTCGAGAGGTGAGTGTAACTCAACCTCAAAGGCAGAGTCAGCAAGGATCTCAAAGGCAACAGTTTCTAGGTAATGCTAGAGGACGTGGACAAGCATCCCAACCTGGATCATCGGCACCTAGTCATCGAGCACCAAATCAACCACAGGCAATGACGAGATTCTACACGATGAATCCACCTGATGCAGCGATCAACCCTCGGGTTGTGGGAGGGCAGATGGAGTTGTTTAATTCTGATATGTCTACATCTTGCATTGTATCTATTTTAATTGATTCGGGTGCTACAGATTCCTTTATCACTCGAAGAGTGATTCTTGACTGTGACATGACTACAAGTCATAGAGCAGATAGTTTGTTGTTAGAAACTCCTTTAATGGGATCTACTGTGTTAGAGGAGGTATGTTCTCCCTGCATCCTCTTCTTTTCTGAACATTGCATTCAAGTGGATCTTATACCACTTGAGATGTATGGATTCGATGTAATCCTAGGGATGGATACCTTACAAAGGTATAAGGTTGTCTTGGATTGTGAGTCCAAGCATGTTGTGTTCACCGATGATAGTGACACATGGATCTTTCAAGGAGAAAGAAAGATTCTACCAACCTGTCTTGTGTCATCTATGGTAGCTAAGAAGATGATGAGGCAAGGATGTTATGCATTCTTGGCCCATGTGGTAGATACCACCATGGAGAGTCCTAATCCTGTTGAAGTTCCTGTAGTTAGGGAATTTAAAGATGTATTTCCTGAAGAACTTCCAGGCATACCTCCACCCCGAGAAATAGATTTTGAGAATAATATAATCCCAGATACACAACCTATAGCACAAACGCCATATAGGATGGCGCCTGTTGAGATGGCATAACTCAAGAAATAGCGGCAAGAGTTGTTTGAAAAGGGTTTCATCCGACCGAGCACTTCACCCTGGGGTGCTCCGGTCCTCTTTGTTAAAAATAAAGATGGATCAATGCGGTTGTGCTTTGATTATAGACAGTTAAATAAAGTAACAGTAAAGAATAAGTATCCGCTGCCGAGGATTGATGATCTCTTTGATCAGTTGTGTGGTGCAACTGTCTTTTCAAAGATAGATTTGAGGTCGGGAAATCACCAGTTACGTATTAAGGAGGGTGACATACCAAAGTCTGCCTTTAGGACAAGGTATGGTCACTATGAGTTCACAGTTATGTCATTTGGACTAACTAATGCACCAGCTGCATTTATGGAACTCATGAATAGAATCTTTCGACCTTTTCTTGATCAATGTGTTTTTGTCTTTATAGATGACATCCTAATCTACAGTAGAGATGCCCAACAACATGAACATCATCTTCGTCAGGCTCTAACTTTGCTAAGAGAGCATAAGTTATATGCTAAGTTTATCAAGTGTGAGTTCTGGTTACCAAAAGTTTCTTTTCTTAGATACGTAATATCTGCTACAGGTATTTGTGTTGACCCTAAAAAGGTAGAATCTGTCCTGCAATGGGAACAGCCGAAGACACCGACGGAGATTTGAAGTTTCTTAGGGTTGGCAAGCTATTACGGGAGGTTCATTAAGAACTTTAGTTCCATAGCTTTACCCTTGACTAAGTTGACCAGGAAGGATGTTCCTTTTGCCTGGAGTGACAAGTGTCAACAATCTTTTCAGCTGTTGAAGGAGAGGTTGACAAGTGCGCATGTGCTTGTGTTACCTGAACAAGGGAAAGGATATATATTTTTCTGTGATGCCTCTTAGAATGGACTAGGATGCGTGTTGATGCAGGATAAACAAGTGATTTCTTTTTCTTCTCGACAACTTAAGAAACACGAGGACAATTATCCGACACACGATCTAGAACTAGTTGTTGTGGTTCATGCCTTGAAAATCTGGAGACATTATCTTTATGGAGAAACATTCCAGATTTTCACAGACCAAAAGAACCTTAAGTATATCTTTTCTCAGCATGAGCTTAACATGAGGCAACGCCGCTGGATGGAGTTAATCAAGGACTACGATTGTATAATTGATTACCATCCAGGGAAGACCAATGTAGTTGTTGATGCTTTGAGTAGGAAATCAACAACACCAGCCCTAGATAAAGCACAGCTAAATTCTCTAGTATGATCTAGGAGGGATATTCTTATCTCCTTAAGGAAAGACAATGTACAGTTAAAAGTATCGATGTTATCGGGGTTGCTAGCTGAAATGCACATAAAACCTACTCTGAGACAACAGATTAAGGAGGCACAACAAGTTGATGTTGCAGTTCAACTGATTAGATCAGAGTATGGTAGTGAGAAATGAGATGGTTTCCATGACTCAGATGATCAAGTAGCCTATTACCATGGTAGAATGATAGTGCCTGATGTGGATAACTTGAGGAAGTTAATCCTGGAAGAAGCACATTCTTCGATGTATGATATGCATCCAGGAAGCACCAAGATGTATCGAAACTTGAAAGATATGTATTGGTGGCATGGAATGAAGAAGGACGTTGCTAAGCTTGTTTTGCGGTGTCCTGTGTGTCAGTAAGTTAAAGCTGAACACCAGAAGCCTGCAGGAACAATGCAACTATTACCCATACCACAGTGGAAGTGGGACCATGTAACCATGGATTTTGTGGTTGGTCTGCCCAGAACAGCCAAAGGTCATGATTCCATCTGGGTAATAGTTGATAGGTTGACAAAGACAGCACATTTCTTACCTATCAAAACAACCTATTCTACTGAGAAGCTGGCACAGTTATATGTCGATGAGATAGTGAGGCTGCATGGGGTCCCAGTTACCATTGTTTCTGATAGAGGTCCCCAGTTTACGAGTCATTTTTGGGAGCGACTTCATAAAGATTTAGGCACACAATTAAGGTTTATTACAACCTTTCATCCTCAGACATCCCAGAGGATGAGAAGGTTAGACATGCTGTGTATCTTCTCAAGGGGAGTGCGGGTCACTGGTGGACCATGGAAGAATAGAAAAGGCCAGCTGTGGAGATCGAATGGGAAGCATTTCGATGAGAATTTGTCAACAGATACTTTCCTAAGACGTTCTTGGATGAGAAAATCTCTCAGTTTGAGAGGTTAAGGCGGGGACCTATGATCATTAGCGAGTACGAGGATAAGTTCATGGAGGTTTTGTGGTTCTGTCCGCACATGGCGACCACAGATGAAGAAAGGATTAGGCGTTTTGAGAAAGGGTTAAACGCTGAGTTGACCACCCATGTGTCTGCTCTAGAGAACGGGGAAAGGTTTGCTACCTTTGTCAAGTCTATCAGGAGTGTAGAGAGGTATGTATCAGAGAAGAGACAGACCAAGAACAAAAATATGTATCCCCATTTCCAAGGATCCTCATCTAAAGGTTTCAAGAAACTGAGGTTTTCTATACCTACACCACCCCCTAGATTCAGTACCCAGACGCAGTGGACATCAAATAAGGGTAGAGGACGAAGTTTACCACTAGAAGGATCTCGTAGCTCAGCATCTATGTCAGTTACAGGACCACCCAGACCACAACAACTAAACAGAAGTTGTTATATATGTGGAAAGGTGGGACATCTGATGAAGGATTGTAGATCTAGAGAGGTGAGTGTAACTCAACCTCAAAGGCAAAGTCAGCAAGGATCTCAAAGGCGACAGTTTCCAGGTAACACTAGAGGATGTGGACAAGCATCCCAACCTGGATCATCGACACCTAGTCATCGAGCACCGAATCAACCACAGGCAATGACAAGATTCTACACAATGAATCCACCTGATGCAGCGATCAACCCTCGGGTTGTGGCAGGTCAGATGGAGTTGTTTAATTCTGATATGTCTACATCTTGCGTTGTATCTGTTTTAATTGATCCGGGTGCTACGCATTCCTTTATCACTCAAAGAGTGATTCTTGACTGTGACATGACTACAAGTCATAGAGCAGATAGTTTGTTGTTAGAAACTCCTTTAATGGGATCTGCTGTGTTAGAGGAGGTATGTTCTCCCTGCATCCTCTTCTTTTCTGAACATCGCATTCAAGTGGATCTTATACCACTTGAGATGTATGGATTCGATGTAATCCTAGGGATGGATACCTTAGAAAGGTATAAGGTTGTCTTGGATTGTGAGTCCAAGCATGTTGTGTTCACTGATGATAGTGAGACATGGATCTTTCAAGGAGAAAGAAAGATTCTACCAACCTGTCTTGTGTCAGCTATGGTAGCTGAGAAGCTGATGAGGCAAGGATGTTATGCATTCTTGGCCCATGTGGTAGATACCACCATGGAGAGTCCTAATCTTGTTGAAGTTCCTATAGTCAGGGAATTTGAAGATGTATTTCCTAAAGAACTTCCAGGCATACCTCTACCCTGAGAAAAAGATTTTGAGATTAATATAATCCCAGATACACAACCTATAGCACAAACACCATCTAGGATGGCACCTGCTGAGATGGTAGAACTCAAGAAACAGCTGCAAGAGTTTCTTGAAAAGGGTTTCATTCGACCGAGCACTTCACCCTGGGGTGCTCCGGTCCTCTTTGTTAAAAAGAAAGATGGATCAATGCGGTTGTGCATTGATTATAGACAGTTAAATAAAGTAACAGTAAAGAATAAGTATCCTCTGCCGAGGATTGATGATCTCTTTGATCAGTTGTGTGGTGCAACTGTCTTTTCAAAGATAGATTTGAGGTCGGGAAATCACCAGTTACGTATTAAGGAGGGTGACATACCAAAGTCTGCCTTTAGGACAAGGTATGGTCACTTTGAGTTCATAGTTATGTCATTTGGACTAACTAATGCACCAGCTGCATTTATGGAACTCATGAATAGAATCTTTCGACCTTTTCTCGATCAATGTGTTGTTGTCTTTATAGATGACATCCTAATCTACAGTAGAGATGCCCAACAGCATGAACATCATCTTCGTCAAGCTCTAACTTTGCTAAGAGAGCATAAGTTATATGCTAAGTTTAGCAAGTGTGAGTTCTGGTTACCAGAAGTTTCTTTTCTTGGACACGTAATATCTGCTACAGGTATTTGTGTTGACCGTAAAAAGTTAGAATCTATCCTGCAATGGGAACAGCTGAAGACACCGACGGAGATTTGAAGTTTCTTAGGGTTGGCAAGCTATTACAGGAGGTTCATTAAGAACTTTAGTTCCATAGCTTTACCCTTGACTAAGTTGACCAGGAAGGATGTTCCTTTTTCCTGGAGTGACAAGTGTCAACAATCTTTTTAGCTGTTGAAGGAGAGGTTGACAAGTGCACATGTGCTTGTGTTACCTGAACAAGGGAAAGGATATATAATTTTCTGTGATGCCTCTTAGAATGGACTAGGATGCGTGTTGATGCAGGATAAACAAGTGATTTCTTTTTCTTCTCGACAACTTAAGAAACACGAGGAGAATTATCCGACACACGATCTAGAACTAGTTGATGTGGTTCATGCCTTGAAAATATGGAGACATTATCTTTATGGAGAAACATTCCAGATTTTCACAGACCAAAAGAACCTTAAGTATATCTTTTCTCAGCATGAGCTTAACATGAGGCAACGCCGCTGGATGGAGTTAATCAAGGACTACGATTGTATAATTGATTACCATCCAGGGAAGGCCAATGTAGTTGTTGATGCTTTGAGTAGGAAATCAACAACACCAGCCCTAGATAAAGCACAGCTAAATTCTCTAGTATGATCTAGGAGGGATATTCTTATCTCCTTAAGGAAAGACAATGTACAGTTAAAAGTATCGATGTTATCGGGGTTGCTAGCTGAAATGCACATAAAACCTACTCTGAGACAGCAGATTAAGGAGGCACAGCAAGTTGATGCTGCAGTTCAACTGATTAGATCAGAGTATGGTAGTGAGAAACAAGATGGTTTCCATGACTCAGATGATCAAGTAGCATGTTACCATGGTAGAATGATAGTGCCTGATGTGGATAACTTGAGGAAGTTAATCCTGGAAGAAGCTCATTCTTCTATGTATGCTATGCATCCAGGAAGCACCAAGATGTATCGAAACTTGAAAGATATGTATTGGTGGCATGGAATGAAGAAGGACGTTGATGAGTTTGTTATGCGGTGTCCTGTGTGTCAGTAAGTTAAAGCTGAACACCAGAAGCCTGCAGGAACAATGCAACCGTTACCCATGCCATAGTGGAAGTGGGACCATGTAACCATGGATTTTGTGGTTGGTCTGCCCAGAAAAGCCAAAGGTCATGATTCCATCTGGGTAATAGTTGATAGGTTGACAAAGACAACACATTTCTTACCTGTCAAAACAACCTATTCTACTGAGAAGCTGGCATAGTTATATGTCGATGAGATATTGCGGCTGCATGGGGTCCCAGTTACCATTGTTTCTGATAGAGGTCCCCAGTTTACGATTCATTTTTGGGAGCGACTTCATAAAGCTTTAGGCACACAATTAAGGTTTATTACAACCTTTCATCCTCAGACAGATGGACAATCAGAAAGGACTATACAGACTTTGGAGGACTTGCTTCGAGCATGTGTTCTTCAGTTCACATGAAGTTGGGATCTGCACCTAAGTTTGATAGAGTTTGCCTACAATAATAGCTATCAACATAGCATTGACATGGTACCTTATGAAGCTTTGTATGGTAGACGTTGTAGATCTCCCCTATGTTGGTATGAAACTGGGGAATTTCAACTTTTGGGTCCTGATCTTGTGCAGCAAACCACTGAGAAGATTAAAATAATACAACAACAGTTAAAGACTTCACAGGATAGGTAGAAATCTTACGCTGATAAGCGTCGTAGACCTTTAGAATTCCTGGTTGGAGACAGAGTATACCTCAAGGTCTCACCTTGGAAGGGAGTTCTTAGATTTGGAAAGAAAGGAAAGTTAGCTCCTAGATTTATGGGGCCTTATCCAATCATTGAACGGATTGGAAAGGTAGCTTATAAGCTGGAGTTACCACCTGAGCTGCAAAAGTTACACCCAGTGTTCAACATTTCCATTCTAAGGAAATGTCATCCTGACACAGAATCAGTTCTGCAACCAATGGAAGTAGAGTTGAATGATGATGTATCTTATGTTGAAGGACCTATGACAATACTTGACAGAAGAATTAAGAAGCTGAAAAAGAAAGACATA
Organism: Alisma plantago-aquatica; assembly: GCA_963693085.1. Lineage (NCBI taxonomy): Eukaryota > Viridiplantae > Streptophyta > Magnoliopsida > Alismatales > Alismataceae > Alisma > Alisma plantago-aquatica. The sequence goes on from OY856414.1 coordinate 556,612,542, forward strand.
AGTCTTGTAAAAGTCTTCTGGAATCACTATGGTGTTGATGAAGCCACGTGGGAACTAGAGGAAGAGATGAGAAGGAAATACCCTTCTCTTTTCTCTTAATATGTTTTTGTTGATTTCGGGGACGAAATCCTTATAAGGGGGGGATAATTTGTAACATCCCTAACCTGGGTTATGTAATAACCCTAGGTGTTTTGCTTAATTAAGTGATTATATGTTTGTGTTTATCCTGTGAAATGTAATTAAGGCTTTTGAGGAACCTATATTTCTATTTCAGTCCTTTTTGAATAATGTTGCAACATTGTTTTGTTAATTTTGGACTAAAGTGCAAATTAACCAAGTAGAGGGGTTAACTTGCAAATTGTACATGATAAGATGTTCCTCATATGTTGAGACATCATAAGAATGAATATGATGAGGTGATATGGATTCCACAAGCTTGAGCACCAAGATATAGCTTGTAGAGCAATCCTTGTGCTTTAAAACCTAGTTTTGGTGTAAAGTGCAATTTACCCAAAACCTAGGGTCCAACATGTAATATATATCCTCTTGAGGATCTCTCATGTTTCTTGGAATCAAGAATAGCAAATAAAATGAGAGGGGCACCTCATTTGAATGATCATGGTAGAAGTGGAAACTACTCACAATAATAATATATTAAGCAATATCCAATAAGGGTGGATATTAATATACCTCTCTTAAAAGATGATTAGTTCTTTTCCTTTAAACCTTGGATAATTGAAAAGTCTTGCAAGGTTTAGAAGGTGGCCATGTATACAAAGTGTGGAGGAAGTTTTGGTGGAAACAAGTTGGGATTAAAAGAGATAACAACCTTTTTCTTTGCCTTGAAAACCCATAAATATATAAAGGAATCCTTATCTACAAAGAAAGGGATCATTTCCCTTAGTTCTTTTTCTTATCTTCTTCCTTTGGCCAACCAAGGAAGATCTATGGACCAGAGGAAGGACGAAAAAGCTAGTTTGGTAAGCTTTGATTATCATCTACCTCGAATTCATGGTGGAAACCATAAAACAAGGCTGGTTTATTGGTTTTCTTCACACGATTCTTCTTTCTAGCCATCTTCTCCATCCAAAACTTAAAGAACGAAGCCTAGACAACCACTGGAGATTCATACACCATTAAAGCTACGAAGATTGGAGATTTGGATCAGTCCTAGAGGCAGGTTTTATAACTCTAACCCTTAAGTTTTGTTAATGCAACCTTCTTTCCTAAAATTGTTGCCTATACTTCTTCTTTAGACACCTTTGTGTGTTCTTGCTATCAATTCTGTGAAGAACAGCCCCTGTTCTTGGTTGAACAGAGGTATAAAAAGATGATGTTAATTCCTATTTTTATCCAAGATTTTACTTTAACAAATGGTCTCCCAACCTTTAGCAAATGGTTTACCAAAACGTTTGGAGCAAACGGTTTCAAACTGTTTGAGTTCAAACGGTTTCACAAGAACGCATGGAAGCAAACGGTCCAAGACCGTTTGGAGCTGTTGACTATTTGGAGGTCTTTTGTGAATAATATAGACTAATCGCCTACCAAAAATCATCAATTAATTCCAAGTGAATCACCAATTGAAGGCCCATCAATCATCAAACCCTAATCGGGTTAATTGCTGATTTCAATAATAGTATCATGTTGAAGTTTGGGTTGAGTGGCCCAAACGGTTTCAAAACTGTTTGGGGATCACCCAAACGGTCTCAAGACCGTTTGGTGATCACCCAAGACTATTTGGAGGTCTAGGGTTAAGTAGGGTTGACCAATTGAGGATCCAATGATATCAAGTTGATGAATAATCGATTACTGATTTGGTGATCAAACCTAGGGTTCAAACCTTAGTTGAATGACTTGGTTTTTGATGCAATAATGGGAAAACGGTCTTAATACCATTTTTAGGATATCCAAACAATCCCAAGACCGTTTGGGGGTCACCCAAGACCGTTTGGAGGTCTAGGGTTGACTATGGTTAAGTGGTTTAAGATTTAAAGGCAATTAGCTGAAGTGCAATTGAATGTTGACCTAGTGATCAATCCAATGAGCCAAACCTTAATTGGTTGAGTTGGTTTTTGATGTTGACTTGAGAAAACGGTCTCAAGACCGTTTGGAGGTCATCCAAATGATCCCAAGACCGTTTGGGGTCAGGTCATGATCAAATTGAATGATGGTTCAATGCTTTCAACTCAATTAGACTCACGTTGAAACATGTAGAGGGGTAATCGATTCCAATCCCTAATCCAATTGATCCAGACCCTAATTGATGATCAATTGAGGGTCAATTGAGTGTCAAATTGGTTGAGGGTTGACCTAATTAACTCAATTTATGAGTGGCTAACAAGTATATGATCGATTGAGGGGTTCAACATTGGAAATCCTAACTCAATTGAAGTGGTTGAGACACTTTTTGGTCCTTGCGGTTTTGAGGTGGTTTGGACCAAACGGTCTCAAGACAGTTTGAGTCCAAACGGTCTTAAGACCGTTTGGGACCAAACGATCCCAAACCGTTTAGTCTCATGCGGTTTCAAGGTCGGTTATGTCCATGCGGTTTCAAAAGTCAACAAGACCAAACGGTCTTCACTCCATCTTGGGCAAACGGTCTTGAGTGTGCACTTTACCAAACGGTTTCAAAAGTCAACAAGACCAAACAGTCTTCAACACCAAAAGGTTTCAAGGTCTGTCCAAGACCTTTTTGGGGTTTAGTGTGCAAGACCGTTTGAGGTCTATGAAGGTCAAGATTGTTTGATGTCTTAGTGGCCAAGATGGTTTAGTAGTTGATTAACCAAAACCTCATTGATACCTAAAGTGATTAAGGGACCAAGTAATTAGTTGATTAACACATGTTATAATCAGTGGTGATCATTACAAAGGTACCCTTGATGGGATAGAGTGACTAATACTCTTTGAAAAAGTGAGCTTTAATGATAACAATAGTAATGACATAACCCATGATGTCAATGTTGAATTGACTTAGCCTAATCAAGGGTGATGCAAACATCATCTGATAGAAAGAGGAGAGAGAAGACTTCTTATATGAATGATAATCAAGTAATAAACTTCCAATATGTATGAATATATCTAATTAGGGTATGATCCTTCATAGTGAGATCATGATACCCTAATTATGATGGTTAATGAATCTTAACCCTAATTTGAGGGCATTAATGGAAGTAATCCTAATAAATGTGAATAGTAAACCCTAATCTAGGGTAATGTGATGTAATGTGAATAGTAAACCCTAATCTAGGGTAATGTGATGTAATGTGAATAGTAAACCCTAATCTAGGGAAATGTGATGATGTGAACAATAAACTCTAATTCGGGGTTATGCTTTTAAGCATGAAACTCTATGATTGAATTATGAAATGAGGAAGCACTATGCCTTTTTAAGCTAAAGGGGTTGGATAACCCTAATTGAATTGAATAGGAAACCCTAACCCTAGAAGCCAGCCGTGGTGATGTAAAACGGTCGTGGTAATCTTTTGTAGAACGGCCGTGCAAGATAGCACGGCCGTGGTGTTCTATACTTGACTTGGAAATAATTTGTATTGTGCTGATATAGATATAATGTGCATATTATCAATTGTGTTAGTCATGCAGGTCTTTATATGGAAGTGAGCATAGACATGTAAGGGTTATGATGCCATATTCATTGAAAGCACTTTATAAGCTTTGATAGTAATGATATGCTATGTTGCCTAGTAAGAGGTAACAAATGAGACTGATAGGTTGTATGAGCCATGAGAAATATCTGTATTGCCACAATCATGTTCATGCTGTTAAATGACTTGATGGCAATATGTTACTTGGTAACAAGTGTTTTGATGAGCTAAGGGTTTGAACACCCATATTCCTGAATCATAATGATGAGATGGTTAGGGATTGATATCCCAATGTTAACAATATGTGATATGAACTTGATACAATTAGTATTCTTTCTTTATAGCAATTGTCTTATTGGTTTATGTTTGAAAACCTGTATGATGTTACAAGAATGCTATAATGTACTTAAATAATCATGTATAATGATATCATGTAGAGCCCTGACCATAGATCCATCATCGTCAGAAGTTAGATGATGGTGAAATAGGTTTTCCTATGGGAACTCCTGGAGAGCATACTTTTGAGTACGTGGGGGCTATGGACGCAAATATCCTTACATCCTAATGGAGGAATTGATGTGAGATAAACATCAAATCTCTCAATCCTTCATTATATGTTTATGCCGGGATGATGTATCACTAATCTCCCGATGATGTTGTTAATGCCGAATCGATGTGGGATAAACAAGAAATCCCTCGATTGCGAAGAGAGTACAGCATGCCACTGTAACTCTAATAGCGAAGTGCCAGAATATCATGGATAGCTATTATGGCAGAGACACAAGATGTCTTGCATGATGATCCTCACACTGACTGAGGAAGATGAGGTCATAGAAATCTGGCTCTTCTGATGACCTATGTATGGTACCGATTGTGATTTAGTAATGGTCGGTTGGAGTATGAGCGATATACCTCATCTCCTCAGGGCATGAATATGTTTGTAAAATGTAAACAGCTGTATAACATAATTACTTAGGTTGAACTACGAGAAACAATGATTGATGATGCATTGTTTATTTAGTCCTAATTGGACAAGTAAGATACATGTTCTTCATATTCCTTATTGATATATGTCGTGTCTTTCAATCAAATTATAATTAAAATGATTGCTTAGAGAATACTTCTCTACTTAACTCATAGTGTTTAGCCAACACTTATCAAAGTGCATTGAATTCATTACATCTTCATTGTAATAATTTACGTAACACACACTTCTTGTGTTTCTTATCCAAATATGTTATATTAAGATGCATCAAGGTATATCAGCCTTGAAATGCTAAATGTGATATCTATCATGTCTTGATGTATCACTTTTCTCCTCATTTCCATCTTACTTAAGTTAATCAACTGACCTTGTATTAAGATATTTCCCTCTTAATACTTTAACCACTAACCTATCACCTTTATCATGTAGTGCATAGGTCTCCCATTTGAATTTGTACAACTATCTTTAATGATACAGACTTATCTCAAGTTAAGCCATTGCTTTCTATAAGGTTACCTATAATCAATCACTTTAGGTACTTCCCTTATCAGTGTAATAATCACTATTCCATTATTAGGATTAGGTCTCCCATACCATCGCCCTTTATTAGGGTTTAGGGTTTTACACACTATCATACTTCATTAGGGTTAGGATTGCATATAGCATCACCCTTCATTAGGCTTTCTCATCACATTGCCCATAATTAGGATTTATTATTCATCCCAACTAGGTTTTCTCATAGAATCACCCTCAATTAGGGTTTCTCATGGAATCACCCTCAATTAGGGCTTCTCATGGAATCACCCTCAATTAGGGTTTCTCATGGAATCACCCTCAATTAGGGTTTCTCATGAAGTATCTTCTCAAATTAGGGTTTTTCATGATGTTACCCTGAAATTTGGATTTCCCATAATATCATCCTAGTTTAGAGTCACACCATCACCCTAGATTAGGGTTACATCTGATATTGTCTAAATTAAGGTTAGGGCTCAACAACCTTCTTGATTAAGGTTTCATGATCTCTTTATTAAGGATCATACCCTAATTGCTTAATCATTCATGTTGAAGGTGTTGAGGCTTATCCATTACATGGTTATTCTACATGTATGGATTCCTGTCTCTCTCACTCTCTCTAAGATATTGACTATATATGTCAAACTTGGTTAGATTAGATCAACCAACCCTCCAATTAAGTACATTCAATTAGGGTTGACATAATGTATTGAAATATAGCTTGCTTAATGCTTCAAGGAATAGCTCATCTATGGTTACCAATTACTTGGTACCTTAAAGGTACAACCCTAGAGGCTATCTTTGAGATAATTCAATAAAAATTATAGGGTCAATTGATCCTTCACCACCTTGAGTTATTAATTGATTTAATCACATTAAATCATCAAACGATCTTGACCTCGTTAATCTCTAAACAGTTTGAAACCGTTTGGGAAAATTGCCCTAGAAACCGAATGAGCTTGGGTCTCCAAACGGTTTGGGACCGTTTGGACCCAACCGGTCTTGAGACCATTTGGACCCAAACGGTCTTGAGACCGTTTGGTCCCAAACAGTCTTAAGACCGTTTGGTCCAAACCATCTCAAAACCTAATGGACCAAAAAGTCTTTTCAACACTTACACGATTCATGATTTTAATGGATGAACCGATTATCAATTGAGTCCTTTATTTATTTATCACTTGGACTATTGAATCAACCTTCAATTAGACCACCAATTAGGGTTTTGAACCCAATTGATCTAGGATTTCAACTCAAGGAACCTTCAATTAGGGCTTGGAATCGAATAGCCATCAATGATCAACATTGTGGAATTGATTCCATTGCAACTAATGAATCATCATCAAATTATTGATATGACCAGACCCCAAAAGGTCTTAAGGTCGTTTGGATGACCTCCAAATGGTCTTGAGACCGTTTGCCCCATTCCATCCTTGAAATTTGTGAAGTTCAATAGGATTTGGGTCATTGGGTTGATCATCAAATCAGCAATTGATTGCATTTCAATTTGGTATCTTTGGACCTTCAAATAATCAACCATACTTAACCCTACACCTCCAAACGGTCTTTGTTGACCTAAAAAAGGTCTTGAGACCGTTTGGGTGACCTCCAAACGGTCTTGAGACCGTTTGGGCTAAGTCAACCCAAAAATCTCAATTAACCGAATTGAAAATCAGCACTTAACCCGATTAGGGTTTCTATTTGGAAGATTGTCCATATGTTGAATTAATCAATTGGAGTCATTGGATCATCATCCAACATACACTAGGGTTATGACCTCAAATGGTCAACCCATCCAAATGGTCAACTCTTCTAAACGGTTTGGGGTCCAAAACTCCAAATGGTTTGGAAACCGATTGGTCTCCAAACGGTTTGGTGAAACTGTTTGGACCAAACCATTGAAATTGTTTGCCATAGATATTTGGGGAGGTGTGTTCTTATGATGATATCATTATCATCAAGCTCTAAACCCACGAAACTTGCTGTTATTTCATGGTGGTTCCATTAATTTGATCGAGTGAATTCCAAGAAGAATAAATGATCAACAATTGATTAAGGAATTGAATGCAATAAAAATAGTAAGGGTTCACGTTATAAAACCCGCCTCCAATTGAGCTCCAAAGGTTCAATATCACGTAAAAAATGGTGGATTCAACTCCTTTCACTATCCCAAGGCTCGTCCTCAAGCTTTGAGTGAAAAGGAATGGTTAGATTTGAAGAAGGGATCGAGATAAGAAGAATTCATGCATTGATTTTCGATTTTCACCATGGATTCAAGGTGAAAGGAGGTTAAAAAGCTTACCAACAGGTTGGGGGTCGTCCTCCTGATCCTCCAAATCTCCTTTGGTCGTTTGCAAGCAAGTAAAAGAAGTGGATTCTGAAAAAGCCTTTGGTTTGTCTTGTAAAGGGTGTTTTTATAAGAAAATCAACGAGAGAGAAAATGCCATATAAAAATCATTTAATTCAAAAATTAGTGCCACCTATTCCTCCTCAAATCCGTGCATGAAAATATATATTCCTTATCTCCAAATTCCCTTCCATTATCCATGAATTAATGGAAAAGAAATTAAGCACCTTAAACATATTATACTAATATCCATAAGTGAGTGGATATTTCTTTTCCTTATAATAAGGTGAGTGGGTTCTTCACCTCCTTAGGATATTTTCATTGCCTTTGCAAGGCATAAGGATGTCCACACATGTTGATTTTCAACCAACACAATTTTGTTTGAAGGGTAATCCAATTAATATATTTCTTTTTGCATTAGATTGAATTAAAGTTCCATTTATGCTTAAATCTTGATTATTTTAATATCAAGATTCTCTCTCCTCCAAATTAATTCAAATGAGGCGCCCCTCTTATTTTATTTGATCTACATTATTCTAAGAAATATTAGGACCTTATTGAAGTGGTAATTTGCATATTGAACCCTGGTTTTGGATAAATTGCACATTACACCAAAACTAGGTTTTAATGCACAAACATTGGTTTATCAGCTCTTTCTTCGTACTCAGGCTTTCATAAGCCATACCTCTGCATCATTTTCATTCTCATGATGCCAAAATACTTGAGGAACATTTATCAAGTAACATCTGCAAGTTAACCCCTTAAATTGGGTAATTTGCACATTAGTCTAAAATAAGCAAACATTGCTTCAACATTATTCAAACAAGACCAAAATTGAAGCATAAGTTCTTCTTGAGCCTTAATTACTTTTCACCAAATAAAATTAAGGATTTAATTAGCTTGCTTAAGCAAAACTTCCAAGGTTAAGGCATAACCCAGGTCAGGGATGTTACAAATTATAAACCCCTAACAAGGATTTCGTCCCCGAAATCCCAGATAAAGAAAGATAGATATTATTCATTCATCATACTATCTAGTCTCCACATAAAATTTCATTTTTATGGAGACACCATAAATCTTTGATCAACACCAAGTTATTCCACACAAGTTTATCATGGAATGGTTCACATGGAACACATACTCCATTGTCCTTTTATCATTGACTGAGGAGTTAATTCGGTGTCAGGTAACACTTCCCTTATTTTACCATTTCATGTGATATATTCTTGTTTCTAAGGAGTCTCCCATGATCCTTAGTTAATTCAACATTTCACTTTCAAGATCGCAATTATATTCTATCACACATTTGGAATTATAAGTCTTTTCATTCGATTGTGCCATCTCATTTGGTGACACAATACTAAATTTTCTTATTACTTGTACTAATTATCTCATTAGTTGTACATTCTATTATCATAAGGAGAGGTCACTTATCAACTAAGAATTATTTTAAGGATATCTTTATTTGTTATGTTTATGCAAAGCATAAACCCCTAACATGTGATGTTCATACTATTTTACATGATTAATCTGATTTCATGGTTGACCATTACAGGTAGCCAACATAAACCATCTGATATTTCTTAGATACTAGAATCTCTTACCTTGGTATCTATCACATGTGTTGAAAACACATCACATATTTATCTTCCTTTCATCTTGGGACATTACTTGTTACATATATCTTCACCCTGGAACCAAATTCCAAGGTAAACTGATACTTTTCTAAGTATCTGTCACATGAACATTTTTATTTTATGTACATCAAGTGTCCTAAGATTCACTCGATTTCCATGTCCTCGAAAGGTAAGAAAACAAGGAATCATTTTCCTCTTATTATTTCATGTATTTTCAACTATTCATGAAACATTTATTCTTCATCTCATCCTAGGTTCCTTGCCCTTAGCATAGGAATTTATAAGGATGATTACATGACATTATTCCTTTCTTTGTTATGCTTACAATCTTTATTGAACAGGGATCACCTCCCTTGTTCTCATTCTCATCTTATGAGGATCATACTTTTTATTTCCTCGTACACACATACTCATCTAAGATTATCTCAAATTTCTCTTTCTTATAGTTAGGATATGACACATTTACCCATACCATATTTCTAATTTCATGATACTCATTAGATTGTCTCAGAATGACTACTTGATCAGAGCAATAAAAAAGATGACAATCTAAGAGTTTCCATACTCACTTTATCATCAATAGTTGTATACATGGCCAGGGTATATAAATATTGAGATTAAGTAGTATGCACTTTGTATACTATCATATTCCTTACTTTACATATTATGACAAGCATAAGATTTAGCATCCCTAGACTTTATCCATGCACTTCTTCTGTACCTCATCCTTTTTATAAGGGTAAGAACAATATAAAACATCTATAATGTTTACTATGCAAAATGTAAGTCCTCTTAGGACTAATCAAGGAAAGCTCAATCAATTTCTTTCTCAATTAAACTCAGGAAACCATAAAATGACATATTAGAATGACATTATTTTGTCTAACCTGTCATGATTCGTGGATGGTTCACAACCTCAGGCTGATTCTGCCTCAGAGGTTGAATCACCATAACATTTTTGGTTGAACAATCTCTTGCCAGATGTCCTACCTGTCTACATTGGTGGCAAGTTTTGAGCTCTATATGTGGTTTCGAATGTTCTTTACCCTTTATGGATAGCCATTGCCTTGGTGCACTAGGCCCTGGTTGTACTGGTAGTACCAAAAACTTTCCCTTTTTGGAACTACTAGGCCTCTGTTCCTGGATTTGGATAGGCCTTTTCTCAATTCTTCCTTTATATTCCTTTTCTAGACAATTACTTCTGATATGTCCAGGTTTCCTACACTTGTAACAAACCCTAATTTCAGGTTGTTTCCTATTCTTTCTATCATTATTCATTGCTTCAACCTACTGGTGTTGAGCAAGAATCCTATTGGAGTTCAAAACTTCATCATTGAGGGCTGGTAGTCTAGGTTGCATTGCTAATGCAAGATCTACTATATGCATCATAGCTGTCCTAAATTGCTCAACCGGAGTAGGGAAAGTTGGGCTCTCTATCATGGCTAGGTTAAACTAGGGATGTGCAGGTATAGGTTCTTCTCTGCTCTGATCCCCTGCACCCCTTCTTAGTGCAACATTGCTTCTTTCAGCAGCAAACTGTTCATGTGACCCAGTCATTTTCAAGTTCTTCTTCTTCTATATGAGCAGAAGACACTATCAGATACACTGGAAGACACTAGAACAGACTCTACTACCTTAGTCCTATGTCTATGTAGATTCAGCAAACCTAGAGCTCTGATACCACTTAACTTGTGGCATCCAACTCACAAAACAAAAATTACTTAAGCGGAAGCGAATCATTTGCTGCGGATTACGGAAAATCACTAAAAATTAAAACTTTTTGCAAAGAGATCCACACATAGGAAATCTTTTCCATCAAGAACCAAAGTATAATATTTACATCCTGGTTCATAAATACTTAACTTGTATCATCTCTTCTCAAGGATTACAACATCAGCTGCCCTATTAACATTATATACTGACAACATGAGAACCTCGAGGCATCAAGCCAAAATCTCAGATCGATTCATTAAAACATTATCTATAAACTCCGAGGACCTGAGAGTACAGAGACGACACATAGGACTACTATCTATATGACTTGACAGGCAGTATCTCCACCTGAGATATTACTGTTGTCCCTGATGTTGCCGTTGTTCTTTCTCTGCTATGGGGTTTTTGTCTCTTCGTCTGCGTCCACCTAAAAACATTGGATCCCATGGGGGTGAGACAATTACAAATTGCCCCAGTGGGAGATATAACTCTCTGCCAAAACATTGTTATAGCAGTTTATTATAATAAAACTGAACAAGAGTTCTTATATATTAACAACAGTATTAATAATTGAATGAACAGAGTAAGGTAATCTCCTTTCCTAAGGAGAGCATTGCATCTATCCATGGTAGAATCATAATTCATCCATATACTTTCAATGAGTATAAAGAGATATGAATAACATCTATCAACTAGAGATGCATAAAAGAAATGTAACATCAGCCAATGAATTTCCGTATTCAATCCTTAAGCAAACATGCTATACGGCTGATTACATTTTACAACCACACGTATGCCCTGAGGAGATGTGGTATACCTCTCATACTCCAACCGACCACTACGAAGTCAAAATATGTACCATACAAGGTCAAAGGAAGAGTCGGCTTTCAAGACCTCTCACATCTCGGTCAGTGTGAGACCACAAGCAGGACTAGGTCAACTGCTCAATATAGCTTTCCAGGGTATACTGGCAACTTTGCTATAGAGTTACAGTGGCGTGCTGCACTCTCTTCGCGATCGAGAGATTTCATGTTTACCTCCATCGATCCGACATTAATATCATTGGGAGATGTGTACTGCATCTATCCCAATCATAGGGAGATTTGTGATACATGCATCCCGACACATATAATGAAGGGTTGAGAGGTGTAATGTTTACCTTCCATCAATCTCTTCACCAGGACGTAAGGATATTTTCACCCATTTACCCCCACATATTCAAAAATATACGAACTCCGGGTTTTGCCACGGAGCACCCGTTTCACCATCACCAAATTACTGATGATGATGGATCTATGGTCATGGATCTACATGATATGATTTCACTTGATTAATTAAGTACATTAGCATATTCTTTTAGCATCAGTCAAGTTCTCAAGCATAAATTATTCAGACAAATGCTACAAAGAAACATGTACTATTTTTATTAATCACTTCTCAGTCTTTATAAGACATTGGGATCTCAGTCCCTCATTTCATTTCTTGAAAGTTCACATCTCTCAACAACATCATTATCATATTTATTAAATCTGGGTATTCATACCCTTAGTTCATCACTAATCACTGTTACCACTTGTTAGGTAACCATTACCTCTAGGTTCTCAGACCGAGGTATACATGATACTTGTTACACAAGCATCACACAAGGCTCAAAAGGCCCATTAGTATCTTGTCACCTTTCACTAGGCAACAACTTACTCATATGACTCATAAAGTCCATGTACATTTTGTTACTTTTACTAAGCAACAACAACATTAAGGCACACAAGGCCAATCAACATTGTCATTAAATAAGAGCCATAGCTCAAATTTGGCTATGATCATCATCTCATGATGTCTGCATGATTAATAAACATGATGACAGTCATAAAAGTCACTTATCACATCATGTGATACAATAGTAACACCACCATTCCTTTATCAGGATTAGGGTTTACTATCAAATAGGATTTTCCATTTCATTACCCAATTTAGGGTTAGGATTTCCCATTTCTCATTAGTTAGGGTTTCATGTTTACATCATTAGTTCAGCCCCAAAATATTGCTCCACCCCTCTAGGAGTATTCAAAACTATCATAAGTATTTACTCATGATCATTACTTTCATCATATATCATTTATGAATATCAATTCAAGGTATGAGTTCACCTCTCAACCTTACCATGGTATGTTTATATCATACCCATTATCTTGGCTTAACCCCTTTCTCATAGTGTTTAGCCAACACTTATCAAAGTGAATTGAATTCATTACATCTTCATTGTAATAATTTACATAACACACACTTCATGTGTTTCTTATCCAAATATGTTGGATGAAGATGCATCAAGGTATATCAGCCCTGAAATGCTAAATGTGATATCTATCATGTCTTGATGTATCATTTTTCCCCTCATTTCCATCTTACTTAAGTTAATCAACTGACCTTGTATTAAGATATTTCCCTCTTAATACTTTAACCACTAACCTATCACCTTTATCATGTAGTGCATAGGTCACCCATTTGAATTTGTACAACTATCTTTAATGATACAGACTTATCTCAAGTTAAGGCATTTCTTTCTATAAGGTTACCTATAATCAATCACTTTAGGTACTTCCCTTATCAGTGTAATAATCACTATTCCATTATTAGGATTATGTCTCCCATACCATCACCCTTTATTAGGGTTTAGGGTTTCACACTGTTACACCCCGATCTCACAATTTCCTCAAATCATGAGATTAGGGCATAAGATAGGACTTATATGTAACACAAAGAACACCCTTAACTGTTTTTTTTCTTCTTTTCTTTAAAACTCTTGTTTCCCCGCATTGAACCACATAACATCTTAACAAAGGAATCTAAACATTTCTTTTACTAATTAGACTTCAATAGTAAAGGTACATGTATAAACATTCATGATGTCTCTCACACCTTATGCACATAAAACTTGCTAATTAGCATACATATCAAAAGAGGAACAATATTACACATTGTAATTACAACGCTCTCTCTTATCTCTTACTGAGGACCTAGAGTGACAAGGACCGACTGACTCAACTAATCCTGTACTTAACTCTAGTAGCAGATCTACACTGATGCTCTGACCATCTTCAAGTCCACGCGGTTAACCCTAAAATGTTTGAGTAGAGGGGTGAGCCTACTCGCTCAGTGAATGAGTACTTCAAGGAAACAGTCTAAGGCACTAATGTGATTACAGATATAACTTTGAATAAACATTATGAAATTTAACAACAATAAATACTACACTGAGCAGTTCTAAAACAATATAATTGAAATAACAAAGAATGTAAATATTGCATCCAACGAATAACTACTACAAGACTATGCTCTAGTCTTCCTTAACTCTTTCATTTATAAGGAACTCTGTGAACCTATATGATCATATTTTAGCTTATGCCCTGATCTATGCAGTGTACTCTGCATAGAGACTCGCAGTGCACTACAGCCACACTGTACAAGACTTAGCGACACACCCGGGAAATGCTAAGTCTGACGCCAGCCCTGTTCTGCCACAGGACCACAGGCTCTCCGGCCTCAATGCACTACTCCGAGTGCTCTAGACTCCTCCTCTAACCTGAGCACACAGGCAGAGAGTCTCACGGGGTTACCTCCATGACTCCGCACAGATCTTGTTGCAATAACCCCTATTTTCTCCAGTGCCACCGTGACTCCGCACGGATTATTGTTGAACACTGTCTCTCTGTCCTCGTGCCACCATGACTCCGCACGGTTAATGTTGCAACACGAGTTTCACCCCTAAGAAGCAGATCTCTCGAAGGGGTTCTACGGTGTTCAGGGCACCTAAGTATAACATTAATATTATAGATACATGTAAAACAGAAATCATAACTCATTTTACATTTCTCACAAGGCTCACACGGCCTGCCATATCATATCATATAAAACATCATAGCTCATGTATTCAACATATACCATGTCTCAGTAACATCCCTTTCTAGGGCATGTCATATCTCATCACCTGCAATTTCCGAGATATGTATTGAAATATAAGAAGCCCTGCAGTATGTAGATATCAACTCAGAGAGAACAAGCACATAAAGTTAAATGCACTAGAAACATACAATTCAACAGTTAAGTATCACCACATCTCATATCGAGACCTTTCATGTCACCATAACATGATTCATTGAACACCCTATTCTTAGGGTTTCATTTGCCTTATTCATTCATCACATGCCAACACCCTACTCTTAGGGTTTCATTCGCCTCATTCACCTTTTCATTTACCTCATTCACTTGTCACATGGCTCTCATAAGGATTTCATAGGATATAAGCATTCACTAAATAAAGATTGTTTTCAACAAATCATATACAATCGATATATGTATGAAACCATGGAAATTGAACTAAATTTAGGTTTCCATGCTATTCACTGAGATATCATGCACCAAGGATAAAATTCAAATAAGGTAATCCATGAGGTACATCCTAACCACTTATAAGATTACTAGTCCTTTTCAATAATGTTGAAACTCTAGAGATATCTCAATTAGGTTAAACCCTAATTACATCATATGGTATAAATCTGAAAAGCATTCTTTCTAGGATGTGTTGTATACGTTTCTGATGTGAATCTACCATCAAGGAGTCATTCAAAAAGAGAAGGAATCCATATCATATCAAATTGCAACAACTTAAATTAAACGGACATTTCAGGGTTTAGAATCACATACCAAGCAATTAGGGATTTGGATGCTATAATCAAATTTCGTGCATTATACTGTATAAAGGAAGAACCCACTCACCCTAAGGTGTGAAAACACCTCAAAACTGCAGCTCAACTCAGGGGATCTCGAACTCATATCAAATCCCTAGCAAATCTCCCAATTCTTCTTCCATTCAACTAGGAAACCTTGAAAATGAGGGATTATGAAGAAAGGGTGAGAAAAGAGGGAATTTCGACATCATCTTGGATCAAATCAGAGCATGGACAGAATCTTGACATGAGAGAGAAGATTCACCATAAAAGTCTATGCAAAGGATCCAAACTTACTTGATTTCATCATTCCTCGGACTGCAAAACCCTAGGTCAGCAATTCCTCCTCTTTCTCCACTCAAGCCCTAACTCTCCCTCTCTCTCTAGATTTTTGTTTCTCTGGGATGGATGACGAAAAATGAGATCTGTGTGTGTGTGTGGTCGATCATATAAGTCAATTTGAGCTGCTTGGGTCAATTGCATATTGACCCAACACTCAACTTTAATTATATTGGCTGAATATTCAGTTATACAAAGTTACTGTAATTCGTTTATTTCAGAGATCAAACCTTCTCCAAAAATTATGGAAATTTATAAAGTTGTTTATAATTGATCTATAAAGCTTAAGTTAAAATTTGAGATCATTTGGAGTTACCAATAAATAAATAAAAATAGAAGAGTGCACTGCTATATTGCAGTCTGCAGCAGATTCGGTCGAGTTTGCCCTGCATAGAACTCGACCAACACCCTCACTGTAGAGATCAAAAGTCATCCAAAAATTATTCCAATTTAACAGAGTGTCTAAAACTGTGTTTTTCAAGCAAAGTTAAAATTTTAGATCAATTGGATATACCAATAAAAAGATAAAATTCAATTACCACACTGCTGTATAAATCTGGAAACATGATCGGTCGAATTTGAAACTCGACCGATAAACAAGTCAGAATATTCTTCAAAAATTCTGATATTTTCCAATGTTGTTCAAATTTTATATATACAAATCATATCCAAATTTTAAGTAAATAAGAGTTACACATAAAATACTAAAAATCATTTAGTGAGACATTCTACTTATCAAATTCTGTATTCATATGTCATTAAAACCCTATTTTGGGCCGATTAGGGTCTATGCTTCTCAAACCCTAATTCTCAAGACAAAAGAACATTTAGACTTCTTATCATAGTTAAAACATCCTAATTGTGTTATCGTCATTAATTAGATTTCAAGAATGATTATTCCAATTAATCTTTGTAATTGTCTAGGTTAACCCTAGTTTACCAGTTAAGCTCAGATGGGGTCGTAACACACACACTATAATACTTCATTAGGTTTAGGATTGCATATAACATCACCCTTCATTAGGCTTTCTCATCACATTGCCCATAATTAGGATTTATTATTCATCCCAACTAGGGTTTCTCATGGAATCACCCTCAATTAGGGTTTCTCATGGAATCACCCTCAATTAGGGTTTCTCATGGAATCACCCTTAATTAGGGTTTCTCATGGAATCACCCTCAATTAGGGTTTCTCATGAAGTATCTTCTCAAATTAGGGTTTTTCATGATGTTACCCTGAAATTTGGATTTCCCATAATATCATCCTAGTTAGAGTCACACCATCACCCTAGATTAGGGTTACATCTGATATTGTCTAAATTAAGGTTAGGGCTCAACAACCTTCTTGATTAAGGTTTCATGATCTCTTTATTAAGGATCATACCCTAATTGCTTAATCATTCATGTTGAAGGTGTTGAGGCTTATCCATTATATGGTTATTCTACATGTATGGATTCCTGTATCTCTCACTCTCTCTAAGATATTGACTATACATGTCAAACTTGGTTAGATTAGATCAACCAACCCTCCAATTAAGTACATTCAATTAGGGTTGACATAATGTATTGAAATATAGCTTGCTTAATGCTTCAAGGAATAGCTCATCTAAGGTTACCAATTACTTGGTACCTTAAAGGTACAACCCTAGAGGCTATCTTTGAGATAATTCAATAACAATTATAGGGTCAATTTATCCTTCACCACCTTGAGTTATTAATTGATTTTATCACATTAAATCATCAAATGGTCTTGACCCCTTTAATCTCTAAATAGTTTGAAACCGTTTGGGAAAATTGCCCTAGACACCGAATGAGCTTGGGTCTCCAAACGGTTTGGGACCGTTTGGACCCAACCGGTCTTGAGACCATTTGGACCCAAATGGTCTTGAGACCGTTTGGTCCCGAACAGTCTTAAGACCCTTTGGTCCAAACCATCTCAAAACCTAATGGACCAAAATGTCTTTTCAACACTTACACGATTCATGATTTTAATGGATGAACCGATTATCAATTGAGTCCTTTATTTATTTATCACTTGGGATATTGAATCAACCTTCAATTAGACCACCAATTAGGGTTTTGAACCCAATTGATCTAGGATTTCAACTCAAGGAACCTTCAATTAGGGCTTGGAATCGAATAGCCATCAATGATCAACATTGTGGAATTGATTCCATTGCAACTAATGAATCATCATCAAATTATTGATATGACCAGACCCCAAAAGGTCTTAAGGTCGTTTGGATGACCTCCAAATGGTCTTGAGACCGTTTGCCCCATTCCATCCTTGAAATTTGTGAAATTCAATAGGATCTGGGTCATTGGGTTGATTATCAAATCAGCAATTGATTACATTTCAATTTGGTATCTTTGGACCTTCACATACTCAACCATACTTAACCCTAGATCTAAAAACGGTCTTGGTTGACATACAAATGGTCTTGAGACCGTTTGGGTGACTTCCAAATGGTCTTGAGACCGTTTGGGCTAAGTCAACCCAAAAATCTCAATTAATCGAATTGAAAATCAACACTTAACTCTATAAGGGTTTCTATTTGGAAGATTGTCCATATGTTGAATTAATCAATTAGAGTCATTGGATCATCATCCAAAATACACTAGGGTTATAACCTCAAATGTTCAACCCATCCAAATGGTCAACTCTTCTAAACAGTTTGGGGTCCAAAACTCCAAACGGTTTGGAAACTGATTGGTCTCCAAACGGTTTGGTGAAACAGTTTGGACCAAACCATTGAAACTGTTTGCCATAGATATTTGGGGAGGTGTGTGCTTATGATGATATAATCATAATCAAGCTCTAAACCCACAAAACATGTTGTGATTTCATGGTGGTTCCATTAATTTGATCGAGTGAATTCCAAGAAGAATAAATGATCAACAATTGATTAAGGAATTGAATGCAATAACAATAGTAAGGGTTCAAGTTATAAAACCTGCATCCAATTGAGCTCCAAAGCTTCAATATCACATCAAAAATTGTGTATTCAACTCCTTTCACTATCCCAAGGCTCGTCCTCAAGCTTTATGTGAAAAGGAATGGTTAGATTTGAAGAGGAAATCGAGATAAGAAGAATTCATGCATTGATTTTCGATTTTCACCATAGATTCAAGGTGAAAGGAGGTCAAGAAGCTTACCAACAGGTTGGGGGTCGTCCTCCTGATCCTCCAAAGCTCCTTTGGTCGTTTTCAAGCAAGGGAAAGAAGTGAATTCCGAAAAAGCCTTTGGTTTGGCTTGTAAAGGGTGTTTTTATAAGAAAATCAATGAGAGAGAAAATGCCATATAAAAATCATTTAATTCCAAACTTAGTGCCACCTCTTCCTCCTAAAATCCGTGCATGCAAAGATATCTTCCTTATCACGAAATTATCTTCCATTATACATGAATTAATGGAAAATAAATTAAGCACCTTAAACATATTATACTAATATCCATAAGTGAGTGGATATTTCTTTTCCTTATAATAAGGTGAGTGGGTTCTTCACCTCCTTAGGATATTTTCATTGCCTTTGCAAGGAACAAGGACGTCCAAACATGTTTATTTTCAACCAACACAATTTTGGTTGAAGGGTAATCCAATTAATATATTTATTTTTGTATTAAATTGAATTAAAGTTCCATTTATGCTTAAATCTTGATTATTTTAATATCAAGATTCTCTCTCCTCCAAATTAATTCAAATGAGGCACCCCTCTTATTTTATTTTATCTACATTATGCCAAGAAATATTAGGGACCTTATTGAATTGGTCATTTGCATATTGAACCCTGGTTTTGGGTAAATTGCACATTACACCAAAACTAGGTTTTAATGCACAAACATTGCTTTATCAGCTCTTTCTTGGTACTCAGGCTTTCATAAGCCATACCTCTGCATTATTTTCATTCTCATGATGCCAAAATACTTGAGGAACATTTATCAAGTAACATCTGCAAGTTAACCCCTTAAATTGGGTAATTTGCACATTAGTTCAAAATAAGCAAACATTGCTTCAACATTATTCAAACAGGACCAAAATTGAAGCATAAGTTCTTCTTGAGCCTTAATTATTTTTCACCAAATAAAATTAAGGATTTAATTATCTTTCTTAAGAAAAACTTCCAAGGTTAAGGCATAACCTAGGTCAGGGATGTTACACTAGTTCAACATATTAGGGTCCCTACAGATAAATCATATAGATGTCTAAGGATACTATTGCCTAAAAGCATGCTATTTTGAACAATTCATATTAGCTCAAGTCAGGACAGTATCATATGGATTCGGGAGTCCTCATAGACCAAGCTAGTGGTGCGAAGGAAAATCTTGCCTGCCCCCGAGCCCTGATCCTTTCTAAACACCTTTGATTTCAACTTCATGTCCTAGTAGCTACCTAAAGGCCAAGCTAAACCACCTCAAGTTACTATGGTTACTTATGCATCTTCTAGTTGTAAGTATTTTATGGATCTATTCATCATTATTCTAATGTGAAACTATAGGATCCTAAATAAACTCATCATCATATATTGATCAACTCTAGGGCAAACATGTTACTTAAAGGTAAGGCAAGTATTCTAAGTAGGCAGATAAAATTGAAATAGTCAGATTCCGACTACCATGGGCTCTGATACCATGTTGTAAGGAGGTGAGATCACCACCTTACTAAAGAAAAATTGAAGAATAAAACATCCATTCCAAACACACTCAAAGGTATGCTGGAATAGGCGTAACTTTTTCAAATTTCAATAAATGGTATTGAAAACAACCAAAGTATAGCAGCGGAATAAAATATTGACTATATTTAATTTATCACAAGGTCATTATAAAAGTACATTATAATATCCCATAAGGGTTTACACGTATGATACAATATAAGGATCTATGTAGAGGGAAATCTAAACCATAACAACTTTGACTCCAAGCTTTAACTTCTTAATCTATATCCACACCACAATGCCATATCATCATTGTCCTCCACCTAGGGTTGGAAGCATACCCCCGAAAGAAGAGAAAATAGATGACATCAACAAAGACTGGTATGTGCATATTAAATAGGAAATTGAGCAATATATGGAATAAAGGACATCAAATATAAAAGACTTCCCATAGAAATGATAAGGACCACCCAAATGGGTATCAAGAGAACAGGAATTGAAATCATATGATAACATAAGAATACTTGCCATTAATAAAACATAAAGATTGTGCCATACAAGCACATGTAAAGAATTAAGACACACACCCCATATCATCAACCTGCATGCATGTGAGATAAACATATTCCTAGAATAATATAAATACAAAGGCAGCCAAGTCTCATAAACTTGAAACCTGATAGAGAAAGGAATACTGCCAATCTCCCAAATATATACAACATAGGCTAATAATAACACATCTTGCCATGGGTATGAGGTCCCTTTCCATTCTAAAAGAGCAGGAAATATCACATCTGCTCGGCAGGAAATAACACATCTTCCATAAAAACCAATGCAATTACACTACTCCAGTGCTATTGAATCACATAGCATGTTAAATGTAGAGGCAAGTAGAAAGTATAGTAAGAATATATAAACTAGTCACCACATAAGTGACCAACATATACATCCACCTCATAAGTGGGAAAAAGACATCGCATGTCATCTTTTAGAGTTCCATCATGAACAAAGCATAAGATAAGAGTTAAAAAGAATATACATGATCACGTGATCAATATCAAATAAGGTAGTTAACATGAATCATGATTTTTAAAAGAAAAGACATTGTGTATAGGCTAATGTCCATAGGACAAAGAGAATGAATAAGCATAGGTGAATTGCTCAACATAGAAGAATAGGGGATACATCATACCTCAACTTCAGAGTCTAAACAGTCCAAGTCAGTCCTAGATCCAAGCCTAGGCCTCCAAAGAACCCCTAGGGAAGGTGCACAGGTCTAATAAGTAAGGTTCTCAAGCTTAGAGAGACTGGTTTCTCCAAAAAAGCTCCTATCTCAAGCAAGAAGCACCTTCTCCACTTTAGAGGTGAAAAACAATAACAAAAGAACATGGAGATGAGGTGTTTATGGGTTCTAGGTGGGGTTTCACCATGGAAGGCCATGGTTTTGACCTGGAGGAAGGTGGAAGGAAGACTAAAAACATGAAACTAGGGAAGGAAAGGAGGATACTTACTAGTTTTGGTCAAAATAACCAAGGAGGAGTTAGAAACCCTAAATAGAGAAAATTTGGAACCCCAGGAGCCTGCTTCACCAAGGTAGGCACCTCCTTTTACCTTGGGACAACACCTTTATGGAAAAATAGAGTAGGAATGATTCTCTAAGATAGAGGAAATAAATGAAAGCAAGAGTTTTCAAAATGGGAGTTGGGAAGGGGTAGATATGGCTATATAAAGGAAGGGGTCAAGTATGGGGTGTCTATGAGACTTTCCATGTGTCATGTATAATGGTGTCCATGGACATGCAAGCCTTTATGGATAAGGAAGAAGTAAAGAACGAGGTGTCAAGTTACTTTCCATTTGTCCAATGCAAAGGGTGCCTATGGACATGCAAACCTTTATGGATAAGGAAGAAGTCAAGCATGAGGTGTCCATGGAGCTTTCCATGTGTCTTTAGCCTAGGGATTTCATGGCCATGCAAGAGGACATCTCATAGAGGCTTCTAGAATATGTAATTTCAGTTTATGGACTCTTATAGGCCATCCTAACCGACCTCCAATCGAATAAATAACCCCATTGGTTGATAGCTTCTAGAGATAAGCTCATTTATAAAGAGGATAATCCCAAAAATACCCTTAGAAAGAAACACCTTCAAACCAAGACGAAACTAGGTTCCCTATGGTTTAAAAACTCAAGAATGGTAAGGTAATATATAAGGATTATAATTCATATGAAAATTTGCAAACAAAACCTCCCAAATGGGTAAATTGTAGAAAAGTCCAGAATGTACCTAAAATTGCATAACTTGCACAAACAACGTACAAATTGGACCAAAATTCATCCACACGTTATCTTTGATGTATTGAATATGAATTTGCTATTATTTCCATATTTTGATGTTATATAATTACATTATTTATTACTTATGCCTTTTACTCTTTTTCTCTCTCATAAACTTATCCTAATATTTCAAGGTTGTCCAAATTAGATGAAATTTGACGTGTAGGCTAATTTTGATATGTAGATTTTGAATTTGAAGTTTGTATCCACTTTTGAGACTTATTTTTATGAGATATGTCATATGGCCCATTAACAGCCCATTATCTAAATTATTCATCCAATTAAGTTTCTTATCTTCATATTACCACCAAAATGAGTTATGTGGCATATTTTATGTATCCATTATAAACCTAAGATTAATGTTAGAATATTAGATTACATTAATGTGATCTATACATGCATTAGCTCATTGGGGTTATACTAAATATATATTTAGGTCCAACTTTCAATCTTGTTTGGCTAAGTCTAAAATGTCAACTTCCAGGGTCTGAGATCTACTATGTTTATAATTGAATATCATATCGAAGCATGACAATTTGTGAACGTGAACTAGATGTCATGTACCTATCATTGAACAGTACGACAGATTTTTAGAATAGTACATTAACTTAATTTGAACAATGATGTCTTTTTTAGAGTAGTAATTAATATTTTAAAATAATAACATCATTTTTAGAAGATTAGTTAAGATTTTAGAACAATAATCTTGGAATTTGGAATTAAATAAAGACAATAAAATTATTTGGAATTAAATAGTAAGAATGTGATTTTCATTGATAATATTTACTTCAAATGTCATTTTCTATATTATCGGTTTAATAATTTAGAATGAAATAGTAGCAAGACTAATTATTTCTTTTTAAATATTGCATAGCAATTTTAGGTTCATAATTTTGAATATAATATTGTAGTAGACAAAAGACCTCAAGTGGCGAGATCTCCCTTGTGAAGAAGAATACCAGAGAAAGAAGACCAACAGAATCCCAGCCAGACCAGAGAACGAAGATAAGTAGAATCCCAACCAGAGAAAGAAGACCAGAGAAATCAGCTCCAAGTTCCGCCAGAAATCAGCTACAGAAGACCGGAGCACTCCAGAGCAATGGGAGTAGAGAAGAAGAGAAGCAATGGGAGAAATGGTGTGAGTTTGAGGGGCTGATTTCGTCTCCTATATATAGGAGAGCAATACACCCCAAACCGGGACATATTGCCCCCACGTGGCACCTGTCGTGCCCCCAACGACTTCATAGCCGTTGGGGGAGTAGCCGTTGGGGGGAGCGGTCGGGTGCCAGGTGGGGGCAATACGTCCTAATTGGGGACATATTTCTCTCTTAGCCGTTGGAGCATCTCTGCATCCAACGCATTGGTCCCACAGTAGGGCAATACGTCCTAAGACGGGACGTATTGCTCTACGGTGGGACCAATACGTCCCGCTTTAGGACATATTGACCCCACCGCAGAGCAATATCTCCCGCCTAAGGACGTATTGCTCTACTGTGGGACCAATGTGTCATCCAGCGGGACGTATTGCCCTCGGACGGGGACGTATTACCCTACAAATGTGTCATTTTGGGAATTAAGATGAAGAATGTGCTATTTTGGTCATTAAAATTGGCAAACGTGCCATTTTAGTTTTTTTTACTAACTTTTATTTTTGATAAACCACATATATTGATAAAGTCAAAGGAACACTCCTCCCCAAAAAAAGGACCACACTACTCCTCACTTAATTTTCTGCCACGTGGACAATGTGCTCTTGTAGTCTCACGCTTCCCAGCCGGCCACATAAAGTCGATTCCCCTATCAAAAGCTGCCCTGAAAAATTTATAATGTAGTCCTTTTTACGTTCATGATTTTTGTTAACTTTTGGTGTTAGTCCTTCCTTATGCGCTGATTCTACCTTTATATGCTCATGTATGCACACAAATTCCACATAAACACATCTAATACTATAAGTCAGGAACGGGTGCGAAAAGACATCTTGGAGCCGTTAATTTTTAAAAAAACACTAAGTTTTTTCAAAGTTAGAAAAGATAGAACAATTATATAACAATCAAAGCCGATATAGGTCATTCCGTTAAACTCAAATCATACCCGGATTGTTAAATTCAAAACGCATAATATACACTTAGATTTTAGTCTGCCAACTTTGACTCGGAATTGGGAGCGCTGCTTCAACGCTTTCCTCCCCCTGACGCTCATCATCTTCGACAAGGACTCTCGTATGTAGGCATTTGCGGTTCGTAGAGAAAGGGAGCTTCGTTGGTTGCTCGTCCGAGGTTGATCACGGTTGGCGAAGGGAAGGTCGTGATGAGCAGCTCGTTGCTTGGATCCAGATTGCTCGTGGCAGATTCGAACTAGTCGACTCCGGTCCGTTTATAGGAACGGACGGAGGGAGCCGCTTTCTGGATCTTGCTCGACCGTTTCATCGATGCAGGCGAGGCAAGGGTATCCCCCGATCTCCTCCTCCATCCTATTTCCTTCTCCCCGAGTTGAGTGATGGCCTCGCCCACTGCAACGGAGGCGATGCGTTTTTCGATTCCGCTTTGCCATGTCTGCCAGCGGGACCCCCTTCCGTTGTTTAGTGGAGGGTATTCCCAGTCTGCTGTTGTGGGGCGCTCAATGGCCTCTTCAGTGTCCGACGACTGGGTGGCTTCCAGGCGCTTCGCCCTGCCCAGATGGCGGCTCGTCCCTCAGGGCGATGCCTCCAGATCTGGGAGGTCCCGTTTCGGTGGTGGTGGGACTGACGCTAGGCCTACTACCGACTTAATCAGCCTGGCGGCGTGCCCTTTCCACCAACGATGGCGAGGTGGGCGGATTGCCATCAGGCTAGCTTCAGTGGCTCCTGAAGATGACGCCTCCCTCCTCAACCGATGCTAGTGAGGTTCAGCTTGGAGTTTGTACCGACAGCCAGTGACGCCAACTCCTCTCACGGGGTCCTCGTCAACAGCTCCATGGTGGTTGGGGGCTGAGTTCTCTTTCCCCCTTTGCGTGTGGTTTTCTGCAGCTGAGGACTGAACGCACTCGAGGTGCTCGATGAAGTGTTCTGTTGACTCACTCTTATACATCTATGTTTCTTGCCGATCTGGGTCTATCCCAGGTTCTGGATGAAGCACTTTAGTGCTCAGCAATCAGTTGCAGGTCCGCTGGAAGAATGTTTATTCCTCCATGGATCCTATATGGTTCAATATATATCACCTGGTCGCTGTTCTGAAGCCAGTCTGTGGATTTTGAAGGAGATGTTGACTGGTCTCTGTCTCCTCTTCTTCATACATTCTAGGTGAGCATATAGCAAGTGGAGAAAGGCTTCAGAGCACATCTAATGTCAAATTCTGGATTCTTCGACTCCTTCATCCTGGTTACTAGTTTGGTATGCATATCGGATTCTAACAATTACTGCCGACTTGGGGTTATTATCCCTTAAGTCCTGGACACTCGAAGTTCTCTGATCATGTGCAATAGGACCTGATCTTTGTTTAACCTCATCCGGTTGGGTTTGATCTTAATGTAGTGCTATGTTTTCTTTATTTGTGGGTGATCTTCAGGCTGAACACAGGGTGTTGTATAGGGTTCAAGCCCTCCATTTTGTTTGTTTGATGTGGCTCTAGTCGTATTCTACATAGGTCAGAGTTTGTGTTTCTTTTGTATCTTGATCACTCGTTTGTGAGTATCAAGATTTTGGTTTCTTGTAATGGGGTGCTTACTGTACCTAAAGTTTTTTGATAATATAGCAACATGATTTTTAGCCGACCAAAAAAAAACTTTGACTCGGAACTAGCCCAACCCAATTCAGCTATTTTGCCCACCCCAAAATCAAGCATAGTAATGCATCAAAACTTTGAAATATTCTTTTTCTGAATACGACGAGATAGAATTCATAAATGGACATATTATAGGCAGCATGAAAAAAAACACATGAATGGCCGTAGTATACAAAAAAGAGTAAGAACATGTACTAATCAACTTTTAAATTTTAAAAACCGTCATAAATTGAATGCAAAGATTATTATAGCAGAGCGGTAAGCTCTACATCTTTTTATGAAAGAAATTATTAAAGGACATGAAATATGATAATCATATATATTTCTCTGTGATAATATTTTTTACAATGTTATACATTGATTGTATTTTTTGTAGTATGATGATGTGGGCAATTTTACAATATATTGAGCATTTTTTGGAGCATATATAATATAAATCATACACATCTTATTGTGTTGTGGGATTATTATGAACATATTAAATCAAATATTGCACTTATAACTTATATGTACTTGCATAGTAAAAATTAGTCTTATTAATATGCCCAACCAAATATATTTTAGATAAGATATAATTTAAAATTTTGTACTAAGTTGTATCTATATATGATATATAAATATGAATGCATATATACATGTATATGCAATGAATTTGGATAATCAAGTTTTCAAGTTAGAGTTTACCTTGATCTTGACCCGGAATGTATAAAAATCTATGTCAAAAGTCTTCCTAGTCCATGTAAAGATATGGAGCGGTCCAGGTCAGATTATACGAAATTGGGTCATTTCAATCTGATACTCATGACTAACTTGAACCTAAAACTTTGATCATCCTAAATAATGTAGAACTATCACAAATCAGGTACTGCAAACTTAACGTGTCAAACATTAAATTCTTACAAATCAATTTATTTACTCATATTTCAAACATGAAATTTGTGTGAACTCCAAACTATTATTAGTTTAATGTTGATATGGTGTGAGTTTGGTCATCGTGATGTTGTTTGGTTCTGATCACAATTATAATATTTAAATAGCCCAACCCCAATGAAGGGACCCAGGCTCGACTCTGGGTAAAAACCCCCGGGGTATAACAAAGGCCCCACGTTACTGAGCGCGCTGCGGTGTCCCCAAGTACACGACTGATTATGGGGTTTACCCTTGACTGGGTGGGGTCCAATAGTAGCCGATCCCGGGAGGGGTTCCTCATTATCAAAAAAATGTATGGTTCATAATTCATGTCAAATAATTTATTAAAAGTGAAGTAGTTACAAAATAAAATGACAAGCTATGATAAACGAAGGTCACTACTTTATGTTTTTATTTATCGCCACATTATGAAAGTCATAGACACTATTTGGAAATAAATTTTGTATACAAAAGATGGCTATATTGTTTTGCTGCAAACAACCGCAAACAAAAGTTAAGGAGATGTGATTCGGATAAAGAGAGTTTAAGATATAACAACTTGGACTTTAACCAACAAATGATTGAGTTATAGCTTTGGATTGCCTTATAAAATATCCAAATATGCATATTACTTCCATTTCCGGGTGGAAGAAACCAAGTCACGGAACCCCAATTTAGGTCCACGCTGCGACAAAAGGATGAAGGAGCAGCGCACTCCCTATTTGACGCAGGACCAGCAAATCTGTGCCCTTTGGATAAGCACCAAGAGTGCGTACTCAACAAAAAAAAGATATAAAAATGATGCTTCTTTGAGAAAAGCAATGGGCCGTACAAGCTTTGAGATTTGCAGTCCACAAATAGAATAAAGTGTCTAATAGATGTTACCATTGAGTTTTAACTTGATTACAGATATAGGACACACCATATACACTCAATCCTATGCCTAAACCTCAATGTATACACAAAATACAAATCTTCATTTTCACACAGTGTGAGAAGTTCTCCACACAATGCCAGAAGTTTTTTAAAAAATTACACAAGAAAATGGAGTGATATACAAATATTTTCTATAAGCAAAAAAAATACGTTAAGAACAATACACATTTCTAAAACTAAAAAGAACCAATATCAATGCTAAAAATGTTGAATATATAAAAATTGTGCATATATTTTTCATAATCTTATACATGTTTTACAATAAAATAATACTTACATATTATATATTTCATATAATATATTGTGTATTTTAAAATTCAATAATGTTGATTAATAAGTAGTACAAAAGATTGTGTATTTTCAAACTAAATAGTGCTAAATAATGGGTAAGGGATACAAATTTTAGACTGGAACAATGATAAAAAAATTTGGACAATTTATTGTGCCACCTTCTCTCTCTATTTATTACCTCTTTTTTATTTATTATCATTATCTCTCCATCCACTCACCATTTTTCTATTAGTTACACCCTCTCTCTCTATTCACTATCTTCCTCTTTCTTCCATTCCATACTCTCTCCATCTACTCATTTTTATTACCATACCTCTCTCCAATCATAAAATTGTTGTAGATGTTATGGGATTCGTGAGGTGCTATGCTAATTTTGCTTTATGCATATTTCTGAGATATGTGTGTTAATAATGATAAAGGAGGTGTGTTCTAAATAGTTTCCTTTATTATTTTAGAAGAACATTTGTCGTAGAGTTTGGAATTATTATTTTTATTTTTCATCTTTTCATATTTTTTTCATAATAGATACATGTCAACGATTGCATATTGTTAATTGCTCAGTAAATAATAATAGTATCATGAAGGTTGTTATTGTACATAGTAAACTTTCAACCCTCTTCCAATTGGCCTCCTTATGTGTATACTATATGCTATTTCTACAATGAAAATCACCACCTTCAACTTTTGTTTACCATGGAATGTAACATGTGTGAAATCACATTACTAATGATAGAACCAATCAAAAAGCATGACAAAGACAAATGGTGTATAGAGAAGGGAACAGGGGTCTGTGGGGGCACTGGGAAATTTTTTCCCAATCCCTTCTCAAGTTATGTTTAAAACACATTAATTCCCTATTATTTTCCTAAATCCCATAGAACACACTCTACCACCTTTCTATCGTCTCCCATCCAAAAATCAAGGGTCATTTGTTGCTTTCATTCAATTTTGACATCCTCTATATTATATGTTGAGTTTAGATATTGTAATTAAAATTTGTGATACATAGTAAAGGAAAAGTTTATCTGATACTTTATGTTATAAAAGTCTATCTTATTCTTCGAGCATGGAATTCAAATTTTTAAGTTTACAACAATCGAAGAGTTAGTGTCAGTTCTAAAGTTGAACCAGTATGTATGACTCTTAAAATGTCTTACAATTTGGATGAAGCGGGACTCATATTTGAATGAATACCAACCAGGACCAATTTGAATCATAAGTTGGACCACCACCACGCATAGCATGTTGAAAAGTATTATGTGCAGAAGAATCACTGGTACTTAATGAAAGCATACTATGCTTTAAATAAGCATATGCTCTTAAGATATCCATTGACTATTTCTAATCGATTTGAGCTAGGTTTTTCTTGGAGATGTGTATGATTTTGGTTTATCTGAATGACCATTTATGATTTCATGCATTTGGGTATTAGCTATAAATGGTATATGCATGCTCAATTCAACTTTGAACACGTTCTTAGATGTATGTGATTTAGTCAAACATTAGAAGTAATGATCGACTCTGGAATTGAACACAACCTCATATTTCAAATAGATCTCTAAGTATTGTATAGATAAATTTGAGATGTGTATGATTTTGGTTTATCTGAATGACCATTTATGATTTCATGCATTTGGGTATTAGCTATAAATGGTATATGCATGCTCAATTCAACTTTGAACACGTTCTTAGATGTATGTGATTTAGTCAAACATTAGAAGTAATGATCGACTCTGGAATTGAACGCGTTCTTGGAGATGTGTATGATTTTAGTTTATCTGAATGACCATTTATGATTTCATGCATTTGGGTATTAGCTATAAATGGTATATGCATGCTCAATTCAACTTTGAACACGTTCTTAGATGTATGTGATTTAGTCAAACATTAGAAGTAATGATCGACTCTGGAATTGAACACGTTCTTGGAGATGTGTATGATTTTGGTTTATCTGAATGACCATTTATGATTTCATGCATTTGGGTATTATCTATAAATGGTATATGCATGCTCAATTCAACTTTGAACACGTTCTTAGATGTATGTGATTTAGTCAAACATTAGAAGTAACGATCGACTCTGGAATTTAACACAGCCTCATATTTCAAATAGATCTCTAAGTATTGTATAGATAAATTTGAATTCAGGCTTATGTTTTCAAATATCATATAAATTGTATCAATGTATAATTAGTTTTATTACTTTGTTTTAAAATGTTCATGTTAACTATTAAAAACCTAGGATTAAATTTTTACTTCCCTCCCATAGTTTGGTCAATTCGTTATATATGTCTCACATTGATTTTGGAGTTGGAATAAACACCAAAATCCAAGAAGTCATTCATCGAGACGGCACAATGGCCTCATACTTATTGGGCACTTGAGTATAATTGATGCCAGATGCAATCTTCAAACTATCCGCAATTGATTTTTTTAAACGTAAATGTATTCTAACAATAGTGGAATTTGTCACAAAGGACTTACTAGTAATAGTTTTCATACTTTTAAGCATATGGTACGGTCTCCTTATTATATGCAAGAAGGTAAATGTTATACATTCGATATTGTAATTATAAATATCCATATTTATCAAGGCATCATGAGGTGCTTCTTTGGTGTGAGGAACTAATCCTACTAAGTTCTTGACATCATATACATCGTATGCTCCTAGGCTTTCATCGAGAGCTCTTACAATCTTCTTTGGTTGGATGTCGTAGGAAGTGGTATTCCGTAATTGAATTTTTGCATTGTAAAATTTGCACCTTGTTGCCCTTCACCACACCCAGACAAACAAGCCCATAAACTATTCTTTTGTCCAAATTTGGATCAGAATATTCTTTCTTGTGGCCTCTCATCCAGTTGCTTGTTGTGTTTGATGTAAACAAGCTAGCCCAAGCTCTCATTTTTAAATATGTGGATAGGTTAATATCACAATTGTATTCAGGGGCGGAGGGAGGAGGGGGGCAAGCATGGGCCATGCCCCCCCTAAAAAAATATATTCATATATACACACACACACACACACACACACACACACACACATATATATATATATATATATATATATATATATATATTAGTCTATTGAATAATATATATTAACTAGGACGACTATAAAGTAAAAATTAGAAATGGTGTAGTGGTCGGATGCGTGTTGCAAGACCTGCTTGGCCCTACGTGTGTTCTTGGCTTTTTACATTACAAAGTTTTTTGTTAAAATTTTGGCCCCCCAACTTTGTATTCCTGGCTCCGCCACTGATTGTATTAGCAGGAAATCCACTCAATTAGAAACACAAAACACCTGCATGGGATTGAACAAAAACACGCAGGAGACATGGTGTTGGGCTTTTACTAGAAGAGTACATAGTGAGTTTACTCATGACCATTCTTGGAAGCCGGTGAAAAATTAAGGGTATAGCTTAATCCATTTGACGTTCTAGAAGTTTGTGAGTAGCTTGCTAGCATCACGTATCTTGATGATGTATTTCGCTATAAAAGAGAAGCACTTACCCCTAGAAAGAATAGTTTTTCTATCCCAAACACATATCCTTCCACGCGCGCGTGCATGCAGAGTATCAACACTTACAATTCTGATTCCGAGATTGCGAAATCCGGTAACCACCACGGTCAAAACCCCATAGATTGCATGTGTTGAAGCGCATTAAATACACTCATCGAGGACTAGGTAAACCACGAGCTGACTGCATGCCACGGTGATGATTAATTTTATACATATGAATTTACAACATCCTTTCTGTAGTAAAACTGTGTGCCATCGATCCAACCATATATAGTGGATGTCTGGACCCCTGCCTAGTACCTACTGGATCCATTCCCTTGTGAGCAGTTGTTCGACTTCTTCACATATCACAACAAACACGCAAAAAGAAAGAAAGATGGATGACGGTGACGGTGGTGGGCGAGGGATGATGGAATGGTCGACGAAACACAAAATAAGTAAGAAGAAGAATAGAGCACAACACCCCTACCAATGCTAGTGGTACAAATCTACATGCAAAAATACGAGCAGATCGGGTCGGAAGTTATAGGTAATAGGTAGCTACTTGGTCCCAACCGATGGCTATCAATGGGCCCCCACCATGTTCCCTCTTACAGCAACCCGATGGGCCAGCGGAGCACCAAGGTGGAAACCTCCATATGGAAGGTGGCAGTGTCGTCGTCGTTTGCATGTGGGCTTGAGTTGGACTGTTGCCACGGGGTCGGTCCCCTTTGATCTGATGCGGATTTCCATTTGTTTCGCGATGCAGCCGTCGAGTACCCCACGTTGCTGTCCTTTTGTCCCCCCTTACCCTGCGTCACGCTGTCCCCTCCTAATGTCAACACCTTTGTGTGTGGAAGGAAGAGATCAGAACCAGGTGCCTGTCATTCACCACCGCCACTGATCGATCTATCCTTCCCCCACCACCACTGTGGCATTGGCATATCGACGAACAGCTAGTCGTCGTACAGTGCGAGCACCACCATATGAAGATTGAGAGGGCAGGAGAAAGGTGAGGCAGCAGTGACCCTACGCCTTGTTTCGTGGGATTGTTCTCGACCACTTTGCCTTTGGGCGTGCATGATCTGGCGGGAGATGATCAGCAAAGGCTTAACACCACCAGATCAGTAAGCAACTGCGTGTTATGCGCACATCCGAGTCAAACACAAATCGCCGAGAAAACGGACGAAACAGGCCAACCTGGATCTCGGCTGTCCTGCCATTTGGGCACCGCGTACCCATCCCCCACAGACCGCACCACACGTAGTAGAGTGAGTAGGTCCGTGTATGCACACAGTCACACAGACAGACACCCATGCTCGTTCGAGCAGGACGGCTGCCTCCTCTTCCTGCCTACGCCATCCGGGCCGCTGTTCCGCCACTTCGCCGCAACGCGACGGCCGCGCCCCGCCACGGTGGTAGGCCGACTGCTCTTTGCTCGGCTCGGTGCCGTCGGGTGGTTAAGTGAGCAGTCACGGCTGTCGGGGCTTTTTCCTTGTCGCTTGATTTTTTGCGAGTGTTTGCTACCCAAGGCACACGTACGTCATTACCGAAAGCTGAGGAAGTGGAGAGTTGGGTTAAAAGTTCGGGGAAAGTGGTAGGTGTTACATTGAATGTGATGTTAGACAGGACTCACCCCCAAGATTACTCACATTAACTATCGGATATCTTTGCTCCGGTACAGGTCACCCCACAAATGGGGTGTTATGATGTTTGGGTTCACCAATCAATCATCCTGCTCCGTCAATCCACCCAAGAGGCGTTTCCTCGAGAAGTAAAGCTACACATAGTCAATTCTATATCTAATACCACATCTGTTTTCTTGGGAGTCTATGAAAGTCTGGTTCTAATCGTTTTTTATCATATGAATTAACTCCATACGAAATAACTTCATTCGCAGAAGCCGAAGAGTCTCGAATTAACTTCTCTTTCCGGTCTGAATCCATCTCACCAGCGTCCCTACATTAGTACATCTGACTGTCCCACTCCATCCGACCAACATTCCGTACCATACGTTTGATTAAAAAATAACTTCAATCTTGCCGGTTCGCTTCGTTCGTGATGAAGCAAAGGATCTTATATTCTTTGCCCATCGTGAAACGTTAGTACAGTATGTCTTGTGCTGTACTTCTTGTATTATACATTTTGTATTTTAATGACGTGTAAAATAAAACATGTGTATGTACTGTACCCGAAAAATAAGTTAGTTACTTGTGTATATCTTTTTAGTAAAATGTGCTATCGACATTCTTTTGTTCATGATTTTCTGAGGTACTGTATGTGGTTTATGAAGGTATTTATGTGGTTAGTACTATACTTCTTGTACAATGTGTATGTTAGTAATGTATATTTTATACACAATTTTGACAAATGACGTTATTGTTGTGTGTCTCGTACTGTATGTCTAGTATTACATATCATATATTGTACGCCATGCACTGTACTGAGGCACTTTTCATTCAGATTTGAAAGAAATTGGTTAACACTATATGCATAAGGAAGACTATTGTAAACACTATACGTAAAAATTTAATGAAAAATGATAATGCCTATGCATGAGCAAAACGGCATGAGTCGTACTGTACATCTTGAGCAAAATGAATTTGATTTGTATATATAATGGCATTAAACACAATATATTAAATAAATTACAAATAAAAAATATTAACAAATGTATGTACAGTACGTATGTATTTCACAATGAATATGGATGGGAGAAATCGGGAGGCAACAAATCTTTTCGAAAAAAAATAGAGGGAATTAAAAATGACAAAAAATAAATCTAAATAATTTTCATAATCTATGGTGGATTATATTGCAAGTAAAATTCGTTTGGAAGTGGATAGAATATATATACTTTTGTATGAGACTTGCATGGCTTTTGCATGAACAATAAAAAAAATCTGCTGCAAGTGGAGCATTTGTGCCACGCATTAAAACTCGTGTTTTTCAACTTTCACGTAGACCAGCGGATAAATAGGTGATTGTGGTTAGAATTATTCTTTCCTCAAACGGGTTGTTCACTTGTTTGCAAGCTCCCATCGCCTTCAACACAAACCTCCCCCTCAACGACCGATATGCCACCTTGCTTCGTCATGCACGTGGTTGATTGAGGATCCGATCCAAACATAAAGAGCACGTCGGATAGGAGTCAGCTCCACATGTATGGGTGCATCACTTCCGCACGCCTAGACAATGTCGCTGTGAGAACGACGGCTGGGCTGTTTGTTTGGAATTTAGCCGCTGGGTGTCTTCCGTTGCCTTTCCCCCAATAAGATCAATAATGGCAGATGCAATAATGTATGTACACAAAAAAGTTTTATGGGTGTTATCAAACCCACTTTTTTATCTCCTTTCGTTTTACAAAAAGCTAGTTTACATATACGTGGGACCTCAATTTACTCTAATATAGTTTCTATTGTGCAATATTTTTTTGTCAAGCGTGCCATACAATCGTGTTACAAATCTTTTCCCCAACTATTTTAATCTAAGAATTATGCAACATCTAAAGCGAAAGCTTTGCAAACTTCTTTGTGTCCATGAACCCAAATATTCACCACTCTTCTAATAAACATAGCTCGGAACTCATGGCTGTTTAACACATCTGAGACGGTGATCATGACTTAGGATATCCAACTAACATTAAGCAAAAACTTATTTCACATAATACAAGTAAAATCAGGAGTAAATATGAGAAAATAGTTTTGTTATATAGTTAAAGTGAGGGTGTTTTGATATAGTTAAAAGTGGGAAAATTCTTCACAACACACCTCCTCCACCAATATCGACACCCCTACCTCGGGAAATTGCGCCCAGCCAACTATTCGCACTGTGTGACACAACACACGAGAACGGAATGGCAACAGACGCAGCCATGATCATTTGTGTTTTTTCTTTTGTTTCCAAATCTATAGTCACCAATAGGAATCCAACTGCTCCATGCAAGCGCAGACGGCTGCAGCATGTAGTTGCAATTCTGAACAAATTTCGAAATGTTACACCTTGACTCTTCATCTTCTAGCATTGTTTAGCTGTATTATCCTCATTGTCCGCCAATTTCAATTTGAATTTTGACCATATTCCCTCCAATTCGAAATCCTATATATACACTCTTACAACTCGAACAAGAACTCTTGTTGTGTCATTCTTCTTCATAGCAGCAATCGTCTATTTACACATCTAACTACATTTATCAAATATATTGATTGAAGGTTATTCTCCGTTCATAACATTTTGATTGACCATCAATCCTAAATTTACACAGCAAACTACTATTGTCAATTCAGTTGATTAAAGGTTAGTCTTTGTTCTTAATTATTTGTTTGATCAACAATCGTCGATTTAAACAAGTAGTCTCTATTTTACCAGTATCATTCCATAGATCTTTAATATCCGCTTTATCACTCTATGCTTTCTATCATAATTTTAACATTCGATATTAATTTATTCTCATCTTATTATTCCAGTATTGGATTTTAGTATTTATAGTTCTGACAGTCACTCAAATATTATGTGTTTTCCAGCGTCTTTTGATATAACATTCTCAATACATTTCATTCATCACAACAGTACCAATTTATGCTATATGCAGTCCTATTTGTCCTCTTTTATGGTGACTGAGTAATACATTTTTTTTATTTGCACAGATACCAGTAGACGACATACCTCTCACTAATGATACATCATGTGGTGATATACCCATTTTAATACCTCTCACTAATGATAATAGTACTAAGTTATGCCCCATACAGTCCCATTTTCCTCTAAACAGTGACCAAAAAATATATTTTCTTTAATTGTACATATTCCAGGAGACGACATCGATGTTATGTTACATTGACTTCCAGTAGCCTTTTCATTACATTTCATTAATGACAACAATACTAATTTATTTTATACGCAGTCCTATATTTCCTCCTAAATGGTGACCAAGTAATATATTTTTCTTTAATTCTATAGATGCTAGTAGACGACATTTAATGCTACATTGACTTCCAACACTGACTCAAAATATTATGTGTTTACCATCGTCTGTTGATATACCCATTTCAATACCTCTCATTAATTATAAAAATACTTATTTATGCCCCATGCACTCCCATTTCCCCCCTAAACAGTGACCAAGAAATATATTTTCTTTAATTGTACAGATTCTTATAGACGACATCGATGTTAATGTTACATTGACTTCCAACATTGACTCAAATATTGTGTTACCAGCATCTGTTGATATAATCTTTTCATTACATTTTATTAATGACAACAGTACCAATTTATGCGATATACAATACTATATTTCCTCTTAAATGGTGACCAAGTAATGTATTTTTCTTCAATTGTACAGATGCCAGTAGACGACATCGATCGTAATGTTACATTGAGTTGCAATCAGGAAGATACAGTTGTATCAATTTCGCAAAATAACTTCTCTAAACTTATCATACCAAGTATTGATGAACGAGTTGTAAAACCAAAAGTTGGCATGATATTTGATTCTATCGAAGAAGCCATATCATTTTATGTAACCTATGTTGATGCTTGTGGGTTTGGAGTATCAGCAACACATTCTACAAAAAATCATGCCACTAATTCTATTATGAGGTTAACTCTTTCATGCCTTAAAGCTGGTCGACCTCCTAAATCTATAAATACTACTATGTATCGTCATCGTCCAACTGCTAAGACCAATTGTGTTTCCCATATTAGATTATGCCACGACATATATAGTAATCAGATTGTTATTACTTCTTTTCAAGAATAATACAATCACCCCCTTTTAGAACAAAGTGTTCTAAGATTTTTTCCTTCAAAGAGAAAGATCCCTAAAGAAATTGTGAGGAGGATTGATCTAAACGATTGAGCTGGTATATTCCTCAAAAAAGTATTTATTTATTTTATTAAGTTAAATAATATCAAAACTATAAACTAACCGTACCAATTGTTACAAGTATTAGTGCTACAAAATCTCTGTCCAATTTTGTTGTTGAGGCAAGAGGATACGACAATTTACCTTTTACTGAGAGGGATGTAAGAAACCATGTTGCCATATCTAGATGTCTAAATCTTGGTAAAGGTGATGCAAAAGCCATTCAATATCATTTTATTAATATGCAGTCCAAAAATCCAAATTTTTTCTATGTTATGGACTTTAATGACGATGGTGTTCTTCGAAATGTATTTTGGGCTGATTCAAGATCAATACATGCTTATAAATACTTTGGTGATGTAATCACATTTGATACTACATACTTGACTAACCGTTATGAGATGCCTTTTGCTCTATTTGTTGGTGTCAATCACCACTCTCAAAGCATTCTTCTTGGATGTGGTCTTCTATGTAAAGAAACCACCGAAAATTATGTTTGGCTTTTCTAGACATGGCTAAAATGCATGGGTAAGCCACAATGCCATGTTATTTGTACTATTATTTACAACTATTAGTATAATGGTACATATTATAAAGTACCATTGAGTTCACAATATTAGTATGTTAACATATTGATTACCTTTATTTTTAGGCACCCCTCCAAAGGGTATAATAACAGATCAAGCACAACGCATCATGAATGAAGTCAAAATTGTTTTTCCAAATATGCGTCATCATCTTTGTTTGTGGCATATAATGAGGAAGTAACCTGATAAGCTTGGCAAGGATTCGTATACTTCTTTTATGGTCAGACGCGCTGTATATGAAAGTATTACGGTAGACGAATTCGAAGCTAATTGGTACAAGGCTGTAAAAAACTATAATTTCAAGGAGGATGGATGGCTGAATAGGATGTATCAACTAAGGGAAATGTAGATTCCTGCATATAGTGATAATTACTTTTGGGCTGATATGACAACCACACAACGTAGTGAATCAATGAATGCATTTTTTATGGCTGTGAATTCTCGTACATCATTGAAGCAATTTGTTTACCAATATGAGCTTGCCTTATGCTCTAAATATCAAAAAGAGAGAGTTGTCGATTATGAATCCATGCATAAAATAGCACCTGCAAGGACATCATACATGATTGAATTACATTTTAGAGATCTTTACACTATATCATTGTTTAAAAAATTGCAGGACCAACTTTCTGGTATGATTTCATGTGACACTAAAGTTGTTTTAATAACAGTGTCAATGCCAAGTTTAATGTTATAGAGCACTGTAGCATAATTATTTCTACAAATGAATCGAAAATGTTTGAAAGACATTTGACCGTCATGCATGAATATTCTTCACAAAATATGAATTGCTCATGTAGATATTTTGAATCCAATGGCATACTATGTCATCACATGTTGTGTTATGATTCATATTTTGAAGTTTGAAAAAGTTCCCAATCAATACATACTTGATCAGTGGAGGAAAGACAAAATTCGTCTTTATGACGAATCAAATCCAGACCCTATGCAAAACGCACACAGTGCAAACTCTAGATATGAAGATATTATTAAATTTTGTCATTGATTTGCTGATTTTGCTAAATTATCTAACGAGAATTTTAGTCAGATCAAACAGATTCTAAGTGATGCTTATAAAAAGATAAAACTACAAAATTCCAATCCAAATGTAAGTGTTAGCACATTTTATATGCTACGTTCATTTGCTTTTAATATTCTTACCATTTAGCATTTTTTGAACAGTTTGAACTGTCTTCACAACCATTCGTGTGAGATCCTTTGGTATGCAAAAGAATTGGTCACCCTTCATCAGCGCGTAAAAATCTTTTAAGGAGGAACAATCGATTAAGAAGTCAAAGTCAAAGAAGAAGAAGTTGAATACTCTTCCACACATAGAAGAAGAACAAGCATTAGGTCAAGTTGAAAATATAGAAAAAGATGCAAATGTTTTTAGAGATTTTCTAGGTCCAGGTGATACAAGACATCCAAAACACATCACAAACTGTAAGCAAAATTCGTCAGAGTAGTACAACGATTATCCATATTCAAACCTCAAGTCTACGCGATGGAATCACCCTCAAACAAAATGGTGGATTGATCTATGTTCAATGTCTAAAACCAACAATATTTGACTGTATTACTTTCTTGTTTATCAATGTCAATCCTACTATGCTACATTACCAAACAAATTTTCATCTATTAACAAAAAAAACAATCCAGCATTACCAAATCAGTACCAACTCAGGACCTATACGACAGTACCAAACCATAAGAGATAACAGTACCAATTCATACATATTCTTAGTCTCAAATCATATAGTTTACAGCAACAGTACCGACTCAAACAAATAATAATACCAACAAGCATTCTACACAATGCATATATCACATAATGAGAATCGACTAACATAAATTTTAAAAAACTATGATCTAAATAACATACAGCAGCAAAGCACTTTCAATAAAACCTACAACGATTCTCCATATTAGAACATCAAGTCCAAGTAAAGCAATCACCCTCAATCAAAATGGTCGATTGATCTATGTTCAATGTGACACAGAAAAACTAAGCACCTATACGATAGTACCGAACCATAAGAGATAACATTACCAATTCATACAACAAAAAAAACAATTAAGCATTACCAACTCAGGACCAACTAAGCACCTATAGGATAGTACCAAACCCTAAGAGATAATAGTACCAATTCATACAAAACCATAGTTCCAAAACCAGCAATATTTGACTGTATTACTTTCTAGTTTATCAATGTCAAACCTACTACACTACATTACCAAATAAAGTTTCATCTATTAACAAAAAGAAACAATCCAACATTACCAAATCAGTACCAACTTAGGACCTATACGACAGTACCAAACCATAAGAGATAACAGTACCAACTCATATACATTCTTAGTCCCAAATCATTTAGTTTACAACAACATTACCGACTCAAACAAATAACAATACCAACAAGCATTCCATACAATGCATATATCGCATAATGAGAATTGACTAACATAAAATTTAAAAAAATGTGATCTAAATAACATACAGCAACAAAGCATTTTCAATAAAACCTACAACGATTCTCCATATTAGAACATCAAGTCCAAGCAATGCAATCACCCTCAATCAAAATGGTCGATTGATCTATGTTCAATGTGACACAGAAAACTAAGCACCTATACGACAGTACCAAACTATAAGAGATAACAGTACTAATTCATACAACACAAAAAACAATTCATCATTACCAACTCAGGACCAACTAAGCACCTTTAGGACAGTACCAAACCATAAGAGATACCAGTACCAATTCATACAAAGCCTTAGTTCCAAAACATTTATTGTATAAAAACATTACCAACTTTTACAAATAATAATACCAATAACTATTCCACACAATGCATATATCCAATAAAGAAACTCGACTAACATAAAATATCAAAAAGTTTGATGTAAATAACCTAAAGCAACAAAACATTTACAGTAAACCGTATGTTACCAATATAGCTAAACAACGTTACCATTATCAGACCAAATTAGTACCAAGCTCATACTACAGTGATACCAAAGCATACAAATCTATAGTACCAAAATACAACAAAATGCATAGATTTCTAAGTTTACCCATTACATTAAAATGTAACATGTTTGAAAGTTCTAATTAGTAACACATAGATACTTCTTCTGCTTTAGTAGTCTCATTGCATAATGTCCTCTCATTAGGTGTACATTATCTCCCCTTGTACCTTCAATCCCACAATCCTGCATCTGTTCTTCTATCCATCTAATAACATAGAATCCACAATCATTGCTTGTAGGATCTTGTTGGGGAGCTCTTCTGTCATAAATTATCTTCCAACCCCGATCTGATATTCCAGATTTAATCTTCAGTGCATACTTTATTGCTTAGGCCTAATTTCATCACACAAAATAACATATTTAAAACAATACTCACTGATGTCTTCTAATAGTATAACATATTTTCAATTAGATTTGCATACCATCATATGTGCATCTCTATC
The DNA here is from genome assembly GCA_963693085.1 of Alisma plantago-aquatica. Taxonomy (NCBI): domain Eukaryota; kingdom Viridiplantae; phylum Streptophyta; class Magnoliopsida; order Alismatales; family Alismataceae; genus Alisma; species Alisma plantago-aquatica. The sequence goes on from OY856414.1 coordinate 556,654,702, forward strand.
ATATGCATTGTACACAACAGTAGTATTAGCATTCCTTTCTTCCTCAAGACTGTTGTAGTGCACAAACCTTTTTCTTCCCAAAGTTCCTACTAGCAGATGCCAGTCTGAAGCTATTAATATAGGCATACTCATAGTTTTTTTATTGTAAGATTTTTCTCATATGTTTCAAGAAATAGTTTGTCAATCCTGATCTATTATGTGTTCTAATAGTTTCTAACAATGAGGAATGGAAAATGAAGCACTTTGTACAGTTTCATATACTTTCTATCCTCATTATTTCCATTATCCCCTCCATGACCTAATCAAAAGCAGAAGCATACCAATTCAATACAACAACATTACCAAAATTTCCCAATAACACAATCAAATCTGAACCTGATTGCTCAACATTCCTGCCTTTTTCACCATCTTCTTCAAATCTCTTCTTATCAGTGTTGTGCATGGTGATGAGTATACAACATCACCGTCATTGCTTCCTTCCCTTGTTATCTGTATTATAGAAACATTTCTATACAAATTTACATAGTAGTATTTATTAAAGCATAACTAAACAAAAAAATACATATTACCATCTCAAAAAATTTTATTTCTTCTTCGGAAAGCATCTTCACTGCACTATTATCAAAGTCTTTCATAACTATAATATTCAACAAATCATCATCATCTCCCTTTGCTTTTCTTTTTAGTTTCACTCTTTTAACAACAGGCGTTGCACTTTTTCCCTTTTGTTTCAATTTGGTAGCTCTCATGTCAGCTTCCAGTCTATCAACATGCTCACAAATTGCAGCAATCCATTCTTCTATCTCCCCTTAAATATTAAAAAAGTGCAATAAAATTAAACTTTTGATCACACATTTTGTAATTATCAACAAGTACCAACAATAAGCATACTATCATAATACATTATCTGTCGATGTAAGGTCATCAATCAACAAATTTCCGTTCATGCTCTTAACGGGTGCTCTGTCCAAACCAGACGGTAACAAATCTTTGATTATATCATCGATTTGTTTATCTAGTTTTGTGCTTGAATACTCAGGATCCTGCAACAAGTACAACAGTGTCAACACAATATACATACTGTACCAAAATATATACTCTCAAATACTTATTTCAAACATAAATCTACCATGTGTTTTCCCAACCCCTATCCCTATTTATCTTCAATATTAATGGTTGTGTTTTCTCTTTTAGGAGTTACAAACGAACTACTCTGACCAGCAAAATTTTCAATTTCTTTTTCAGGACTTTGACCATGATCATGTGCAATTTTTACACTCTCCTCCACATTAAAAAAGTAATCATTTTGTCAAGTATATGCCATTCAAATCAAAATATTATTAAAACAAATTAAAAATTTTCCACAACCAATTTGTCTTTTTTTCTCCACTAATTGGAGTTGTAAACGGTACACATTCTACAGTCATCTTCAGATTCTCTTTTTCAATAGTGATTGACTAAATTGCTTCAGAGACAGCAACCTTGCCAATATCATGACATTCAAATAATAAAAGTATCAAATACTAATATTTATTAATCCCCATACCTATATTCACACATAACTGTACCAAAAAGCTAAAAAGAAAGAACATTACTGTATCAGTTTTATCATGTTCTCCAACAGTTTGTTGCGCTTTTTCTTCAGGTGTTTCTGCTGACTGAATTGCTTCAGAGACAACAACCTTACCAATATCCTGACATTCAAACAATTAAAGTATCATACACTAATATTTATTACTCCCCATACCAGAATTCACGCATAACTGTACCAAATAGCTAAAAAGAAAGAACATTATTGTATCAGTTTTATCATGTTCTCCATCATTTTGATGCGCTTTTTCTTTAGTTGTTTTTGCTGACTGAATTGCTTCAGAGACAACAACCTTACCAATCTTTTGACATTCAAGCAATTAAAGTATCATATACTAATATGTATTATCTCCCATACCAATATTCACGCATAACTATACCAAATAGATAAAAAGAAAGAACATTGCTTTAGCAATTTTATCATGTTCACCAACATTTTGCTGCGTTTTTTCTTCAGGTGTTTCTACTAACTGAATTGCTTCAGAGACAGCAAGCTTACCAATCTCCTGACATTCAAACAATTAAAGTATCATATACTAATACTGATTACTTCCCATACCAATATTCACACATAACTGTACCAAATATCTAACAAGAAAGAACATTACTGTATCAGTTTTATCATGTTCTCCAACAATTTGCGACTCTTTTTGTTCAGGTGTTTCTGCTGACTGAATTGCTTCAGAGTCAGCAACCTTACCAATCTCTTGACATTCAAACAATTAAACTATCATATATTAAGACATATTACTTCCCATACCAATATTCATGCATAACTGTACCAAATAGCTAACAAGAAAGAGCATTACTGTATCATACGCATATTGTGTTTCTACTGTGATATTTTTTAATTTAGCTATTTTGTTCTCACTGCTTTTCTCCTTTTCCTATACAAAAAAAATTATAAATGTTTAATATAATTTAAGATTAAACTTTAAAAAAATATTAGAGTACTAACATCTGAAAAAAGTTTCAAGCTTAATTTTGAAGAAAATTTCTTTGATTCAGGCCTTTTTGGAGCACAAAATCCTACATAAATTGCAAATAACATATTTAATATTGTTTAATTATAACTAAAAAAAATAAACAACAAATTGTTGACAACACTAACATCTGTATCTTCATTGTTTTCTGTATCATGTGATTCTTCAACCTTCCTTTTATTTTTTTTTGTAATCATTAACAAAAAATGAATATTGACTTATTCATAACAATTTAATTAGTAATGTATTAATAAACAATAATATTATTATACCTTCAGGCTATCCCTCATATCTGCAAGGGTATCTCCGTTTGATTCTTCTTCTTCTTCTTCCTCGTAATCACTGTCAGAGTGCTCAGTACTTGTATCTTCCATTGTTGGATCAACTATTCCTTGTACAACCAGCTCCTCTCTCAAAAATACACAATCATTTTGGCTTTTATTCAAAGCCATCTTCAACCCATCAACCTTTATCTTCAACTCTTCATTTTCTCCCTTTAACCTTCCCACATCTTTATCATATTCCAATTTCTATTTTTTCAATTCTAATCCCAACTGCATCTTGTCAGCTTCTAGATATTCTAATTTCACCCTAGTTGAATCTAGGACATCTGTGTCATTAGGAACTACACGTTTTTCCCCACATCCCCAACTTTCTAGTGGTCATGGATATATACGCCATTAAGTTCAACAATTTTTTTGCCATTTTTAGACAAATAATTGTTGATCTTATGGTCATACTTCCATTTATTTATTTGTGGGATTCCATTTGGATAATCGTCTGGCAACATCTTCTGAGCTTCCCTAAACCAAACCTTGTTAAAAAAAAATTGTTTAAGATTAGCACAATTTTGTAGAATACAACAAAATTTAGCATTGTAGTACCAAAATTTACCATCAATAGTGCACTGTAACTCTTCAGGTAACCCTTTCTGTTTATAGTCATCTCCATCATTCCCAAATGTAGGTAGTTGTAGATTGATTCAGACCAATTAAATCCATCTATTTTTTCTATATCATCAACCAAATTGAACAATACTTTTTGAATTCCAAAGATTCCGTATGGATATAAAAAACTACTAAGAAGAATCAAAATCCAAATCTTGACAAAGTCTTCTTTGCTCTTGGTGTCTTCCTTATCTACCAGTTCCTTTAATATGTCAATAGCATCATTGACTTTTAGATCTCCTTTAAAATACTCACACCTTATCTTATTGCATTTACCAGTTGATTTCCCTAAATGTAAGAAACTGCTAACACCTAAACAAACTCAACACTTATTTATTTTAAAAACCAATACATAAACTATCACAAATATAAATATTAACATATATATGTATATTACTCGTAAAATATTTTACGGTAAGCCTAGTATTGTGCACACTTTTTAAGGGTTAAATCCAACCAACGTGCTTCCAATCTTGAAAGACATCTTATTGCTATCATATGCGTAAACAGGATCTTGTATCAGATTCATGTCCAGAGAAGTAGGACATCTCATGCCAATGAACACACCAAACACAGTTTCCTTAAACTTTGTAATACGTTCATCTTTAGCAATCCCTAAGATAAATTTAAACTTGCTTATGCCACATCTACTCCCAAACTTCACTGTAAGTATCTCCTCTTCGTTTGTCTTTTCGATATCTACTGCCAACACTTATAATATCAAACAACAAAACAAAGAAGTATTGTAAATAGGATCAATATATACTACACAGTACCAATTTAATTAAGAACAAAACCAACAAATATTAACAACAGAACTAATTTATACAGTAATTCTGATTTGTAGTTTGAATATGTATCCACTACCAACATACAATATTTTTGTTATTAGAAAAAACTATCTGAATTAAAAGTACACACATTCATCAATATCAATATCCATTCAAAACAAAACCAATTATCAATAAAAGCATTACCAATAGCAACACAAAATACATACAATTATTTTTAACCAATTTAGCTGAATCCTCTCGTGTTAACCATGGATATATACCCATCCATGTGTTTGATTTCCAGTTTATATAAACCAAAAAAAATATGAACATGACCAAATTATACTGCACAATACCAATTTAATGAAGCACATAACCAACAAATATTAACAGCATAACCAATTTATACACTAAGTATGCCTTGTATTTCTGATATATTTTAATTTATGAAATAAACGTATATGAACAGTACCTATATCCATTCACAACCAAACCAATAATCAGTATAAACAATAACTCTAAATCTACAACACCAATCACACAAAAAAATTAAAAACTTTTGCAGAGCACTATTATACTTTCCAGTATTCCCAACTTTCCAGTCGTCATGGATACACAATCATCAATCAGTTTGCTTTCCAATACATACATTAAACTATAACAAAATCAATAAAACATTAAACTATAACAAAAACCAATAAAATAAATACACAGTACAAAATAAAATATAAACATGACTAAATTATACTGCACAGTACCAATTTAATGCAGCACATAATCAACAAATATTAACAACAGAACGAATTTATACACCAAGTATGCCTTGTATTTCTGATATATATTAATTTATAAAATAAACGTACACAGATTCAACAGTACATATATCCATTCACAACCAAACCAATTATAAGTATAAACAATACCTCTAATTCTACAAAACCAGTCACACAAAAAAACTTAAAAACTTTTGCAGAGCACTATTATACTTTCCAATATTCCCAACTTTCCATTCGTCATGGATACACAGCCATCAATCGGTTTGATTTCCAATACATACATTAAACTATAACAAACCAATAAAACATTAAACTAGATGTCACTCAAGGGAGAGTGTGGGTTGCTACGGTGGAGAAGCCCATGGAGGTTCATCAGATTTTCAAACTGGTGATTATCGAAGGCGACCCTTTGAGCCCTAATTTCTGTGCCAATAATAGCAGGCCTTGGATGAAGGTCCCAGCTCCTGTGGTGGAGGCCATCGACGCCTTTCACAAGAACTCTTTCATAGTTCAAGTGATGGGAAATAGAGTGGCAATCCAACACCTCCACGGCTGGATGATTCGGAGCTGGCGGCCGAAAGGAGAGATCCAATGTTCCCCCTTGGTCGGGGGCCTTTTCCTAGTGAGATTCACCAATGAAGAGGACATGAGCGTTGCAGTTGACAAAGGGCCTTAGTTCTTCGACAGGAAACTGGTCCTTACCGGGCGTTGGTCACCAGAAGCAGATCTGAGAAGGGCTTCTCTCACGAAATCCCCGATCTGGGTGACTCTTCCGGAAGTCCGTCTGCACTGGACCCGGAGAGCCATCACTATCATGTCCCATGGCATTGGAACCCCTCAGATCATTGACTTCCTCACTACTAGTATGTATGATGGTGTTGCCCATGTTTGTATGGACGTCATAGCTGATAAGAAGCCCCCTGACTCGATGATGTTGGAGATGCTGGACGGGAAAGTGTTGGAGGTGAAAGTCCTCTATGACACCCTTCCGGACCAATGCCACACCTGCAAGGTGTTCGGACATAGGTCTGGACACTGCCCAGGGGAAAGACGCATGTTTCCTGAGCCTCCTATAGTTAGAGGCAGAGATCTAAGTAAGCATACGCCCGCCAGCATAAGGGGTAACTCTTCCAGACGCCCCTCTAATGGTGATTATATCCAGAGTTCTAGGCCTATCCCAAACCCACCCAGGGTCCCTGTGGTGACGCCGACTCCTACAGTCCCTACTACGGCCCCCTACACTGTTCAGAGTGGGTCTGTGATGGTGCCTTCTTCTGGTGTTGTGGTTATTGGAGGGGTGATTAATGCTATTGCCATTGTGGGTACAAAGGTAGCTTCTACATCTAATGCTATGGCTAGGGTGGTTGGAAATAGATTCATTGCTGACATTGGTGTGAGGTAGATTCATAGCCCGCATCGGGTGGGCAACCAGTTCTCCATCCTGGAGAACCTGGACCCTGACGAATTTCTAGAGGAACTCACAGGAACCAGCAGTAGTAATGCTCAAGCTAGTGCGAGTCAGAATGAAGGAGGTGGTAGAAGGACCTCCCCGAGGATCAGCACCCTTGGAAGGGGGGCAAAATAAAGACCAGATGACCATCCTCACATGTAATGTGAGGGGGGCCTCCAGGCCTGACAGGCAGAGGAGGTTGAGAGGCATAATTTGCAAGAACCAGGCATCGTTAGTCATTATCCTGGAGATGAGAATTAAGAGAGGGTTTGAGAGTAAGATTTCTGGTTTCTTTCCTAGAGATTGGGGGTCTGAATCTAACCTTACTCAAGTTGATGGTGGAAGGATTGATTTCGGTTGGAACAAAGAGATTTGGGATGTGCAAATCATCCATGCTACTGACCAGATCATGGTCGCTAGCTGCATCAATAATGGTGGGTTTCACTATGTGATCACGGGGGTCTATGGTCACTCTTATGAAGGTGTGAGACGCTCTGTGTGGGATGATATTAAGATCTCCACCCAACAGGAGTTACCTCACCTCGTGTTGGGCAATATCAACCATGTACGCAGATCGTCAGAGAAGATTGGGGGTAATCCTATATCAGATTCCATCCTCACTCACTTCAATGAGACGGTTGATGCTTCTTTCCTGGTGGAGCTGAACATGGTTGGTGGGATTATGATTTGGCACAACAGAAGGAATCCCAACAAACGCATCTCCATCAACCTGGATAGGGTTCTTGTCAACAACGCTTGGATAGACTACTTCCCAGAAGCAAAAGTGGAATCGGGGGGGGGCATCCCAATAGTGACCATGCTTGGTTGCTTGTCCCACTCACCAATGCTCCTCCTCCTAATAGACCGTTCTGCTTTCTAAATTTCTGGGTTGATCAAGTTGGGTTCTTCGATGTGGTGAGCAAAGTGTGGGATGTGTAGGTGGATGGTAACCCCATCTTTGTTGTCTTAAAAGAAACTCAAGCACATGAAGGTGGATCTGAAGAAGTGGTCGCGATAGTACATCAACCTTCCTTCCCTGGTTAAGACGGCTACTGATGATTTTCAAGAAGTTGCCCACCAGTTGCGTTGTAACCCAGCTGACAGTAACCTGATGATAGTTGAAGAAGAGAAAGCAACCAATCTCACACATCTTGAGAAGGATGAGGAGCTCTACCACTGGCAGAGGAGCAGAATGGAGTGGGTTAGAGATGATGACCTCAACACTAAAGTCTACCACAACGCCACCAAGAAGAATCATATGAGGGACTGTGTCCATACTTTCCTCAAAGCTAGCGGGTCTACTATGGGGGGACCTGAGGAAGTGGCTGACGAGGCCATTAACTATTTTAAGAATCTTTACAATCAATGATCCACTTTCACTCCCACAACCTTCCTACTTCCAGGGTCATGGATGCTATGAACATGGCCTTGTGTGGTCCTATCTCTGACGAGGAGATTAAGAGGGTGACCTTCTCCATTAGAGCCTCCAAAGCCCCAGGGCCCGACGGTTTCAATGGGAGGTTCTTCCAGGCCTGCTGGGATATTATTAAAGATGCCATTGTGCCTGTTGTTCATTGGTTTATGGTTGGAGGACGAATGGTCAAGAAATCTAACCACTCATTCATCAAGCTCATTCCAAAGAAGCATCTGGCCATTTCCTTGGCTGATTATAGGCCGATCGCATGTTGCTCAGTTCTATATAAGATCTTTTCTAAGATTCTAGCGGCTAAACTGAAAACTGTTCTCCCCAAGATCGTTTCCAAGAACCAGCTGACTTTTGTTCAAGGTAAGAATATTTCTGATGGTGCCCTTCTTGATGTGGAGTTTCTCTTGGACTTCAGTAACAAGAGCAAATCTAAGAAGGTTTGTGTTAAGATCGACATCTCCAAAGCTTATGACCATGTTAATTGGTCAGCTCTTTGGGAGATTCTTCATGCTTTGGGCTTCTCGGACAGATGGATTAGTATTATCAAACAGTGTGTCGCAACTACCTCCTTTTATGTTTTGATTAATGGAGTTCCTAAAGGGCTCTTTTCTACCTCTAATGGGCTTAGGTAGGGGGACCCCCTTCCCCCTGCTCTTTACTTTGGTGATGGAAGCTTTCTCGTATCTTATGTTGATCGCTGAAGAGAACAATAACCTGAAAACCTTCAAAGTTGATAATGTTCATGTCCTCTCCCACCTTATTTTCACATATGATGTTTTGGTCTTCGTCGTGGGGCATGATAACCATCTGCGCAAAGTAAGGAGTATTCTTAGCAGTTTTGGCAGGTTCACTGGACTTTATATCAATGATATTAAGTCCAATGTTTTCCTTTCGATATCTTGTGACAGTAGACGGGGGAGGCTGAGAAGTAGTATTGGGATCCCTATTGGTTCCCTGCCAACCAAGTATCTGGGTATTTCTCTTTCGGGTGTTCGGAGAAGAGTGAAAGACTTGTAATGGTAGGCGAAGTTTGAATTGTGGTTGACGACCTTCATGCTTCTGTGGAAAGATGGTCTAGTTTTAATCTCTCCATGGCGGGTCAGTTGGTGCTAATCAGAATAGTCCTCATGACCAAAGTCAGTTTCTGGTGCAAACAAGCTGACTTTCCTTGCTTCATTCTGGACAAGATTCAAAGCATCTTTGCTGGCTTCCTTTGGGGTGGTAGGGCAATGGCATTGCGTGGAGTTCCTTGGAGAAACCCCTTGAGCAAGGTGGCTTGGGTATTCTGGATCCTGCCTTGATTGTGGAAAGGGAAAGCCTTAACAGAGTTGATAACTTTCTCCTCAACCCGGGTACCTTCTGGAGCGAATGGATGAGGACTAGATACTCATCCCAACTGTGTGATATTCCCCCTCCTCGCTGCTCCAAGGTCTGGTGCAATATGTGTAGGAACTGGTTCCTAGTGAAGCACGACTACCATCCCACTCCCCCTAGTGGGTGGGACAGACTCGTGGTGAAGCCATGGATAGTTTCCTACCTTGGTATCGACGTTCCTTGGGCTAAGTCTGTTTTGTATAAGGGGAACACCCCGAAATGGAGCTGCTGCCTCTACCATATTATTGTGAATATTTTTGCCACTTTTGACAGGATGAGGTAGTGGGGTCTCAGCATCAACACAACATGCATTCTCTATCATGCTACGGATGAATCACATAGACACTTGTTTTTTTATTGCACTTTTAGTGGACACCTTATCTGCATATGGTCCTTGAAGTGCGGCTCGGGTAGTTCTCCTCCCCGTAATGTTTTGGATTGCTTTGCTTGGATACAAAATCATATCACATGTGCCGCTTTGTGAAGCCTGGCCTACTCCGGCCTCGCTGCTATTTGTTTCTTTACTTGGAAGGAAAGAAATAGTAGGTTGCATGGGGCGGTCGAGACTGATATGCTCAAATGTTTTGAGGTTATGGAACACAATCTTTTCCTGTGTGTAAGGGATAAACCTAATGCTTATAAAGGTTTGAGCCATTTGGTTAGCCAGCAGTGGGGTTTTTGTAGCTAATATCCTCTGTATAGTATACGGGTTCTTCCCTATACTTCTTTGAGATTCGAGTAATATTTTAACTTATCCAAAAAAACCAATAAAACATATTCACAGTACCAATTGATATGGCATAGATTATTAATTATGAGCAAAATCCCCAAATATTAACAATTGAACCAATTTATATAGTAAGTATGACTTTGTTGTTCAAATAATATTACAAATATTTCCAAAAAACTATTGAATTAACCATGAACGTATTAAATTGTCCCTATATCCATTCAAAACATGACCAATAATCATTAAATAAGATACCAATAAATTCATAAAAAGAACCAATTCACGCTGCACATTATATTAAATAAGAACAAAACCAACAAAACATATAGTGCAGATACCGAAGGCATATGTCTATTTTGTAGTGAATACATTAAATCACTATAGAACCACATAATACCAATAACAGTACCAATTTTAACTCTTAATCAAGATCTACATTCCCAAATCTGTGTTCTGAACTATTTTTTTCTTAAAATCCACATTCAACCCTATTATGTTGACATGCAAGTAAAATCTAGTCGTGTTTCTAGTACAGATAATTGATGTCCACAAAGGGATTCGTAGCATTTACCTTAGCTGCATATTATGTATTTATCTCCAACAAACCTTTCTATTGATTCTGTGGCAGAGATTGCAAGATCGGCGTCCAAGCTCTTCTATTGATTCTACTGCAGAGATTGCACGATCGGCGTCCAAGATCCGGCGTCGCCTCCGCACTGTGCTTGTTCCTTGTAAAAGCTTCTCACCTTCAGAAGCTCTACGACGGTGTAGGATCTATGTCAACGATGAGGCATTGTGATTCATTCGGAAGCTCCACGGCCCGTGGCGGTGCAGAACCTCTGCTTCGCCCCCTTTCACCAGAGAAGGATGATGAACAAGAGAGAGAAAGAAGAGAGAGAGAGACGACTGGCCAAATGACACCTCACACACTGAGAAGGTGGGAGTCTGGGTTTTTTGGAAATCCACCCATTTTGTCAGCGCAAGGTAACTGAAAAGGTGCCCCTTCGACTTCTCACACGGTTACATTAAAAAAATGCACAGTGCGGACACTTCCTGGGAAACACGCGAACTTCGGTGTGTCAGATGGTTTTTTCTAATTCCCAAGGTCAGGGTGTATATGTTGGTGCTGATGATGCTGATAAAATTTAATGATTCAAGCATCATGTTCTTGATGTGTTAAAGTAGGAATAGAATAGCCTAAGTTGATTTGAGATCTCAGGACAACTGAGCTGCCATGATCTGCTCTGATACAAGTCCATGCAACCAAAATTGGTCTTAAAATGTGTTTTGGGTCAGCTGGTTATGTTTCAGAGGGAAACAAACTAAGAGAAAATGGGTAAGGGCAATCATTATATAGTTATTCAGAAATTTTCATTAAAGAAAGTTAGGTGACTTCATTGTCATAGTTGAACAAAAATACATAAGGTCGGATGGATTTTTGGACAAAATAGTAGTCGGGCACTATTGTGGGAAAATATATAAAAAAGGAGTTAGAAAAGGGGTAAAATGATAAGAAGCTAAGAACATGTTATAAACATATAAACATGAAATTGTTTCATATACATGATCTATATTGTCCTCAGAACTCATGATCATTCCTAGAGAGGGCGAGTTATGGTTTGAGTGAGAGAGCTAGGGTTCAAGTGATGTTAAACCCCCTCATATTGGAGGTAGAACTAAGTGGAGATTCTTGGATATCTTGGTAGGTTGAATAGATTTTTCATCCTAGTTTCATTAATGTAAATCCCTCGTGTAAAGACCTCTTAATTGAGTCGGTATAAATGATAAAAATTAGATGAAAACCCCTAACTAAACCCCTTCAAAATAACATTGTACTTAAGACAAGCAGGGTTTAAAAAATTAATGAATAAACACGGGTATTTTTTTCTTTTAATTAAATCACATAGTCAAACCTCACACTAGAAACAAAAATCTAATTCTCAGTCATCAACAACCTTATTCGATTATTTCAAAAAAAAAGAAATCAAACTTTTTTACCCATGTGTAGTGTTCCTTTTTTATTTGATTGCATGTATCGGAGAAAAATATACGTCACACACAATCCCTTCAAGAATTGAGAGTATATAGGGACAAAACTAATATAATTTATTGTATTTATGACTTATTTATCATGACCTCTTTGAAGATGACTTTTTTCATCATCATCATCTTCATCGTCATCATCTAACCCTCAATCCCAACCATGTTGGGATTAAATGCATGAATCCTTCTTTTCCAATCAGCTCTGTTATGGTTCATACTTTGATCAAGATGAAAAATTTTAAAATCTCTCTTTGTAAGCTCTTCACAAGTTAATTTAGGTCTGCCTCTGCTTCTTATAATTGTGATTGACTCAATAACCTTACTTTGAATATGTACATTTGTCGATCTATGTGGAACATGTATGTAACATATTAGATGGACTTAACACACTTCTCCTTGATGCTCACCGCCCACACTTTGTTCCCAATATATTCATTCCTCAAATAATATTTTCTTGTCTTCTAACACATCCATCTCATCATACGCAATTTTCATGCATTCATCTTGTTGAGAACTTGTTTCTTTACTGCCCAACATTCACTCCCATCTAACATGATTGGTCGTATAATTTTTCTATAAAACTTGTTTTTTAATTTGTGAGGGATCTTCTAGTCACATACTACTCCAGCTTTACTCCTCCACTTTAGCAATCATGTTGTGATAGTGTGACAAACATCATATTGGACCTCTCCCTCCCTTTTAATAATAGAAACCCAAGTAATAAAACTTATCACATATTGAAAAATCCATTCATCCAACTTGACCCCACCATTCACAATTTTAGATTGGGTAAAATTTCGATGCATATATTCAGTTCTCCTTCTACTAATCATAAAGTCATTACAATGCATTTCACCAAAGTTCAACTTTATCATTCAATATTTCATTATTTCATCAATCAACACAATATCATCAGCAAATAACATGCACCACTTATTCAGAACATGCTTTGTCAACTCATCCATAATAAGAAAGAATAGATATGGGCTGAGTTTCGATCCTTGATGCCCCGACAGTGATAAGAAAAGTGTGTGTCTCTCCTACAGGATCCCTAACACTTATACTTGAGCCATCATATATGTCTTTAATCAGGTTAATGCATTGAATAGGCACACCCTTTTATGAAAAAAAACTGAATAACACTTCGATGGGGAGTCAATCAAAGGCCTTTTCTTGATTAATAAACACTATATGAAAATATTATTTATTTTCTCTATACTTCTCCATAAGCCTCCTAATCTAAAAATAGCACTTTTCATTGGTCTTCCCGTCATAACACCAAACTGGTTAACTAATATCTATTTTATCCATCTTAGATTGTGCTAAATAATCCTCTCACAAAGCTTCATAGTGTGACTCATCAACTTGATAACTCTATAGTTTCTACAGATCTGAACATCTCCTTTGCTATTGTAGACTGGGTTATAGTACAATTTCTCCATTCATCTGACATCTTCTTTATCTTCATAATCTTGTTAAAGAAATTTGTTAACCACATAGCTCCTTCATCCCCCATACTCTTCCATACACCAATGGAAATACCATCTAGACTGTGTGCCTTTTTCATTTTCATCTTTTTGAAAGAATTGTTGTGAAATAGTGAAACGTTTCTTGTGTAAATGATATCTCATGCATATATGTAACATGAGTCTCTTACATTATTCAGAATATCTCCATTGCAAATCTTATGAAAGTGTTTATCCATTTGTTCTTCATATCATCATCCTTCACCCACACTCTACCAACTTCATTCTTGAAGCACTTACTCAAATGAATTCCCTTCCTTTCCTTTCTCATATAAGAGCCATTCTATAAATTTTTGCCCCTTCTCTAGTGTCCAACTTCTTGTATATTTCATCAAAATATCTAAACTTTTCCTCTAGAATTGCCTACTTAGCATCTTTCTTTGATTGTTTGTATCTTTAAAATGTTGCATCATCTCTAGATTTGGGCAAGATCCTATAGATCTCCCTTTTGAGTTTAATAGACATATGTATTTCATCATTCCATGAACAAGTCACTTTCTATGGAGGCCCACACCCTTTGGAATCTACCAAAATCTTTCTAGAAATTTTCTTGTTATGCAGGAGCTTGTACTTTGCCATGTAGAGTTAGTATCAGACTCCAAGTTCCAAGTTCTCTCCTTGATAATTTTATCATAAAATGCCAATTTATTTTTCCCTTTAAGATTTGACTACTTGATCCTTCTATCTTGGCTTTTTCTATGCTTACCTTTGTTGACCGTCACATTCACATCCAAAACTAGCAGTCTGTGTTAGGTGGTGAGTTCTTCCCCACTTCTCACTTTACAGTCCTTGCATATTTTTTGATCCCATTGTCTTGTAAGGAGGTAATCAATTTTGCTACAGTTGCATCCACTTTTGAAAGAAATAATATTCATATCTCTTTTCCTAAGATGTTTATTTTCTAAGATCATATGATAAGCAGTTGCAATATCTAAATCCTCTCTCCTTTTTCCTTTTCTATAGCCATATCCTAAACCTCCATAAATTCTCTCATATCTGACATTGCTACTCCCCATATGTCCATTTAAGCTACTCCCAATTATGATCTTCTCCTCTATTGGTATTCCTTGCATACGTTCATCCATGTTATCCCAAAAATCCTTCTTTGCATTCTCACTAAGGCCAACGTGGGGTGCATAAGCGCAAATAATATTTATAATGTTTTCCCGAAGAACAACCTTGACAACAATGATTCTATCACACATCTATGTGATCTTAATGACATCATCCTTCAACATCTTATAATAATAATTACAATGTCATTATTGTTTATGTCAATACATGTATACCAAATTGTGTACCCTTATCTCCAATCTCTCTACATCGTTTCCCTATCCACTTGGTTTCAGGTAAGCAAACAATATTAAATTTTCTTCTAATAGTGGTGTCAAAGAGCCATTATTCCAAGATCCCACTCTAATATGTTTATGTTGAACTTGCTTTTTTACATATCTCTTTTGAAAATATAACATTGTACCAAAAAAATTAAAAACAACCAACATGAGACTCATATAGAGCTTCAGTGAGTGGATATCTCACACTCCATCTAGGTAAATAGGTATCACCAATAATTTAGGTATGATGGGCCTTAACTAACCTATTAGGAATCATATAAGAAGTCTAACATATAATCCAAAACAACAATTATTGCAAGATAATGAGAATAACATTTTAGTCCAATATAGTTAAAATTAGGCAATAGTTTTTCTTCAATCTAGATATACAATGTTGTTATAATTCAATTTCCCCCAACTAATTTAGTTATGCAAAATTCAAGGAGAAATCTTTGCAAGGTTCTTTGTATTTCAAAAACTTCAAGTAAATTAGGCATAGAAATGAGCATATAAATTTCTTACATAATTCGAGTGAGGGTGTTTTGATATAGTTAAAGTGTCGAATAAGAATGAAACTTAAACCAACATTACCTGGTGATTCCAAAATCCTCTTTTTAACTTGTTAAAAGATAGAATGTAAAAGCCTAAGTTAATTTGGGATCTCAGGACATCTTGGACGGCTCATTTTTCTCCCAAAAAAATCCATCCAATTAGAGGTTACCCTAAATTGCGTCTTAGGCCGCTTGGTTTTGACCGACTAACTAAAAATATGTTCGAAATATCTTTTATCCCATTTGTAAATTTTATCCAAAATTATATTCTGGTGACTTCACCAGTTTGGTTAACTAAAAAACACATGGTTCGTGAGACCTTTGGATGAGATAGTACTTTAGTGGGTAAATAAAAAGGGAGATAAAATCATCAGAACCAAAGCACTTGTTATAAACATATAAACATGAAATGGATTCATTTACATCATCTATTTCATCCTCAGGGCTAATGAACTATTCCTAGTGAGGGTGAATTAGAATTTCATGTGAGAGAGTTAGGGTTTGGTGACGTTGGACCTCCCCTTGTTGTTGGAGGTAAAATCAAGTGTATATTTTTTTATATCTTAGTAGGTTGAAAAGTTTTATCCCAACATCATTAATCCAGACTCCATCCTAATAGTTAGATAAAAAAAGCTAACTAAACCCATATAAAAAATAGATTTTAGACAAGCAAGATCAAAACACAGAATTCTTTCTTCTAATTAAATCTAATAGTCAAACATCGCATTAAAAAAATTTACATGTTTAGTCATAAGCCAAACCCATTCAGTTATGTTAAAACCAAATCAAATTGTGTTACTCATATACAATTTACTTTGCATATGGTTACATGTACTAAAAAGAAATAAACTTCATACACAACCCCGCCAAAACTGGATAGTTTATAGGGACAACTAATTTAAGTTATTCTATTTGCAACCTATTAATCATGAACTCTTTGTATGGAGATGATATACCTAAAAGTATTGGGGAAATGAGAGGCTTAGGGAGTCAAAATCTCACATTTATCTAGGTAAATAGGTATTAGTAATACTTCAGGAAAAATGGGATTAAAGAAACTACTATGCATAATTTTAGAAGTCCAATATATAATCTAAATAAGAACTCTTGCAAGATTATGAGAGTAAACCAATTAATTAGAAGGTTATGCCCAAATACCTAATTAACCTCCAAGACTATATATATTAACATATTACAAACTATGAAAAGTTTGAGAGCTATAATTTTATTGTAGTGATACATTAAAATCAAATATAACAAAGTCTAAGTTCAATTAAAATTTATGTGATATTAACACTATTCTTGTGACATCCCACACGCCCAATTAGGAACATATCCTACAGTCCTGAATTTTAGGGCCACTGAAGACACGAGTGTCAAATGTTACTTCAATATAGTCAAGATAATCTACGAATAAACACAAAAGCATCATCATTTAATAGTAAACAAAATTTAGACACAACCACATCATTTATACTCAGATTATCTTTGTTTGCTTATTTATCTAGAAACTACATGGTTGTGCCTAACCAAGTACAAGTTGCCATGACTGCTTCTTGTGTTAATGACTCATTGCATTATCTTTGAGTTTTAGTTGGGCATCCTCAGATCACTGCAATAGACCTTGGTAGACACCCATCCACTCCACCAATGGGTCCTCATCTCAAGTACATTATATGGATACAAAATAACATAATATCACATCTCATAACATGTATGGGATTTTAAAATTTATCACATTACACAATAAAGATCTCCTTGTAGGATATTTCTTATAGACATGGACTTTAAGAATACAGAATTCAGGGTTAGGATTATTTCCAACATGACATCCCTACATCTAGGTGGTCTAGCCTTTGATGTTTAGAATGGCACTCTAGAAAGCCTTCTCATGATCCTTTTATTACTATAAAGAGATATATTTCATTTCCCCAATCTAGACCTATGGGAAACTCACCATGTTCAAAGAACCTAACTAGACGTTGCTAATTAACCCTCTTGTTCATATGAAAGTATTTGAACTCGTTATATACCATTTGTTTGTATCATTGCATGACTAGAAAAAATGTATAACATTAGGGTTTAACAAATAATACAAACGTGATTGATAATGGAATGCAAAACATATACAACATGTGTGCCCTTTTAATTATCATACTCTTTCTCATGAATTATCATAAAAATCTATTTTCCTTAAATATAACCTCACTCTCATGGATTTTCCTTAATCATGGTTTCTCATATATTCATCAATACATGACATACCTATTGCAACTTCACATTTCCCATTATTCCAATTCCACATTTATAATAAACATTCAAAACAACATGAAGTCAAAACATAATTTAAGACTACATATTATCTTTGACTCTCGTCATACTCTAAATCAAACAATTGTATACAATATAAATTGTATGATATGGTTTCCATTAAAAATAGTTTAATAATGATGTATGCATATAGATTCTAATGGACAATTATGATCCATTACCACATTTTTTTAACTTCACATCTTTCAATTGGATTAATTTATATTCAATTAATTTCATTCATTGTTGTTTCTATAAAGTGTACAACTCATTTTTATTGATTTATTCTTCATATTAGAGTTAGATTAAAATCTTAAATCCATTGACTAATTCCTTGTTGATTAACATTTTCACTATTTCTCATTTATTTCTTCATCAATTGTTTTTTTTTTGTTAAGGTCATTCTTTTCTTAGGTACACAGTACATCTTTTCTTGTTTATTTCCTTCTTAACCATATCAAGTATTCACATCAAGATAGTAGGTCTATTAAATTCAATAAATTAGATTAAACTATAACTAGGTTCATTTAAATGGTATTTATTCACTTCATCAAGTCAGTTGATTCAAACATATGACTACCCTCATTGCAAAGGGACCCTCAATGACCAATATGTTTCCTTTCTTTGTCATGCAATTGCCCCTAAAAATCTACATTTGACAAAATCAAGGTTGTCTCACCATGTCTTAACTAAGCAACCCAATCACATACAAACAAGATATCTCAATTCTGAAAAACAATCAACAACTAATCAAAAGTTAATCAAGTGTGAAAAGATAAAAAGTCATAAAAAGTCAAGTAAATAATATTGACTAGATAAGCCAAGTTTTGTCTTTCACAAGTTTCCCCTCCTTTAAAGAATTTGCACTGAAATGCAATAGAAAGATGAAAAGAGACCACCCCAATTAGTCGAATGAGTCTCATGCCATTTTATATAATGTTTCTTAGTTATTCATATTTATCATTGAGCCTCATTTATTCAATTATTGGTCTTTTTAGTATATTACTTAACTTTTTGGTATGAGAGGGATATTTATTTTCTCAACAGTATATATGTTTTATCTGCATAAGTATGTAATATTGTTGACTAGCAATATCACATTTTAATTATATTTACTTGTCATATAAGGGAAGTACTATAAATTATATTTACATATATAAATGTATATATATATGTGTGTGTGTGTGTGAGAGAGAGTATCTATTGGTTTAAGAGAGAAATATTTATCCCCCAACTTCATCCACAACCTATTGTAGAGTTTGGATGCCTAGGGATATATATATATATATATATATATATATATATGTGTGTGTGTGTGTGTGTGTGTGTGTGTGTGTGTGTGTGTGTGTGTGTTTGTGTCATAAGTATTGGTAAATATATTTCCAACCCCACAAGTGGGGACAAAGTTACAAGCCACACCCATACATGTAGCTATAAAGCTTACATAGAATGTAAATAAAAAGGAGCAAATTAATCACATGTTGACTAATTAGTACTATTTAAGATCCCAATTTCTAGTAATTTGATTAGATAATTGAGTCATTTTGTGATGATGAGTCTTGTAGAGCAATTGTATCTCATGCTCGGTCTTCTTGAAGATGAGTAACTCATCATCTTTCTTCCCTCCATGTCTCCTGGAGTTCCTTGTAGTCCAAATGTAATGAATGCATATATATATATATATATATATATATATATATATATATATATATATGTATGTATGTATGTATGTATGTATGTATGTATGTATGTATGTATGTATGTATGTATGTATGTATATAACATTAAATCTAACAATCTTGTAGACTGTAATCTACTGTCGACCCCTTTATAGATGTTTGTTAGATGTGATCAGTTGAACCAGGATTGCACATGTGGTTCCTTGCATTCCTTTCTTTCCATATATGAAATAGGGATGAGAGAGCTAAACTGCTATGGTGTGTACTATGTATTCAACCATCTTCCTATTTTCATGGAAAGTCTTCATGCTCACCTTTAGGCTATCACAACACATACCCCAGACTTCCTTTGTAAACATTCAACACCGAAATAGATGATTTAGGTCTTCATGTTTGCAAAACAAAGAGTTAGTCTTAGCTTTATTCCACCTCTTACCTTGTATCTTGTCAGGAATGAATTATGAATGATCCTATATATGTGTAGGAACTATTTTGGGACATGTATCCTAGGCCACACATGCCTCATGATGTTTCCCGCTTCACATCTTTTATGAATGATGTTATATATTTTTTGGTTACCATTTCTAAGAACAATTATGTATCCTTCCTAGAATAGATAGTTGTTGAGTTGTCCCACACAGTTCTATCATCTTCTTTACAACTCTCTAGTATCCTTCCCTATAATTAGGTTTGAACCCCAATCCTTTTGGGTATCGTTCATGCATCGATCTAGACCAAATAGATTTGCTTCTTTAGAATCCAATCACTTGTTTGAGATCCCCCCATCATTCTATCTATTTTGTAGATGTCAAATCAAGTATATATTCATCCTTTAATAGAGCTATCCTCTCATATCTCATCGTGTTCCATGCTCCTGTCCATAGGAAGTTTGATGTTCTCATCTTTATTCTTTCAAGAACTGGATTGTATATGTCTCCTTGTTGATCCTAGAATATGAGTAATCCTTGAACTACATATTTGATTAAGATTTTCCTCCCTGTCATTGAAGCCTTGGTCGTGGTCCACCTATCAAGCATGTCGTCAAATTTTTCATAGCACTCATTGAAGTGTTTTAATTGTAAGTCTCCGGCTAGAGGAAACCCTAAGTATTTAGCAGGGAACTCCCCTAATTACACTCACATGCTCCATGATATCTGATCCACATCATTAATGTAGTTCTTTGAGAGGAAGAACTACATTTTATTGGTATTGATGAATATTCTGGTCTGTCTTCCAAAATTTTCCAAGATGTTGAGTAAATTTCTTAAATTGTCAAACTTGGCCTCTAAAAAGATCAAAAAATCATCAATAATTCTAATGTGTCAATATCTTGGTACCATGGACTGCATAGGTTAAAATCTCATTCTTATCAATATCTTCTACCATCTTCCTTATGAAGTATTCCATGGATATGGTGAAGAATAGAGGGGATAGAGGACCCCCACCTAATCCCATTTCTACCCTTGAATATTTTGATTGAAGTTTGATTTGCACACACTGAGAAACTAGTCATTTCCACATAATATATTACCATATCTATCCACCTATTTCCAAAACCCATTTGCATCAAGATCCACCATTTCTTATCCCATTCACGCTCTGGTATGTTTTTATAATATCTATTTTAAGGCATTATTTTTATGTCCACATTGATTATTAATATCAAGGAGAAATTTTCTCACCGATAGTGCACAAATTATGCTTCTCCCTTTAATGAATGCTCCTTGGTTGTCAAGGATAAGGTAAGAAAGTACCATATTTTGTCTTTCTTCTAGAATTTTGGATATGATATTTTGTTTAAATAGGAACAAGTTCAAACATCAGTCAGTAAGGTTGTGACTTTCTTCTTTGGAATGAAATAAGAAAGGAATGATTTACCTACCTCATCATGCTGGCCCCTAATAAGAACCACATGACACCTTTAATTAGGTTTCCCTAATTATTTTTCATGTGTTTTTGTATAAATGAGTAGTGAATCCATACGGCCATGAATACTTGTTGAACCCTATACTCCATAGATCCTAAATTTCTTTATCATAACCTCTTTATAAAGGATGTAATCGTAAGTTTAATTCAATTTGTATTTCCATTCCATCTCCTCATATACAAGATCCCTCCCCTCATCTTTATTGTACAATCTCTATTAGACATTATAGGATTCCTACTTAAGTTTTTCCTGGATATTGAAAATTTTACCCTACATACCAACAAGTTCAAAATTTATATTACCTTTTTCCTCTTTGTTTTTGACTAATATAGATTGGTTTTGTGATTTCCATACTTCATCAACCTTTGTCTACTACACTACCTGTAGAACATCTCTTCATCCTTCTTCAAGACATATACATAATTTTGAGTGTAGTCTCTTCTTTAATCAACTCCTCATTTAGTGGGTCTACTATTAGCTTGTATTTCACTTCTTTACACTCCTTCTTTGTCACTTGTATTGAGATTTAGGATATTTACCTCATCATGAGCCCACTTCTTCAAGGATTCTTTTGCATTCATAAGCTTCTTAAAAAAATACATGGAGTTGCTATGTACTGAGATGTCCTAAGCCTCATTTATTACTACATTAAATACCTTCCACTCTGACTAGTAGAACTTGAAAGGTATTTCTTTTTCATCTTCTCTACAATGTCCACCTGAATGTTAGTATGGTCACTAAATTCTGATCCTCCAACCCTCACCTTCACTTGTGGAAAAGTCTTTAGCCATTCTTCATTCATTAATACTCGATCTGACTTACATGCACTGTGTTTTTTATTCTTTTTCTTGCTAATCCATGTGAAAACATCTTCTCCCAGAGGTTCACATCTATCATATTCATCTATATCTTGGTTAAAATCGTCAATCATTGAGTTGATCACTCTTCTACCTTCTCTCATCTCTTCTTAAAGTCGTACATTGTTCAAATCACTAAAATCAACCCATGGTCTCGTGATATTCTTTGAAAGGTTCACCATGTCCCTATATAGATCTTTGTGGTGTGCCACCAGATCGAACATGTTATTGGAAAATACAGACATAGAGTATAGTAGTGGAATCAAAAAATGTATCTATTTGTATTCCCATAACAGCAAGATCGTGTCAATTACTATGAAATTGGGAGTATGGTTTTAGAGAGTTATATCTAGTCCTAGATCAAGTCCAGAAACAAAACTCACTTCTTTGCCACTGTGAACTAATTTCCCTTCGACGGTGGTTGTGTAGCTCTTGGTCTTCACCAAAAACAACTTCTACAGTGCTCATATGGTCTCTCCACAGACTGCAGGCTATAGTTGTCCCCCAAGCAGTAGCTAAAGGACTCCTACCTCTAGAGTAGTCCACACAGACCAACTAGAACTCATGTCATTCACCAAGAATGGACATGAAGGAGTTGTCCCTACCGTTGGTATACTATTCACCAACCTGCTCTCCGACCAACAACGATCACCAGTTGTTTCTCTCCCGTAGCTATCCCTCCCTGTCGGGTGGGACTTTCTTGGGCTCTATCAGTTACCACAACCAGAAAGAACAACATTTGTCAGAGGAACTGGTTCTCAATCATCTGTGTTGTATCTTGGGACAGCCCCAGTACCCCACCTTTTATAGGCGGGATTTGGACCAGGGTTCCCAATCTGTACAAGATTGCATGGGATTGAAAGGGACCGAAAGAACTTGTACTTTCACAACCTACGAGATGCCAAACAGTAATCTAGCACACCCAGACGGTTGTCTGGTATGTGAGATGGTCGTCTCATAGCGCCAATCGACCGTTTGGTAGTTTCCCAATTGGATATTAATTTTGACAATTTTGATTCCAATTAATATCACATATTAACTTTCTTCTACCTCAAGTAAAGTACATTCAAAACTATTTGGGAAACATCCATAATATTCATTTGGCCCAACCAAGTAGTCTCACCCAAGTGAGATGCTCGTCTCACTTACCTAGACGTCTTTCTGGTGAGTTGAGATGAGTCAGTCTGTTAAATCACATTAAATTGTTGGTTCAAGGGTAGAACTTAGCCAATTCCAACTTTGATTACCATGACCACCCAAACGGACGTCTCAACACTTGAGAAGCCCATCTAGTTGCCCAAACAGATGTCTCACTTAGTGAGATGGTCATTTGGCAGACTTGTCAGCCAATCCTTTATTTTGTTGCGTGAATTGAATACCCAATCACTTTAGTAATCAATCTAATTATCGTTCAAGATCAACTCCTATTCTAGATGAGTTCCTATGTGTGTGTCTCTATAGGTCCCATATCACATTGGCAGTGAATGTCAATAACTAGCTTATGACATCACAAGTAGAGAGTGGTTCCTAGTCACACATCAGTGCTACCTAAGTGATTGGAAAGTTGGAGAACAACTTCAACCTACAATCTGTGTAAGGTGTTACAGTGATTATATAATTCATTTGTCATTGATATCCAGGATGAATGTGAGGCATGGAAGGTCATCATCTCAACATTCAATCCATGTTCCTTGAACCAATAGTAGACTTTCGGAGATAATGTGACCTCAATATCATGTACTGATTCACATGTGCATGTGCATGTATTTCTCAGTCTCGCTTATCAAGTGGCCAGGATATCATACTCCAATAGGAGGGACAAATTCCATGGCTATCACTTGCAGTCTATCTCCATGTGTCAAAGTCACCCAATCATCACCGTTATAACAAACCATGTTTCAGGAATGTGTTTGATGATGTCAAAGCGTACCCAACGACATGTGATGAGTATAGTGATTTTAGGTCTAAGAATCACAATCACCACCTTCTATGAGAGATGATTGTGACTACCATAACCATATGTCACTCTCAAGGTGTGTTTGTCCAACACACTATTATCTAACATGTATCTGTGTGCTTGGTTTGATATTTCCATATCATGGCTTAGTTAGACTCAGTCATCAACCAACTCACACTCCAGTCTTAAGTGTTACTGGTGTCTATCTACCTACATAGTTACAACCGACTAGGGACATAATGAGAATATGTATATGTACTCTTAACATCACTATGATCTCATTTCCACAAAGCTAATACTCAAAGACATACATCATTGAGTAATATTATTCTCTAGACATTCATGGTGTTTCCTCATCATCTAATATCTGAATGAAACAAAATGAATTGGAAGCTTGTTTTATTAATATTAATCAAATCCTTTAAGGTATTTTCCATGTCAATCTTCATATGATTGGCTCTATGGGCATACTTTACGTACAGACTCCCATTTTCACTTAGAGCGAATCACCAACAGATCTCATCCTTAGTGACCTAAACATGTCCAAAATGATTCTATTGTGCTAGTGTTGATTTATTGGGTTAGCAACACTTTGCTTATAGTCGGTATATTGCATGTTCCTAATTTCTTTGTTGTACAATTTCTCATATGAGACGGAACTGTATTGTTGAAGGTGTTTTCATGCCAGATCTCAATATCCTATATTGATATGTTATTCCTCATCATATGTGAAATATTTTTGTATGCTCCCACTAAATCTTTTATAATCACAAATTTTTATATTTTATCTTGATTCAAGTCAAACACTTTGACTATCTTGTTAAATCAAAAGATCCCATCTCTAAGGTGCTTGTTTCAATCCCAGATTGAACTTTGTAGTTTATAGACTTCATTTGCATTCCTTGAAGTAATGAAACCTTTTAGGTTGTGTCACGTACACATCCTATGATGTATCCTTTCAAGGACTCTGATTTCTATCTTCATATGCAAAATCTCTTAGTCTATTTTAACTTACAATAAAAAGCATGACAATCATGGTCAACAACTTGAACTGATTTGAAAACCTTATAAAACCAATTTTTCCTTTTATGTCATTCATGTAGGTCTTTGCCACAAGACCATGCTAAACCCTATGGGTATTACTATGGCATACAACTCATAAAAACATAATTAACTAATGCGGAAGCGTTCACTAAGAAGCGGATTACCAAAAATCACTAAAAATTAAAACCTTTTTACCGAGAGATCCATCAAAGGAAAACTTTCTCACATAGAACCAAAGTAACACATTTACATTCTAGTTTAAAGGTACATGTTCTGTATCCTCTCTTTCTGAGAATTACAAGCATCAACTGCTCTGGAAAACCAAACACAGGCAGTGTGAAAATCTCAAGGCACTGAGCCAAAATCTCGAAAGCACTAACTACTACTCTGAGGACCTGAGAGTACAGAGACGACACATAGGACTTCTATACACATCTAAATAAGGCATAACAGTCAGTGTCTCCACCTGATACTTCACTATTGTCTCTGCTGTTGTTGTTGTTGTCCTTCACCTACTGAAGGGTTCCTGCCTCCTCATCCGCATCCACCTAAAAATGTGGTTCCCGCGGGGGTGAGACAATTGTAAATTGCCCCAGAGAGAGATATAACTCTCTGCCAGAAACATTATTATTGCATCTAAGGAAGATAAATATGAACAGAGGAATCATATTTGTTTGTCAGTAGTTATTCAATGTCTAACAGATTAGAACATTATCTTTACCAAAAGCATTGCAGCTATGACTTGATAGAGCAACATGTCACTTATCCATTAAGGAATATGAAGAACATGTATAACATTTATTCACTATAAAATCATTACCACAACATTAACTCTCTTCAGACTTTTATCATATATCTAATGTCTGGCATTGTCATAGTGGAGTCATGGCCTGGAGACACACTCTTTTCACAAAGTATTGGGATCTTAATCCCTCAACTCATCAAGTATAATTCCACTGCTTAACAAAATCATCGTCATGATTATAGAATCTGGGTATTTGAATCCTTATTTCATTATAGAACACTTGTTGCCACCTATTAGGTAACTTCATACCTTCAGGTCATCTGACCAAGGACATTATAAATTCTTGCTACACAAAGTATTACACATAGTTCACAAAGCTCATATCACCTCTTATTACCTCTTGATAGGAAGCAAGGCACATTATGGCTTATGAAGCCATAACCAATTTCAATAAATAAAACATCATATGGAACATAGGGCTCATAAGTTTTCAGATTACTTCTCACTAAGCCATTAAGCATATGAAGGCTTATAAGGCCTATGAAACATTTTCAATATACAGAACATCATAGCCCATACCTGGCTATGCTCATCATCTCAACATACATGTATGATTAGTAATCATGATACAATTACATATATGTACCATGCAATACAAGGGTTATCTTATCACATTCATAACCCATCAATCTATACCTGAGCTTCACATAGGATTACTCTGTGTTAGGACTTCACATAACACTACCCAGTATTAGGGTTTCTCCTAACATTACCCTGTATTAGGGTTTCACATAGCATTAACTTGTATTAGGGTTTCACATAGCATTACCCTGTGTTAGGGTTCACATAGCATTAACTTGTATTAGGGTTTCACATAGCATTACCATGTATTAGGGTTCACATAGAATTACCTTGTATTAGGGTTCACATAGCACTAACTTGTATTAGGGTTTCACATAACATTACCCAGTATTAGGGTTCATATAGAATTAACTTGTATTAGGGTTTCTCATAGCATTACCATGTATTAGGGTTCACATAGCATTAACTTGTATTAGGGTTTCACATAGCATTACCATGTATTAGGGTTCACATAGCATTACCCTGTATTAGGGTTCACATAGCATTAACTTGTATTAGGGTTTCACATAGCATTACCCTGTATTAGGGTTCACATAGAATTAACTTGTATTAGGGTTTCAAATAGCATTACCCTGTATTGGGTTTCACATAGCATTAACTTGTATTAGGGTTTCACATAGCATTACCCTGTATTAGGGTTCACATAGCATTAACTTTTATTAGGGTTTCACATAGCATTACCCTGTATTAGGGTTGACATAGCAAGGAATCAATATGGATAACATAAGTATTCGATCATACTTATTTATTCTCATCATTCATCATTAAATGAATTATCAATACATAGTATGAGTTTCTCTCTCCTCTTTGCCAGAATATGATTACATCATAGTTTATAGGTTTGGATTAACCTTTTCATAAGGCATATTAGCCTACATTCAACAGGGTGCATTGCATCTCAATGTAACCATTGACATGACACATCTCATGTGTCATTCATCCGATTATATTGGACTTATAACACATCAAGGTATACCAATATTGGGGTGTTGGATGTGATATCTATCATATCTTGATGTATCACTTCCCTCAACACCTTTATCTTACTTGAGTTCATCCACTTAGCTTGTATTAGGGTATTCCCCATCCTAATACTTTATGCACCAATTCATCACATTTATCATGTAATGTATTGGTCATTAGTCACTCACTTAGATTATACAACCATTGCCAATACTATGGACTTATCCTTGAGTTTAGGAACTATTAATATAAGGATATCCATCATCAACCTCTCTAGGTGTTACATTTGTCAAAACATTAATCACTATTCCATTATTAGGAATAGTATTCTCCATATGTATAATTTGAGGATTCACATAGCGTATTCCATACATTTATGGATTTACCATAGTATTACTCTTCAATAGAGTTTTACATAATCATTCTTTTATATCAGGGTTTCACCTAGTATTATGTGAAATTAGGATTTCACAACACATCACCCAGTATAGGTCTTCACATAGAATTAGTAGCACTACCCTATATTAGGGTTTCTTGCACCTTACCCTATTTTAGGGATTAAGGTTTTCCATTCACAACCAAGAAAGGTTTCTCTTACCTCATACCCAAATTAGGGTTAGGATGTACAATTCCCATTAAATTAGGGTTTCCTTCATTGTTACACTAAGTTAGGGTTACATCATCACCCTGGATTATGATTTCACAGAGCTTAGCCCTAGATTAGGGTTTCACGTAGCCTTGCCCTAAATTAGGGTTAAGGTACATCAATATTTTCAATAAGGATTTCATGATCTCATATTATGGATCAAACCCTGATTACACATTTATTCATAATGAGAGAATTAGGGCATATTAAGTAAGCAATCATCTCACCCATTCACTCTCCCTCTCATCCTCTCTACGATGTTAATTACTCTAAGATTGATCTATGGTTAACTCTTCACTTAAGTACACATAGTTAGGGTTAACCTTCATAATCATCATTGGTCTACATCATTAAGAACCAAATAGCTAATTGAACTTTGATCATATAAGGTGTCCAAATGGTTTAGCCAATTTGGACTTCTAATGTTCTTGGTCACTTTGACCTCAAACGGTCTTGGTTACTGTGTTCAAATGGTTTGAAACCATTTAGCAAAGTTGGCTCTTGAAACCGTTTAGACAACACATCTTGAAACTGTATGAACATGAGTATCCAAATGGTTTGACATTGTTTGGACTCAAATGGTCTTGAGACCGTTTGGACCAAACCTTCTCAAAACTGCATGGACCAAAAAGGTACATCAACACTTAATCGATTCAAGGTTTCAATCCATGAACCAATTATCAATTGAACCACTAAAGTATTCATTAATTGAACCACTGAATCACCATTCAATTAGACCTTCAATTTAGGGTTTTGAACCCAATTGAACTAGGGTTGATAATCAAGAAACCATCACTTAGGGTTTTGAAACTGAGGAACCATCAATGGTTGGCATTGTGGAACCAATTCAATTGAAATCAATGAACCATCATCATTATATGATATGACGTGACCTCAAACGGTCTTGAATGACCCCCAAATGGTCTTGAGGTCGTTTGGATGATCTCCAAATGGTCTTGAGACCGTTTTCCCATCTCAACATCAAAATCCATGACATCCAATTAGGGTTTGGATCACTGGATTGATTATCAAATCAGTAATTGATTGCATTTCAATTTGGTATCTTTGGATCTTCAAATACGCAACCATACTCAACCCTAGACCTTCAAATGGTTTTAGTTGACCTACAAACGGTCTTGAGACCATTTGGGAGATTCCCAAACGGTTTTGAAACCATTTGGGTCAATCAACCCAAAACCTCAACTCAATCAATTACAATAATCAGCACTTTGTCGATTAGGGTTTCTATTTGAAAGATTGTCCATGTGTTCAACTAATCAATAGGAGCCATTGGATCATCATCCAACACATACTAGGGTTCAGACCTCAAATGGTCAACCCATCCAAATGGTCAACTCCTCTAAATGGTTTGGAGTTCCAAACTCCAAACGGTTTGGAAACTGTTTGGTCTCCAAACAGTTTGGTGAAACCGTTTGCTCTAGATATTTGGGGAGGTATTTGCTTATGATGATGTCATCATCATCAAGTTCCAAACCCGCGAATTTTTCTGTGATTTCCATGGTGGTTGCATTAATCAACCAAGATAAATTTCAGAAATGAAGAAAACATCAACATTTTATAAGGAATTGAATGCAATAACAATATTAAGGGTTCAAGTTATAAAACCCGCCTCCAATTGAGCTCCAAAGCTCCAAGATCACTTCAACAATGGTGGATTCAACTCCTTTCACCATACCAAGGCTTGTCCTTAAGGTCTGAGTGAAAAGGAATGGTTAGAAATGAAGAGGGGATCGAAATAGGAAGAATTCATGCATTGATTTGTGATTTCCACCATGGATTCAAGGTGAAATTAAATGGATCAAGAAGCTTACCAACATGTATGGAATCGTCCTCCTGGTCCTCCCAAGCTCCTTGGTCGTTTTCCAAGCAAAGGGAAGAAGTGGGATCGGGGAAAGCCTTTCATTTGGCTTGTAAAAGGTCTTTTTATAAAAAAATTCAATGAGAGAGAATATGCTTTATTAAAAATTCATTTGATCCTACAAAATCATGCCGCCTCTTCCCCCTAAACTCCTTGGATCCGAGGCTATCTTGTTTGCCTATTATTCCTCTGAATTATCCAAGATTTAAGGACAAGAAAATTAAGCACCTTAAATCATATTATACTATTATCCATATGTGAGTGGATATTTCTTTTTCTTATAATATTGTGAGTGAGTTATCCACTCCCTTGGATATTTTCGTGGTCCTTACAAATATCAAGGACGTCCACACACATCTGAATCCAACCATTTTAATTTTGGTTGAAGGCTCTTTAATTAATACATTTATTTTTTCCCTAAATTGAATTAGGGTTTCAATTAGGATTAAATCTTAATTATTTTAATATCAAGATTCTCTCTCCTCCAACTTAATTCAAATGAGGCGCCCCTCTCATTTTCTTTGCTCTACATGATGCCAAGAAACATTATAGACCTTATTGAAGTGGTAATTTACATATTGAACCCTAGGTTTTTGGTAAATTGCACATTACACCAAAACTAGGTTTTAATGCACAAACATTGCTTTATCAGCTCTTTCTTGGTACTCAGGCTACCACAAGCCATACCTCTGCATCATCTTCATTCTCATGATGCTTCAACACATGAGGAACATATTATCATGCATAATTTGCAATTTAACCCCTCAACTTGGGTAATTTGCATTTTAGTCCAAATCAAGCAAAACATTATTTCAACATTATTCAAAAAGGACTAAAATTGAAATATAAGTTCCTATTGATCCCTAATTACTTTTCGTAAGATAAGATTAAGCATATAATCATCTTTCTTAATCAAAATACCTAGGGTTAAAGCATAACCCAGGTCAGGGATGTTACAAATTATAAACCCCTAACAAGGATTTCGTTCCTGAAATCTCAAGAAAAAGGAGGGACATATTTATTCAGTTTTCATACCCTCAAGTCTCCACATAATATCTTAATATCATGGATTTGTAATCCACACAAAGTTCCTTTCATTAATTCAACCTTATCAATGTTTATGTTTATGCAGAG
Organism: Alisma plantago-aquatica; assembly: GCA_963693085.1. Lineage (NCBI taxonomy): Eukaryota > Viridiplantae > Streptophyta > Magnoliopsida > Alismatales > Alismataceae > Alisma > Alisma plantago-aquatica. Next base: position 556,685,988 of record OY856414.1, read on the forward strand.
CATAAACCCCTAACATATGATGTCCATATTATTGAAAGGAAGAATCATAAAAGTACATACTCCTGTCATTACCCAAGAGTGTTTACCAAAAGAGAAACATATATATCTAATAGAGATAATTCACTCAGCAATCCTTTATTCGTTTGGGAAAGTTCACTTAGCAAAACTCTATTTAATTGGAAATGCTCACTTATCTTTTCCTTTTAACTGGGAATGTTCACTTAGCTCTTCCTATTTAATTGAGAATATTCACTTAGCTTTTCTATTTAATTGGGAATGTTCACTTAGCTCTTCCCTTTAATTGAGAATGTTCACTTAGCTTTTCTCTTTAATTGGGAATGTTCACTTAGCTCTTCCCTTTAATTGAGAATGTTCACTTAGCTTTTCTCTTTAATTGGGAATGTTCACTTAGCTCTTCCCTTTAATTGAGAATGTTCACTTAGCTTTTCTCTTTAATTGGGAATGTTCACTTAGCTCTTCCCTTTAATTGGGAATGTTCACTTAGCTCTTCCCTTTAATTGAGAATGTTCACTTAGCTTTTCTCTTTAATTGGGAATGTTCACTTAGATCTTCCCTTTAATTGAGAATGTTCACTTAGCTTTTCTCTTGAATTGGGAATGTTCACTTAGGTCTTCCCTTTAATTGGGAATGTTCACTTAGCTCTTCCCTTTAATTGGGAATGTTCACTTAGCTCTTCCCTTTAATTGAGAATGTTCACTTAGCTTTTCTCTTTAATTGGGAATGTTCACTTAGCTCTTCCCTTTAATTGGGAATGTTCACTTAGCTCTTCCCTATAATTGAGAATGTTCACTTAGCTCTTCTCTTTAATTGGGAATGTTCACTTAGCTCTTCCCTTTAATTGAGAATGTTCACTTATATTTTCTCTTTAATTGGGAATGTTCACTTAGCTCTTCCCTTTAATTGATTTATACTCTCTAGATTGTTTCAGAATGACTACTTGATCAGAGTAATAAAAAAGACAACAATCTAAGAGTTTCATACTTGCCTTATCTACAATAATCATATACCTGGCCAGGGTATACAAGTATTGAGATTAGGTAGTATGCATTTTATTTACTATCATATTCCTCACTCTTCATATCATTATACACACAGGATTTTCCATTCCTAGATTTTCTCCAGGCATCACTTCTATATCTCATCTTGTATCACAAAGATAAGAGAGATTATATAGCACTTTAAAGATCACTGAGTAAAATGTAAATCCTCATCTTCCTTGTGTCCTTATAGGACTAGTCAAATGAAGTTCAAATACAACTACTTTCATATCTTGAACACATAGAATCATGAAATGAAGTATCAGAATGAATATATTTCATTTGACTATTGCCTCTCACAGTTATCTACCACTTTAGGTTGACTCAACACATAGTGTCTAGTTATTTCATGTTGCTGCTTTTGCCTTTACTTAGTGGCTACTGCCCTGGTGCACTAGGCATTTATTGCACTGGTGACACCATAAACTTTGGCTTTTCAGAAGAACTAGGCAAATGTTTCTAAAATTATAGAGATCTTACCCTAAATCTTAGCTTATTGCCCCTCCTTGGGCACTATCATCACTGATGTACTATTTGCTAAGCTTATGTAAGAGTCTACTTTCTTGCCATATGTTAATCTTTCCATCATTTCCACTGTTCCAACATGACCATGTAACTTAGGAATCCTTTCAAAGTCCAAAGTTTCCACATTGAAGACTGGTAACCTAGGTTGTAATACTAGTATCCAGTCTTCTATATGCATCATTGTTGTCCTAACCTGCCCTTAAAGAGCATTACATAGGATTCTCTATTCTGATTAGGTCAAGATGGGAATTCTCAAACACTTGTTCTCATCTTGCTTGGTCCCATGCATCCTCTCCTGATGCAACAACATTGCCCTTAGCAATGTGTTACTCTTGTTCTCCAGTCATTTTTAAATTTCACCCTTTCTTCTGCATAAGAAGAAGTCACTATGGGGTATACTGGAGGACACTAACACAGACTCAACACCTTCGTACTATGTCTCTGTAGACTCAACGAACCTAGATCTCTGATACCACTTAATTGTGGCATACAACTCATAAAAACATAACTAACTAATGTGGAAGCATTCACTAAGTAGCGGATTACCAAAAATCACTAAAAATTAAAACCTTTTTATCGAGAGATCCATCAAAGGAAAACTTTATCACATAGAACCAAAGTAACACATTTACATTCTAGTTTAAAGGTACATGTTCTATATCCTCTCTTTCTGAGAATTACAAGCATCAACTGCTCTGGCAAACCAAACACAGGTAGTGTAAAAATCTCGAGGCACTGAGCCAAAATCTTGAAAGCACTAACTACTACTCCGAGGACCTGAGAGTACAGAGACGAAACATAGGACTTCTATACACATCTAAACAAGGCATAACAGCCAGTGTCTCCACCTGAGACTTCACTGTTGTCTCTGCTGTTGCTGTTGCTGTTGCTGTTGCTGTCCTTCACCTACTGAAGGGTTCCTTCCTCCTCGTCCGCATCCACCTAAAAATGTGGTTCCCATGGGGGTGAGACAATTGTAAATTGCCCCAGCGAGAGATATAACTCTCCGCCAGAAACATTATTATTGCAGCTAAGGAAGATAAATATGAACAGAGGAATCATATTTGTTTGTCAGTAGTTAATTCAATGTCTAATAGATTAGAACATTATCTTTATCAAAAGCATTGCAGCTATGACTTGATAGAGAAACATGTCACTTATCCATTAAGGAATATGAAGAACATGTATAACATTTATTCACTATAAAATCATTACCACAGCATTAACTCTTTTCAGACTTTTATCATATATCTAATGTCTGGCATTGTCATAGTGGAGTCATGGCCTGTAGCCACACTCTTTTCACAAAGTATTGGGATCTTAATCCCTCAACTCATCAAGTACAATTCCACTTCTTAACAAGTTCATCATCATGATTATAGAATCTGGGTATTTGAACCCTTATTTCATTATAGAACACTTGTTGCCACCTATTAGGTAACTTCATACCTTCAGGTCATCTGACCAAGGACATTATAAATTCTTGCTACACAAAGTATTGCACATAGTTCACAAAGCTCATATCACCTCTTATTACCTCTTGATAGGAAGCAAGGCACATTATGGCTTATGAAGCCATAACCAATTTCAATAAATAAAACATCATATGGCACACAGGGCTCATAAGTTTTCAAATTACTTCTCACTAAGCAATTAAGCATATGAAGGCTTATAAGGCCTATGAAACATTTTCAATATACAAAACATCATAGACCATACCTGGCTATGCTCATCATCTCAACATACCTGCATGATTAGTAATCATGATACAATTACATATATGTACCATGCAATACAAGGGTTATCTTATCACATTCATAACCCAACAATCTGTACATGAGCTTCACATAGGATTACTCTGTGTTAGGACTTCACATAGCACTACCTAGTATTAGGGTTTCTCCTAACACTACCCTGTATTAGGGTTTCACATAGCATTAACTTGTATTAGGGTTTCACATAGCATTACCATGTATTAGGGTTCACATGGCATTAACTTGTATTAGGGTTTCACATAGAATTACCCTGTATTAGGTTTCACATAGCATTACCATGTATTAGGGTTCACATAGCATTAACTTGTATTAGGGTTTCACATAGCATTACCCTGTATTAGGGTTCACATAGCATTAACTTGTATTAGGGTTTCACATAGAATTACCCTGTATTAGGGTTCACATAGGATTAACGTGTATTAGGGTTTCACATAGCATTACCCTGTATTAGGGTTCACATAGCATTACCCTGTATTAGGGTTCACATAGCATTAACTTGTATTAGGGTTTCACATAGCATTACCCTGTATTAGGGTTCACATAGCATTAACTTGTATTAGGGTTTCACATAGCATTACCCTGTATTAGGGTTCACATAGCATTAACTTGTATTAGGATTTCACATAGCATTACCCTATATTAGGGTTCACATAGAATTAACTTGTATTAGGGTTTCACATAGCATTACCCTGTATTAGGGTTCACATAGCAAGGAATCAATATGGATAGCATAAGTATTCAATCATACTTATTTATTCTCATCATTCATCATTAAATGAATTATTAACACACAACATGAGTTTCTCTCTCCTCTTTTCCAGAATATGATTACATCATAGTTTATAGGTTTGGATTAACCTTTTCATAAGGCATATTAGCCTACATTCAACCGGGTGCATTGCATCTCAATGTAACCATTGACATGACGCATCTCATGTGTCGTTCATCTAATTATATTGGACTTATAACACATCAAGGTATACCAGTATTGGGATGTTGGATGTGATATCTATCATATCTTGATGTATCACTTCCCTCAACACCTTTATCTTACTTGAGTTCATCCACTTAGCTTGTATTAGGGTATTCCCCATCCTAATACTTTATGCACCAGTTCATCACATTTATCATGTAATGTATTGGTCATTAGTCACTCACTTAGATGATACAACCATTGCCAATACTATGGACTCCTCCTTGAGTTTAGGAACTATTAATATAAGGATATCCATCATCAACCTCTCTAGGTGTTACATTTGTCAAAACATTAATCACTATTCCATTATTAGGAATAGTATTATCCATATTTATAATTTGAGGATTCACATAGCATATTCCATACATTTATGGATTTCACATAGTATTACTCTTCAATAGAGTTTTACATAATCATTCTTTTATATCAGGGTTTCACCTAGTATTATGTGAAATTAGGATTTCACAACACATCACCCAGTATAGGTCTTCATATAGAATTAGTAGCACTACCCTATATTAGGGTTTCTTGCACCTTACCCTATTTTAGGGATTAAGGTTTTCCATTCACATCCAAGTAAGGTTTCTCTTACCTCATACCCAAATTAGGGTTAGGATGTACAATTCCCATTAAATTAGGGTTTCCTTCATTGTTACACTAAGTTAGGGTTACATCATAACCCTGGATTATGATTTCACAGAGCTTAGCCATAGATTAGGGTTTCACATAACCTTTCCCTAAATTAGGGTTAAGGTACATCAATCTTTTCAATAAGGATTTCATGATCTCATATTATGGATCAAACCCTGATTACACATTTATTCATAATGAGAGAATTAGGGCTTATTAAGTAAGCAATAATCTCTCACATTCACTCTCCCTCTCATCCTCTCTAGGATGTTAATTACTCCAACATTGATCTATGGTTAACTCTTCACTTAAGTACACATAGTTAGGGTTAACCTTCATAATCATCATTGGTCTACATCATTAAGAACCAAATAGCTAATTGACATTTGATCATATAAGGTGTCCAAATGGTTTAACCAATTTGGACTTCTAAAGGTCTTGGTCACTTAGACCTCAAAGGGTCTTGGTCACTAAGTTCAAACGGTTTGAAACTGTTTAGCAAAGTTGGTTCTTGAAACCGTTTAGACAACACATCTTGAAACTGTATGAACTTGAGTCTCCAAACAGTTTGAGATCGTTTGGTCCCAAACGGTCTTGAGACCGTTTGGTCCCAAACGGACTTGAGACCGTTTGGACCCAAACGGTCTTGAGACCGTTTGGACCCAAACGGTCTTGAGACTGTTTGGACCAAACCTTCTCAAATCCGCATGGACCAAAAAGGTACATCAACACTTAATCGATTCAATGTTTCAATCCATGAACCAATTATCAATTGAACCACTAAAGTATTCATCAATTGAAACACTGAATCACCATTCAATTAGACCTTCAATTTAGGGTTTTGAACCCAATTGAACTAGGGTTGATAATCAAGAAACCATCACTTAGGGTTTTGAAACTGAGGAACCATCAATGGTTGGCATTGTGGAACCAATTCGATTGAAATCAATGAACCATCATCATTATATGATATGAACTGACCTCAAATGGTCTTGAATGACCCCAAATGGTCTTGAGGTCGTTTGGATGATCTCCAAATGGTCTTGAGACCATTTTCCCATCTCAACATCAAAATCCATGACATCCAATTAGGGTTTGGATCGCTGGATTGATTATCAAATCAGTAATTGATTGCATTTCAATTTGGTATCTTTGGATCTTCAAATACCCAACCATACTCAACCCTAGACCTTCAAACGGTCTTGGTTGACCTCCAAATGGTCTTGAGACCGTTTGGGAGATTCCCAAACGGTTTTGAAACCGTTTGGGTCAATCAACCCAAAACCTCAACTCAATCAATTACAATAGTCAGCACTTACTCGATTAGGGTTTCTATTTGAAAGATTGTCCATATGTTGAACTAATCAATTGGATCCATTGGATCATCATCCAACACATACTAGGGTTCAGACCTCAAACGGTCAACCCATCCAAATGATCAACTCCTCTAAACAGTTTAGAGTTCCAAACTCCAAACGGTTTGGAAACCGTTTGGTCTCCAAATGGTTTGGTGAAACCGTTTGGACCAAACCATTGAAACTATTTGCTCTAGATATTTGGGGAGGTGTGTGCTTATGATGATGTCATCATCATCAAGCTCCAAACCCATGAAGTTTTCTGCGATTTCCATGGTGGTTGCATTAATCAACCAAGATAAATTTTGGAAATGAAGAAAACATCAACATTTGATAAGGAATTGAATGCAATAATAATAATAAGGGTTCAAGTTATAAAACCCTCATCCAATTAATATCCAAAGCTCCAAGATCACGTCAACAATGGTGGATGCAACTCATTTCACCATTCCAAGTCTCGTCCTCAATGTTTGAGTGAAAAGGAATGGTTAGAATTGAAGAGGGGATCGAAATAGGAAGAATTCATGCATTGATTTGTGATTTCCACCATGGATTCAAGGTGAAAAGGGATCAAGAAGCTTACCAACAGGTAGGGAATCGTCCTCCTGGTCCTCCCAAGCTCCTTGGTCGTTTTCCAAGCAAAGGGAAGAAGTGGGATCGGGGAAAGCCTTTCATTTGGCTTGTAAAAGGTCTTTTTATAATAAAAAAATCAATGAAAGAGAATATGCTTTATTAAAAATTCATTTGATCCTACAAAATCATGCCACCTCTTCCCCCTAAACTCCTTGGATCCGAGGCTATCTTGTTTGCCTCTTATTCCTCTCAATTATCCATGATTTAAGGAAAAGCAAATTAAGCAACTTAAATCATATTATACTATTATCCATATGTGAGTGGATATTTCTTTTTCTTATACTATTGTGAGTGAGTTATCCACTCCCTTGGATATTTTTGTGGTCCTTGCAAAGATCAAGGACGTCCACATGCATCTGAATCCAACCATTTTAATTTTGGTTGAAGGCCCTTTAATTAATACATTTACTTTTGCCCTAAATTGAATTAGGGTTTCAATTAGGATTAAATCTTGATTATTTTAATATCAAGATTCTCTCTCCCCCAACTTAACTCAAATGAGGCGCCCCTCTCATTTTCTTTTCTCTACATGATACCAAGAAACATTAGAAAACTTATTGAAGTGGTAATTTGCATATTGAACCTAGGTTTTGGGTAAATTGCACATTACACCAAAACTAGGTTTTAATGCACAAACATTGCTTTATCAGCTCTTTCTTGGTACTCAGGCTGCCACAAGCCATACCTCTGCATCATCTTCATTCTCATGATTCTTCAACACATGAGGAACATATTATCATGCACAATTTGAAATTTAACCTCTCAACTTGGGTAATTTGCATTTTAGTCCAAATTAAGCATAACATTATTTCAACATTATTCAAAAAGGACTAAAATTGAAATATAAGTTTCTCTTGAGCCCTAATTACTTTCCACAAGATAAGATTAAGCATATAATCATCTTTCTTAATCAAAATACCTAGGGTTAAAGCATAACCCAGGTCAGGGATGTTACAATTACCCTTTAGGTGGCACTACCAAGGCCCTACCTTGCTAGTTTACATGGACTTCATAGTGGCCTTGAGCCAATACTTAGTTTACGGTATTTTTTAGCTTCTAGTTGATTAGTTGGCTCATCCAATTATGACCAACCTATTTGAATCATTGGATTCTCAATGCTCCAATCTCATATGTGTTCTACTAAAGCTATTTTATTCTATGTTATATGATGAACTTGAGATTCCATAACATCTTGTGATTCTCTTAGTTCTAACGGTACCTCTTTGTTGACCTTAAACATTTCTAGTTCTACTATTAACTCCCACTGATTCTTTAGGAACTCAATTATCCTATCAACAAAACAATTTTGTTATTGGATTGGGATTATTAGTAATATTTAACAATTATGGTTTATGGATAAACTTTCTTCAAAAAAATACTTTCTTAATGTAAGTTTCCATCCTTTAGACATATTGGAACATTCCCAAATCATATCATATATTATGTCTTATAAACCATTTAGTGGGTAAATCATTTAGTGATAGCTTTCTATAGGATGTAAGAAGATTATATTAATTGATAATTATATCATGACTCATCATGGTATAGTTCCTTCATTCTGACAGAATATCATACTCAGATGGATTTGACTTGTGATACATTATCATAGTCCTTTTAGAAGTTTATCAAGGTATTGATGTAAAGTATTTAAATTTTTGATCTCATCAAAGTTTCATAATACTTTCATCATGTCATACTTCATCTATAATCTCCTTAAACATATCAAGAGATTTCCATTTTATTGAGTGCATATCATCATATTACCAGTAAAAAAAGATGAGGTATGAATAGTCATCTACATCATTCATTCCATAAGATCTTCATCAATCATATGTATGATGTCTAGTGAAAACTTATCCTCCTAATAATGCTTTAGTGAAGGATGTTATGTCATGTTATGTACAAGCAAGAATTGCATATTTCTGTAGGTTCAATAACCAAGGGAATCTAGATTAACATCAATATGTACTCTAGTGATGCATCTCTTATATGTACATCTAAGGTGACAATTGCTAATGATAATCTTGAGTTATCAATTATAATCCTTTGGTACAAACATTCATCTTTGGATCATTTTGCATAAATATTGCAAGATTTTTTAGGTACAATGCCATACAAGATCATATATTTGAAATATAAGAACTAATAATTATTTACTAATAATCATCCTTGTCCATATGAGATGCATAAAGAGAATGTTTCATTCTAATGGCATAATGAAATAGCATTTATAATCACTCTATTACATGCCCATTGGGATAAGATAAATTTAAATGTTGACTTAGGCTTCGGCAACACTTATTCCACCTTGTCCATCTTTATCCTTCTATGAGGGTTTTTACTTCATGTCAGTATGCCAGATCTCTCATCTAGTATCATATACCAAAATTTCAGAAGTAATCAACATTATCTTCTATTTTTATACCTAAAATGAATGCCTCAGTGCCATCCTTCTTCTTTTTTAATGTACATGAAGGAGTTATCCCTCCCATTAGTGTACAATTCACCAACCTACTCTCCCACCAACAACGATCATCAGTTGTTTCTCTCTCTTAGTAGCTATCCCTCCCTTTCGGGTAGGAATTTCTTAGGCTCTCTCAGTTACCACAACTAGAAAGGGCAATAGTTGTCAAATGAACTAGTTCTCAATTATCTGTGTTGTATCTTGGGACGGCCCCAGTACCCCTCCTTTTATAGGCGGGGTTGGGGCCAGGGTTCCCAATCTGTACAGGATTGCATGGGATTGGAAGGGACAGGAAGAACTTGAACTTTCACAACCTACAAGATGCCAAACAGTTGTCTGTCACACCCAAACAGTCATCTGGTATGCGAGACGGTCGTCTCACACTGCCAATTAGCCGTTTAGCAGTTTCCCAATTGGATATGGATTTTGACAATTTCGATTCCAATTCATATCACATATTTATTCTCTTCTACCTCAAGTAAAGTACAATTGAAACTATTTAGGAAACATCTAGAATGTTCGTTTGGCCCAACCAAGCAGTCTCCCCAGTCGAGATGCCCATCTCACTTACCTAGACGCATGAGTGGTGAGTTGAGATGAGTCATCCGGTTCAATCACATTAAATTGGTCGGTTCAAGGGTAGAACTTATCCAATTCAAAATCTGATTGGCATGACCGCCCTAACGACCGTCTCAACACTTGAGACACCCATCTAGTTGCCCAAACAACTATCTCACTTAGTGAGATGGTCGTTTGGCAGGCCTGTCAGCCAATCCTTTATTTTGTTGCATGAATTGAATACCCAAACACTTTAGTAATCAATACAATTATCATTCAAGATCAAACTCCTCTTCTAGATGAGTTTCTATGTGTGTGTCTCTATAGGTCCCATATCACATTGGTAGTGAATGTGCATAACTGGATTATGATATCACAAGCAGAGAGTGGTGTCTAGTCACACATTAGTGCTACCTAAGTGATTGGAAAGTTGGAGAACAACTTCAACCTACAATTTGTGTAAGGTGTTGCAGTGATTGTATAATTCCTTTGTCATTGATATCCAGGATGAACTCGAGGCATGGAAGGTCATCCTCTCAACATTCAATCCTTGTTCCTTGAACCAATAGTATATTGTCAAAGATAATGTGACCTCAATATCATGTATTGATTCACATGTGTATGTGCATCTGTTTCTCTATCTCGCTTATCAAGTGTCCAGGATATCATACTCCAGTAGGAGGGACAAATCCCATGTCTATCACTTGTATTTTATCTCCATGTCTCAAAGTCACCCAATTATCACCATTATAACAACCCATGTTTTAGGACTAAGTTTGATGATGTCAAAGCATACCCAACGACATGTGACGAGTGTAGTGATTTCAGGTCTAAGAATCACAATCACCACCTTCACTATGAGAGATGATTGTGACTACCATAACCATGTGTCACTCTCAAGGTGGGTTTGCCCAACACACTGTTCTCTAACATGTATATGTGTGCTTGGTTTGATATTGCCATATCATGGCTTAGTGAGACTCAGTCATCAACCAACTCACACTCCAGTATTAAGTGTTACTAGTGTCTATCTACCTTCCACAGTACCAACTGACTAGAGACATAATGTGAATATGTATATGTACTCTTAACATCCGTATGATCTCATTTCCACAAGGCTAATAGTTGAAGACTTATGTCATTGAGTAATATTGTTCTCTAGACATTCATAGTGTTTCCTCATCATCTCATATTTGAATGAAACAAAATGAATTGGAATCTTGTTTTATGAATATTAATAAAATCCTTTAAGGTATATGCCATGTCAATCTTCATATGATTGTCTCTATGGGCATACTTTACCAATAGGATCCCATTTTCACTTAGAGCGAATAACCAACGAATCTCATCCTTAGTGACCTAAACATGTCCAACATTCTTCTGTTGTGCTAGTGTTGATTTAGTGGGTTAGCAACACTTTGCTTATAGTTTGTATACTGCATGTTCCTAATATCTTCGTTGTACGATTTATCGTATGAGACGGAACTGTCGTCATATGATATCTTTATATTCCTTGCCTAACAATTAGCTCCATTGTTGTCACAATATTTCTAGTGAGTCATCAATGGTTGGAACATCTATAAGTTCATCATATGAACCTTTAGATCCATATAGTATCACTCTATGTTCATAACACAACTATACTTGGATTCTATTGTATAAATAGGATTAATTGCTATAAGTTCGGAAGTTTTCCAACTAATAATATCCTTTTCTCTTTAAAATCAAACAGATTTCATTGTGATCTCATTGTCATTTATGGAAGCTTTCATCTATGTAATTCCTTACACCCAACTCTTCCTTTTATTTTTATCCTATTGATTAGCAATCTATCTTTAGTCACTTCTCAAGTACTAATGGATATCTACAATGACTTTCAAATAACCCTTATTGGAGTTTATATCATCTTGTCATGTTCAATACATATAAGATTATATGGGATAGGCGTGTTCATATCTTACATGATAGATTCATTGTTGGGTTGGTCCATGGAATCTTATTCATGATATTTCCATCCTTCACAAGAATCAGAATATAGAGTTCATGCGAGACTAATCTGAATTCTCTCTCATTGAATCCTTCCATGTTGAACTCTTTCAACACATTGCTATTGTATGTGCTTAAACTTCCACTGTGACACATTCAAGAACTATCTCATAGGACTAGATCCTAATCTCATAAGATGTTTCACTCATTCCTTCATTGTTGAAGGTGTTTTCATGCCAGATCTCAATATCCTATATTGAAATGTTATTCCTCATCAGATGTGGAATATTCATATATGCTCCCAATACATCTTTTGTAATCACAAAGTTTATCTTGATTCAAGTCAAACTCTTTGACTATCTTGTCAAATCAAAAGATCCCATCTCTGAGATGCTTGTTTCAATCCCAGATTGAACTCTGTAGTTTATAGACTTTATTTGCATTCCTTAAAGTTATGAAACCTTTTAGGTTGTGTCACATACACATCCTCTGATGCATTCCTTTCAAGGAATCTGATTTCTATCTTCATATGCAAAATCTCTTAGTCTATATTAACTTACAACAAAAAGCATGACAATTGATAAAGGAATCTCTATCATGTTCAACAACTTGAACTGATTTGAAAACCTTATACAACCAATTTGTCCTTTTATGCCATACATGTAGGTCTTTTCCACAAGACCCCGTTGAACCCTATGGGTATTACCCATTAGGTGGCACTACTAAGGCCCTACCTTGCTAGTTTACATGGACTTAATAGTGGCCTTGAGCCATTACTTAGTTTATGGTATTTTGTAGCTTCTAGTTTACTAGTTGGCCCATCTAATTATGACCAACCTATTTGAATTGTTGGATTCTCAATCCTCTAATCTCAGATGTGTTCTACTAAAGCTATTTTATTTTGTGTCACTTGATGAACTTGAGATTACACAACATCTTGTGATTCTCTTAGTTCTAACAGTACCACTTTGTTGACCTCGAACATTTCTAGTTCTACTATTAACTCTCACTGATTCTTTAGGAACTCAATTATCCTATCAACAAAACAATTTTGTTATTGGATTGGGATTATTAGTAATATTAAAAAATTATGGTTTATGGATAAACCTTCTTCAAAAAACTACTTTCTTTAATTAGTTTCCATCCTTTAGACATATTGGGACATTTCCAAATCATATCATATATGATGTCTTATAAACCATTCAGAGGGTACATCATTTAGTGATAGCTTTCTATAGAATGTAAGAAGATTAGATTAATTGATAATTATATCATGACTCATCATGGTATAGTTCCTTCATTCTGACACATCATCATACTTAGATGGATTTGACTTCTGATACATTGTCACAGTCCTTTTAGAAGGTTATCAAGGTATCGATGCAAAGTATTTCAATATTTGATATCATCAAAGTTTCTTAATACTTTCATCAAAGTCATACTTCATCTATAATCTCCTTAAACATTTCAAGAGATTTCCATTTTATTGAGTACATATCATCATATTACCAATAAATAAATATGAGGTATGAATAATCATCTATAGCATTCATTCTATAAGATCTTCATCAATCATCTGTACGAAGTCTAGTGAAAACTTATCCTCCCAATAAAGCTTTAGTGAAGGATGTTATGTCATGTTATTTACAAACAAGAATTGCATATTTCCCTAGGTTCAATAACAAGGGAATCAAGATTAACATCAATATGTATTCTAGTGATACATCTCTTGTCTGTACATCCAAGGTGACTATTACTAATGATAATCTTGAGTCATCAATTATAATCCTTTGGTAAAAACATTCATTTCTGGATCATTTTGCATAAATATTGCAAGATGTTATAGGGAAAATGTCATACAAGATCATATCTTTGAAATAGAAGCACTAATAATTCTTTCCTAATAATCATCCTTGTCCATATTGGATTCATAAATAGAATGTTTATATTCTAATGGCATAATGAAACAATATTTCTAATAACTCTATTACATGCCCATTGGGCTAAGATGAATTTAAATGTAGACTTTGGCTTCGGCAACACTTTCTCCGCCTTCTACATCTTTATCCTTCTATGAGGGCTTTTACTTCTTGTCAGATCCTAAACATCAGTATGCCAGATCTCTCATCTAGTATCATATACAAAAATTTAAGAAGTAATCAAATTTATCTTATATTGTTTATACCTAAAATGGAGGCCTTAGTGCCATCCTTCTTCATCTTTAGTTCATATAATTAGAATGGGCAATTTCTCTTCCAATGTCTAGGCCGGTGACAATGGTGACAATCGTCACTTTTCTTTACTCCTCCATTTGCCTTGAGATCTGAAGACTTGGGCTTCTGGCTAGCTTTAGAACGCTTGTTAGCTTTGCCTTTTCCTTTAGACTTTCCATTTGTCTTGTTGATCATCATCACAAACTAGGGTTTGTCTTTCTTCATTTGTGTCTTAGCTGATCTCAAACTGCCTAACAAATCTGTCAATACTTTTTCAAAGTCATTCGTGTTGTAGTTCATGACAAACTGACCATATGACTTTGGTAGAGACTACAAAATCACATCAGTGGACAAATCTTGACCCAAGGGGAATCATAGTCTAGCTAGGTTCTCTACAAATCCAATGAGCTTGAGAACATGAGGACCTACTAGATCTCCTTCTGTCATGTTGCACTTAAACAACACCTTAGAGACATCATATCTTTCCTATCTTTCCAGATCTTGGTACATGTTCTTGAGATGTGTGACCATCTCAATCACTCACATGTTCTCATGTTGCCTTTGCAACTCATGGTTCATGGAGCATAACATCAGACACTTGACATCCACGACATCTTTAGTATACTTCTTATAAGCATCATTGTCAACCCGTGGAGCATTTTGAGCTAGTTTTTCTGGTTTTGGTGTTTCTAGGACATAGAGCTTGCACTCTTGTGTAAGAACAATTCTTAGTGTCCTGAACCAATCGTGGAAGTTTTTCCCAGTAATTTTGTCCTTCTCAAGGATAGATAACATAGAAAAGTGATTATTGTTTGTTTCCATTTGATTCTATAAAATAATTTGGAATTTCGTCAAAAACTCAATTTTGATTTGATTTAGTTTTATTAAAGTTTGGACAATAATAATTAGGTCTTTCATTAATTATCATTCTCATTATTTTTTTTCAAATTGATAACTCTCAAGTATCAATTCAAAAAATTGTAGCGAACAATTTTCTAATTAGCCAAGATCCATATTTCGTCAAATCATGAGTCGGCTTTTGATGATCGCCCATAACTTGATTATTTAGGTAGGCCATCATGCCAATTGCATCACATGCAATTCTTGGTCCATCAAGATTTTATGTATATTGCTATTGGAAAGCATCTTAGACTTAATATATTTGAGTGAGGGATTTTACATATATCATATATATACATATATTGTATCCAATCACCACATATATAGTAATATCATATATATACATGCTATATCCCACAATGTAAACTTGAAATATAAAACAAAAAGTGATGGTTATGGCCATGTCTACCTATAGTTCCTTAGAGCCACAAGGAATTACTACCACCTAGGTCAATCATCACATCATATGTATGAACCTACTATTGGTGTAGACCTGTGCTTTCCAATCTAGGTAGATCGGTTCAACCCCTGAATCAGTCGTCTCGCCTCTTGGCCATTCGATTGGTCCTCCTATCCAATTGATATTTGGACACCTTCCATACGGTCGGTTGGACCTTCTAGGATAGTTGTCTGGCCTCCTCGATTTTCCAAACGGTTGTCTCGTCTCACAAACTGGCTGTCTCATCTTCCTATAATCATCTTCCTCATTGGTGCAAGAAAAGAAAGCATCATATTGCTACTTTATTACATTGAATAAGAGAAACATAGAGTTACATTTGAGGGGAGCAAAGGTAGGAAAGCATTAACTTTACATTGGGAAGAGGGAGGTAGAGGCTCGATACTAAGACTAAGAAAACAAGAAACAAACCATCCAACCACACATAGATATAGGGTATTGGCCATAATCACGCGACACATCCACCATCAAAACCGCTTTTAGGGCAACGCGTGTATATTGCATATATATATATATATACATATATATACATATATATACATATATATACATATACATATATATACATATATATACATATATATATATATTTTTTATTTATTTTTATATATATATATACATATATATGTCAGTTTGGGATTATGTGGTCTTTGATCGGATATGCATATGAGATCAGTTTAAATATTCACATCGTACGCAATTAATAAATAGTAAAACTAAAAATCCAATCATATCGATTATCTTAAAATATAGTAAATTGACATGGCTCTAATACCATTGTTGGGAAATACGGGCACATAGTATAGCAGCAGAAATAAAAATTTTATCTATACCTGGTCATGGAGCAAGTCCAGCAACAAAACTCACTTCTTTGCAACTGTGAACTAGTTGACCTTAGATGGTGGATGTGTAGCTTCTAATCTCCACAACGAGTGTAGTGCTTTGTGGTCTCGCTACAGACTGCAAGCTATAATTGTCCTCCTAGCATCAGCCAAAGGAACCCTACCTCTATAGTAGTCCATAAGGACCAACTAGAACTCCTATCGTTCACCAAGAAAGGACAGGAAGGATTTGTCCCTCTCAGTGGTGTACTAGTCACCAACCTGCTCTCCCAATAACAACGATCACCAGTTGTTTCTCTCCCATAGCTATACATCCCTGTCAGGTAGGACTTGCTTGGGCTCTCTCAGTTACCACAACCTGAGAGGACAATAGTTTCCAGAGGAACTTGTTCTCATTTGTTTGTGTTGTATCTTGGGAAGCCCCGAGTATCCCTCCTTTTATAGGCAAGGTTTGGTCCAGGGTTCCCAATGTGTACATGATTGTGTGGGATTGGAAGTGATCGGAAGAACTTGAACTTTTGCAACATGGGAGATGCAAAATGGTCGTCTGGCACACCCTAATGGTCGTCTGGTGTGCAAGACGGCCGCCGCGCACTGCCAAACCGACGTTTTCCAGTTTCCCAATTAGACACAAATTTTAGCAATTTCGATTCCAATTAATATCACATTAATTTCTTTATACCTCAAGTAAAGTACAATCGAAACTATTCAGGAAACATCCAGAATATTCGTTCGGCCCAACCGAGTTGTCTCACCCAGGCGAGACGCCCATATCACTCACTAGATGTCTGTCTGGTGAGTTGAGATGAGCTGGTCGGTTTAAGGGTAGAACTTAGTCAATTC
This sequence comes from Alisma plantago-aquatica, assembly GCA_963693085.1. NCBI lineage: Eukaryota > Viridiplantae > Streptophyta > Magnoliopsida > Alismatales > Alismataceae > Alisma > Alisma plantago-aquatica. The sequence continues at coordinate 556,703,203 of OY856414.1, forward strand.
GAACTCTGATTAGCCTGACACCCACACGTTCATCTCAACACTTGAGACACATGTCTAGTTGCCCAAATGGTCGTATCACTTAGTGAGATGGTCACTTGACAGGCCTATTAGCCAATCCTTTGTTTTGTTGCATGAATTGAATACCTAAACACTTTAGTAATCAGTCCAATTATCGTTCAAGATTAAGCTCCTCTTCTAGATTAGTTTCTATGTGTGTGACCCTATAGGTCCCATATCACATGAGAAGTGAATGTCCATAACTGGCTTATGACATCACAAGCAGAGACTGGTGCCTAGTTGCACATCAGTGCTACCCAAGTGATTGGAAAGTTGGAGAAAAACGTCAACCTACAATATGGGTAAGGTGTTGCAGTAATTGTGTAATTCCTTTGTCACTAATATCCAGGATACACTCGAGGCATGGAAGGACATCCTCTCAACATTCAATCCATGTTACTTGAACCAAGAGTAGATTTTTTGAGATAATGAGACCTCAATATCATGCATTGATTCACATGTGAATGTGCATGCGTTTCTCACTCTCTCTTCTCAAGTGGCCAGGATATCATATTCCAGTAGGAGGGACAAATCCCATGTCTATCACTCACAGTCTATCCCCATGTGTTAAAGTCACCCAATCATCACCGTTATAACAACACATATTTCAAGACTGTGTTTGATGATGTCAAAGCGTACCCAACGACATGTGATGAGTGTAGTGATTTCAAGTCTAAGAATCATAATCACCACCTTCACTATGAGAGATGACTGTGACCACCACAACCATGTGTCACTCTCAAGGTGGGTCTGTCTGATACACTATTCTCTAACGTGTATATGTGTGCTTGGTTTGATATTTCCATATAATGACTTAGTGAAACTCAATCATCAATCAACTCACACTCCAGTCTTATGTGTTATTGGTGTCTATCTACCTTCCACGGTAACAACTGACTAGGGACATAATGATAATATGTATATGTACTCTTAACATTCATATGATCTCATTTCCACAATGCTGATACTTGAAGACATACGTCACTGAGTCATATTATACTCTAGACATTCATAGTTTTTCCTCATTATTTCATAATTGAATGAAACATAATGAATTGGAAGCTTGCCTTTGTGAATATTAATCAAAACCTTTAAGATATATGCCATGTCAATCATAATATGATTGGATCTATGGGCATACTTTACCAACACATGTAGACAACAATGAATGTAGTTCTGAGATGTGTGTGGTTATGACATTCAATAGTGATACATTGTTTGATCATCCCCTCAACATTGACCCTCCAAAAATTAGGGTTCCACCTAGGGAACATTCTATCTAAATAAACTTTTTCATGTTTGAATATGAAGATCCCACCATTAGAAAATAGATTAAATATATAATTAAAGCATACCTTCTTTATTTTTGTTTATATAATTGTTGCATCAGAGTCTCATGTGTCATTTATAATCCCTCTCATCTCTCTTTTCCTATTAGCGTTAAATGATCTCTCAAATTCCATAGTAATGTAGATATTTTATATTTTTCTTTTGGAACTTCTCTACCTACCTAGATGCTTCCTCACTCCTAGATACCTCCCTTGCTAATTTTTTTCATTGTGAATAACATTCTCATCCTAGCTATTCATCAATTATTCATCTTCTTGATCTAAATCCAACAACCTCTCAAAATCAATGTTGACTTTGTATACTATTTTGGCCAACAGTATAAGGAGTGGGACCCAAGAGAACCATTTCTTACATAATTTAAGAAAATAAATCATACTACCAGATACATACACAATCAAAGAATAAAAGTACTCAAGTGAAAGGGGTGCATATAGTTATCTAAAACATATTGGTAAAGCAAAATTGTGTTATAGCAGCAGAAAGGTAACTCTAGCCATTATAAAATTTGTGTTCAAGGTTGATAATGGGGCCACAAGCGGCATCTATAAAGATAAGAAATCTAATCTAAAGGGATCAGTTGTAGTGCAAAACCTATCCATCTCTAAAATTTTCCTAAGGCTACTCCTAGGAAGCACCTCCTACTTCCTAGCCCTCATGTTGTTCAATCTCTGGGTGGGTTGAAGCAACACCCAGAAGAGGGAACAAACAAAGGCAAGGACGTTAGCATAAACTGGTTATCCATAGCTTAAAGCATTATTTAAGTCAAAGAAAGATCAATTGAAGGCATTTCAACAAACAAACAACCGAAAGAGAATAGTTTCAAGAGACTTAATATGTGTAATTTCACATCAATTGAAGGTATTTCAACAAAAAGACAATTAAAGGGAATCTCTCCATATAATTTCACATCAATAATATCACAAATATAAGCAATGCACAGTGAGTGTAATACATATTAGCATATACTAAAAATGTAGCAGGAACCCATATATTCCCTATCAAGGGGCATGAGGACTAAAACCTGAGTGCCAAACAAAGTATCGTAGTTGCAGGAGGACTAAAACCTCAATGCATGGTAGGAGGACAAAAACCTCAGTGCCCAAAATATCAACTATTGTAGGAGAACTAAAACCATAGTGCATTGGTAGGAGGGATAAAACCTCAGTGCCCAAAATAATTTGGTATCAATACTTCTAGTTATGACTAGTCAATTCATACATGCAAATAGGACAGACAAGAGAAAGTACAATGAAATTCATTTTATCTCAAGTTAAGAGGATGATATCATCCATGTAAGTAGCAAAGATAGATTAAATAACCATCATTCATATATTCATATCATTTCAATCAAAATTTAGAGAAATAATCACAAAATAATAGGATTCCCTATAGGATTCATTAGTAACCAAGAAGTATTCAAGAAATACCTCATGTGGTAATTAGTTTATTATTATGGTAATAATGCCTAGATAAATTGGGAGGATACACATCTCTTGATTTGGATGTTTAGTACAGACAAACTACTACCCTCTCAAGTCTAGAAATAATGCCCTCAAACATGCACATATTATTTTTACATAGATTAGGGTTCAATTATGCCCTATGTCATGAAACCTTAGAAATAAAACCTTAAAATACCATATATTAACTTTTGATGTCATTCTAGTTAATAAGATAATATTCTCCTAATTTCAAGAATTCATTCATTAATTTCTTGATTCAAAATATAGTTATTATAAGTTTCTCATATCTTGATAAAAGAGTAAGAGAGATACAAATATTAAAAATCATTCTTGTAAAACATTGGAATTGGCAATAAAACTATTCCAATATATAGAAAAAAATCTCACAATTTTGGATCATATTTTTCCATATTTTTTGGAGCTTCTAATAAATTGTTATGGATTTTTTAAGTTCTGAGTTTTTATTGCTTTAAATGCGGAAATACTATATTGAAAGACTTTTTTACCCCCTTATCATAATTTCAAACTATATAAAATGATAGGGGTAACAATGTCACATACAAATGTGATAATTCATGTTATAAAATTAAAAAAAAATGAAAAGGACTTTTAACCCATGTGAAATAATATGTGACTTATGTAATCATAGGGAAAAAGGGTAAATGTAGCGTGAGAGTCATCTCCTTCCCCAATTTTGCACCCTAGTTGTGGCTAGGCAAGGAGCTTCTTGCACCTAAGATGAGGAAAAACACCCTAGAACACGTGTATGGGTTAGGAGTTCCCACAAAATAAGTGAGGGATTTATGGATTCTTACTGAAATTGAATTGGGTTGATATGATGTGAGGAGAGAACACTAATAGATGAGTCATGAATCAGTTCATGAGCTTTGTGATAGATTAGTTAGGGAATAGCTTGATGTGAGTGAAATATTTCCAGAGGTGTGTGGGCAAGAAAAGGGGGGTTATAGAGAGAGAGAGATTTGGGTAATAGGCTTTCTGAGGGTGGTGGCTTCAAAAAGCCTAGAGACAAATTTGGGAAAATCTCAGATGACGGAAACTAGGAGTCAGGCAAACTAACATTAGATGCATAACTTCACAAGGAAATCAATGACAAAAAATTGTGCTATTTTGTATATTGTAGAGGGAGAAAACTCTCATGGAAGTTTATGTTGCCCACTGGTTCAGACATAGAGACAAACTTAGGGAGGAAGACGGTCCCCTGGTCACAGATTCATGCAGACCTAGCATGCAATCTAATCCTATCCCTCCATGGCATGGTCTTGCATTAAGAAAGAAGATGAAGAAAATTAAATGTTATGTGACATGGGTATGTGCAAGATACTTCAGTCAATTCCAAATAGGAATAAAGTGAGATCACATATTTATTTATTTATTTTCCTAATAAAATTAACAGAGCACAAATTGTTAATACAAGATGAAAATTTTCAAGTTGACTAATTCTGACTCAAAAAATCTAAATACAAAGGAAATTTACCTTTTGAGAACTTTTAAAATACAAAACTCATAACTTGAGGGAAGTAACTTCTATTGTATTTATCTACTCCCATATTCATCTTTGTCTCAAATTTCAATTTTCTCTCTCTCACTCCCTTACCTAGTTTTTAGGAAATTCAAGATCTCAATTTTGTTCAGAACATTAGAACAACCAACAAGGAGGATACATATCAGTGACCCCATCCCAGAAATTTCAAAACCTTCCAACTACCTACACATCGGGTGGAAGCATGTAAACTCATGTAGAGGCCGCCATGTGTGACGATACCAAGGATTGCTCAAGCTACACAATTGAGGATTTGAACTTGCATCCCTACTATGGAGAGCCTGACCCTTCACCACTGGGATACAACCTCAATGGAGGGCCCCAATTTTTAAATTGAATATATTAATATGGTAAATTTTCATTTTAACCCCTACATAGGATATTACTCCAACAATTTATATTAAAGCCTCAAATATATTACTTATTAAAACTCCATGACACTTACAATCTTAATATCCTATTACCCTCTATGTCAGGGAAAACAAGTTTGAAATTAAAAGATCATAAATTAAGGGGTAAGTTAAAAAATGTACCTTGAATTGATTAAGTTACCGTCAGTTCCTTAGATTGCATATTGGTTTGTCTCATGGTTTGGTATCTCACCTTCTTCAATTACCTATATACTCCCCTCTACCTTATCTTCTCTTTCAGTGGGTTCTTTAAAAGCTTCACTTACATTTCCAATTGAAGTCTAGTTACCTGTAGGTGGTTGTTGGTCACTATTCCTTCTCCACCAAACCTCCTTCAACTTCATTACTTCTAATCCATCATTGTTTGTAGTCTTATCAGTCTACATCATATATATATATATATATATATATATATATATATATATATATATATATATGTTTGTGTGTGTGTGTGTGCATGTGTTCAGATAAAGACATATAAAGACACACATATATACATACATATAACTTAATTTTAATGAGAAACGTCATTTTAATTGGTCTTCTCTTCTATGGTGTCAAACTTTTTATTAAATATTCAAATTCAAGTTTAAATTTGTATCCATTAGGTTCATTTTCTTGCCTTTGAGACTATTAATTTTATGCTTAACTTTCTCTTCCTAAGTTATTGATCTTTTCATTTTCTCTATTTTATGTTTTATATCCACCTTACATTCTAACATCTCATTTGTTCTCTTCAACCAGATGTTTGGTAGAAGTACGAGAAGAAGTACGTTCAGTTAGTTCCATACCAACTTACCATAAATACTCAAACACATGGTCAGGGTACCAGAATAATAAGTATGATCAATATGCGTAACGTTCTGATTATGTTAGACATTTGGGTTATCTTGTAACCCTAAATCATATATTCCTTATAAACTATTCTAGTATAGCTTTTGAAACCACATTGTGATAAGCATCCTTCTAGTTAATAGGAATATTGACCATTATAATAGCCTTAGACTAAACTTGACTTAATGTAACAAATGTCACCTTCTAAACAAAAAGTCAAGAATCATGGTTATTTTTTTGTTTATACATCACAAATAAAAGTAAACCATGATTCGTCAACCATCAATGTATTTCTATCAATAATCCAATTTACAAACCAAATTTGACAAAAGTATAACAATTTGTTATGCCAAATTCTATTTACAACAAGTTCCATATACAAAGTAAACAACATGCATTAAGACAAAACTCACACTGATACCCAAGAAAGTGAGAGTACATGGAATATATTATTAACTAATTTCTATTTTTAATTCTTTCTCATCTTGATCTTTTTATCATTTTTATTTTACCTTAAAATATTTAAAGCCACTAGCTAGAATCATCTCTCATAGTGATAGTGGTGATTTTGGTTCTTAGACCTAAAATTTATACACTTATCACATGTCATTCAATGAACTTTGACATCATCCAATGTGACCTTGAATAAGGATTACCATAAAGGTGATGCTCAGATACATTGTGACACATGATGATCGGCTATGAGTGATGATATGGAATTTGTCCCTCTTATTGGAATTCATATTGCTAGCCACTTGATAAGAGAGACTAAAAAATGTATGGCCAAACTCATGTGAATCAATATATGATATGTGAGCTCACATGCATCTCAAACAGTATGCTTTAGTTCAAAGAACATGGATTGAATGTTAAGAGGATGATGATTACATGCCTCAAGTTCAATTTGGATATCAGAGACAAAGGAACTATATGATCATTGTAACACTAATCATGAATTCTAGGTTGAAGTTATTTTCCAACTTTCCAATTACTTTAGTAGCAATGATGTATTACTAGGTACCACTCATTGCTGGTGGTATCATAAATTAGTATGGATATTTGCTGCCAATGTAATTTGGGACCTATAGGGTCACACCCATAGGATACACCTAGAATAGGAGTTTACTCATGAATAAAGTTTGACTTAATTACTAAAGTGTTTAAGTAATCTAAACAACAATGGTTGAACGTTGGCCGACTGGAATCTAAATTGGCCAGTGTAAATTGTGATTTGACCGATTTTGTGATGTCTAGCATACATGTTCATAGACTTGTAAAATTCTCTTTCAATATACAATTGTAATTCATGTTGTAATAATATACATGTTGAATGCTGAGATGTGTTATGGTGTATGTATAGTTGTTTGTTCATGTATGTGTATGTCGCTTCCGCATTGCTCTCTGACATGATTGGATGATGTTTTTGGATTTTGACATCTCATTCCCAATAGGGTTTGGAGAAGTCAAAATCCGGGGATGTTACAGGTTTAGATTGTCAATCGATCAGTTGAGCAATCACTAAGACTAGACCAAGGATTGATTTTGACATCATGTTGTGCATTAATCATCACATTGAAAGCCAATTTTATTACAAATAAGAAACACAATGAACTGACTGATTCAAGTGTTGAATAGACCGATTTTCATGTGAGTTTACCGATTTAGAAATAAAATGATCGTTTCATGTTTTGCAGCTTCTAGAAAATTCATGAAATTCTATCTCTACAACTCTTATATATATATATATATATATATATATATATATATATATATTATTTGCTAATATATGATAGATTTTCTCTTAAAGATAGTTAAGAACTTGGCATTGACTTAAATAAATGCATTTTAAGTATTTAGTTTATTCCACAAATTTGATGTCCTAAATGATAGAATTATCTATTAGATTTGTAGGGTGATATCTTTATTTTCATTTTAAACTAAGATGGTATATTCTACTGTGATACAATCTCCTTAGCATGAGTGGAAAGTTTCCAATCAATGGGGCTCTATATTGGTCTCATGTGGTCAATTCAAATGCTTTAAGACATAACTAAATGTGGCACATAGGTTAATATAAAGAAGATATACTTAGAATGATTCAATTGAGAATGTTAAGGTGCTATGACTTTCCTACATGGGGTTGTTATTGGATTAGTCCTTCTCATGTAGATGTAACTAGATATAAATTACAGTGTACAATTAATAAAATTCAAGTTTGTTTTTAATGGAACTGACTTTGGTAATTTGATCGACGGACAAAGGGATCTTTATCTACTATGGTTTTTTTTTATGAGGTTTTACGAAGAATGAAATTTTTATATGTGTTTCGCTTACAATATTTTGATCACTTTTATTGAGAATATGATGTTTTGCTTCTTAACTAGGATATTGCTTTAGAGTTCTTTTCTAATAGTTGGTATTTATGCTAACTAAAAGGGAGATTCCTAGATTTATGAGTATTGGTTGGCGTGTGGTGGTTTTAATGTTGGAAGGCAAGTATATGAGAGGACTCATAGGTCTAATCCCTTTGCATCTTTCTATGAATAATATTAACTTGTATATGATAAATTATTTGATGTTTATATTTGATATGAAGGGTGCCTATTTTATTTGGGATAACATGCAAGATGCATTAAGTTTACCAATTGTAAGATTTGTAGAGCCTTAATGATAACTCTTATGTTTCATAGCTGACATGAGCACATTGGTGAAGTTTATTACACCTTGTATAGTGATCATGAAATCCTTCGTTCCACCCTAAAATGGGTTGTTATCATGAAATCCTCCATGTCACCGTAAAATGTGTTGGTAGGAGAAAGAATATTCATTTACATTTATTAATGCCTAGGCTAATCATCCATGTTTTGCTAGTATTTTTCAAAGTTCTTTAGATGAAGAAGTTCATGTTTGTCCTATTTACAGAGTGGTGTAAGGTTGGAGATGAAAATATTGGATATTTTTTCAAACTCGGGCTCACTTCCTAACGATATTAGTCTTATATCTATGTATCATGTGTGTATATATAGGTATGTACTCACTACCTGCGCAGGTAACTAAGTTTTGTTACTCGTGGATCTATTTTGTATTAGGAAGGAACATAATTGAAATGAGACAGCCAAAATTGTAATAGAAATATTATTTATGTAAATACAACATGAAATTTTTATTGTCCTTTTAAAATAATAAAAATGATATTTATGACAAAATTGTATACAATTTACGGTGTATTACAAAATGAGTCTGTCTATTACAATTTTGGTCATCTCATTACAATTTTGGCTATCTCATTACAAATATGTGCCTTCCTATTACAAAATAGATGCATGGGTAACTAACCTTAGTTACCCACACGGGTAGTGAATTCATGCCCATATATATATATATATATATATATATATATATATATATATATATATATGTGTGTGTGTGTGTGTGTGTGTGTGTGTGTACCATACACATTGTGAGTGATGCTACATAAAGATGATCTCTGATTTGTAAGTAAGGGAAGCATGGGATTTGTAATATTATCATGTTTCAAAATGCAGGATCATGGTCAAGTCATATTAGATCAACTACATGAAATAATGCAATATTCCCAAGTCATATGATAAAGAAGAGTATAAGGTAGATTAGGTGGAATTTTAGTGATACATACAAGCATATATGATAAGAATATTATAAAAAACTGAATATTCGATACTAAATCTATATTGAGCTATAATTCAAATTTTCCCCTTAGCTTGAGTTTATTTAAAGTGGTCCTTTCCTCCAAGCCTTATTTGATTGTTTTGATCAATTATCATATGCCTTGATGATAATTAATCTCTTGACAAAGCTCCTATGTCTAAATTAATTCCTTCTCATAATTTGATGAAATATTTATAACCCACTCCCTACAATTATTTTCATGAGTCTCTTTGATATTGTCTAGTACAATTTGAAATCATTATGCTCAAATAATTTGGTTTAAACTTGAGAAAGTAATGGATTTCCCCTATCACACTAAAAATGAACTGAATTATTATATATTGATATTTGTATTACTTAAGAGAGTAATACTAGTAGACATTTCAAAAACAAAATATGGGAGTTAGTTTTTCAATAACTTTGATTTATACAAACTAGTGGCAAGGTTCAAATTTTGGGCCCAAAGGATTAAAAATGTAAGAGATTAAATCTCAGAGATAATGAGATTAAGGTGCAAAATTGTCTAAATGAATTTTAACTCTGGGTTAAATAAGGGTTGACCGACGCAGACCCGTGTTGCAACACAAAGTCTTCTTCTCCATGCACACAACTCCTGTTACAGGAAGAATGATGATAATCCTCCCCGCCTTCTCTTTCATTCATCCCTCTCTCTCTCTCGATCTAGTTGCCTTTGTTGATTCTTTTTCTCCCTCAATAGCTTGTCAAGAAGTGAATTAAACCTAACTTGGTGTTGCCACCACCAGTCTCTTTCTCGACAGGAAATTGCAATGTCGATGATAGTTACTCTGACATCGAGTAACAATGACCAAAGTATCCAATTCCCGCCCCCTCTATAGATTCTTCTTATCACCCCAACGGCTAAACTAAATGATGCCTCCAACCCTTGAAATTCCCCGTCACCCTATTCGTCTCGCTACAACTTAGAAAACACCGGACTAATGGCTAGATACACCACCTTTGGTGACTCATGACTAGTTTTTCTACACATCAAAGTCACTCCTTCCTCTCCATACAAAACCCTAGAGTAACCCCTAGGTTATATAAGAGATCTCAACCTAGGATCAATGAACCCTAGCATGACCTATAATTGATAAAGCCAAGCCTGAAAGTGCACATCTCCACAAAACTACTACCATATCGACATTGCCTACCGCACCTCGTCAATTTCCCTATGACATCCTTGCTACTATGTAGGACTCCAAAAATATGTACAACCTCTCATGATCCCAGTTATCACCAGACTTCACACCGACCACCAACAATTCCAATCCAACTTTAATAAAATTTGAGAATGCCTTTGAGTTACCCTAGTTCTGCAATGAACATCCTATATCTAATGACCACTTCTTCAACCATGACAGACTCTAGCCCATCAGTGCATAGCCAACTAAGATCATGCACCCAAAATGAGCCTTCTTCATCATCACTACCTGGATCACCTCTGCTGAAGGCAATGGAGGCAAAAGATGGGTGCATTCTAGTTCCCTCCACATGGGGTTGGACAAACAAGTGTTAATTTACCGGGAAATGTGTTGGTTTGTACATAGTATAATACAAGTACACATCTTAAAACTCATCTTTGTGGCTTTTAATTATTCTACAAAATCATAATGCATCCGTAGAAATATGAATAACACCAACATAATCACATTTAACTTAACCTATAAGTATGGTGAGAAAGAAAATATATGTAAAATCTTGCTAATTGTGAATATGAATTATTCAAATGTGAACATATAAATGACTTAAACACCTTAATGTAGCATACTTAAATATTATTTTACATATTGTATAATAATTAATAATTATGCATTCACATATGTAAGTACAAGGAAATTAAACCCTTGATTTGTATACTTACACGCATATGGTATATTTTATAGAAAAGAGGATATATGTAGATTTTTGAGAGAAAAAATATAAAAGTGTATTTGAACCATAAGTGAGGTTACTTACCCTCAACAATCCAAACAAGTACTAAAGATATTAAGATACTCGTATACATATTTGAAACCTAGAAATGATAATATGACTAGAATGTATTTTGGATATTAACCCTAGATATCCCTAACAAGCGTAGATGGACATCATTGAGTCTAGTAACTAGATAGATTCTATTATATATAAGATAGAGAAAAACATTTTAAGATATAATCTAGAGGTAATGTAATATAACAACCGGTTATATAATATTAATTATATGTATAACCTAGCTAGAAATCCTAGAAATAAGAATAATGGAAATTATGAACCTAGATGGAAAACCCTAGTCATGAATAACAAAATGTAAAACGAATACCAACTATTTTCAAGCCAATAGTAACCAATATCATTCTAAATTTGTTGATCTCCCTCTTGATTGTCCCTTAGATTCAATACTTGAAGTTTTTTGCAATTTGGATACTTATGATTAGAGGTAAAAAAAATAGTACATTTGAAAAGCTTATTCCCTCTTGAAGCATGCATAGTAGATAGGTGATGCAACACTATTTTAGGGCTTCGCCTTCTGTCTTATTGCAATTTAATCATATGCAAATTTGTTATTTTAAATTTTATTCCCTCAATATGCATATTTTTTCAAATGTAGTTATGGATGTTCTTTGCATATTTTTCAGGTACTTGTACCACACTTGTATGGATTGGAGAGAAGGAGGGTGATCCTAAGGTTCCTCCAACATTGGAGGGGTCCAAGTAAGGTCCAAGAACTTCCCCAACCTACCCCAATATCCAAGACTCAATTTTAGCAAATAAGTCCATTGAAATCTAAAGTTCAACAACAAAGTGCGGCTAAAGACCCCAACATGGTCGTTGTGCCAAGGACCGGCCATGATGGCCAAGTAAAAATCACAGAGAAATCATATAGTTCAACATTGAAGAAGAAGCTCAGTAGAAAGGTCATTCAAGACAACACAACCATGCTAAGAAGGACACATAATGTATGTGTTTCCCAGCACGACTGTGTTGCCAAGTCTCAGCATGAGCATTCTCAACAGAACGACCAACCCTTTCCTCAGCCAGGATGGCCATGTGACTCACCATTTGGACGTGTGGCCAGTGACCCACCATGGACTTAGTGATCACCACAATCATTCCACCATCCTTCCAAAATCCCAAATCAACCTGTCATTTTTTCTCATTTTCACCTTGACTGTTCCACCTCACCATGACCATTCCACACACTACCTACCACAACTGTGCTACCAGAAAACCTACCCAATTTTTCCATTGTTCTACTCATTCTATCCTTCACTTGACCTAGTGCTTCCCCATGACCTATATACATGAGTGGAAGATAGAGCTCAGGTCTAGCTACCTTCTACCCCATCTTAGCTCCCCCATTTCATACCTTAGCCATTCCATCACTTCCCTACCCCATTTCACCTCCATTTCACCATTTCCACCACCAAAACCCTAGTTTTCTAGAGCATTGACCACTTTTCACCACCATCCCATACCATTCCACCTTATAGGAGGGAAGAGCACGTCCTTGCAGATACTAGAGAGGGATATTTTTTTCATCTACACCAAGCTCCATATCTACTTCTACCTCTTTCTTCTCCATTTCTGTATTTGCTTATTCTATGAGTAGCTAGGTCCCTTAGGTGGGTTGTTTGGGGTAAAAAATGTTACTTCATACCATGTTGAGGGAAGTTATATTTAAATAATGTAATTTTTTTAGCTAATGATTATGTTTTATTTCTATCTCACTTCCCATAAATTGCTTTGTGGTTTGTGATTGAAATCACCTACAAATTTAGGAAAATTTCTAATGTGTAGCTCTTTTTGGGAATTGTCCTAGGTCCAATTAATGGATCCCTAGTTAGCCATTCACCTTACTACATGCTAATCAATTCTCCTACACTTAGGTGAGAGATCTAAGTAGCTAGTGTAGAAGCATTCAATGTAATTAGCTTGGAGCCTTCTCAAGACTAGAATGTAGGTGATGTGTGATCTAAAACCTCATTTCCAACTTCCATTACTACCCTCGACCAGTAATTGCCTTAGAAGCTTCTATCCTAGAAAAGTAGACTTGATTAGATCCTAATTGAATTATACCTAAACCCTAATCCAAGTGAGCCACATAAGGGTGGATATGAGGTGATAGGGACTAGTTCCCCTATACACATTTGAACCCATCCATGGCCAATTAGTAGTTTTAAACAATTGAATAGCATCTATCGTGTTGTTTGGTTTGGTATTTTAAATGAAAGAATAATAATTACATTTATGTAACCCTCAACTTAATTGAAAAGTTAATTCCCACAAACAGTCGACACTTCCCATAATTGTTTAAAATCATAATTGCCTTCTTTCTTAGATAGTCTTAGCTTAGTTAGCTCTTTACTTGCTTAATTAATCTGTTGCTTTGCTCTTGTTTTGTTCTTGCTAGGTTTGGTTTATAATTGTCCTTTAGTCCTAATTTATAGTTTAGTGTGGTGTTAGTCTTGCTTTTCTTTTCTTATTGTATTTTTCTCCTTTCTTTCTTAGCTTGTCATTTCTTGCTCATTAGAACTAATTGTCCAGGGTTAGCTTAGGTTTTGATTCTTATTCTTCATTAATTTATTTCTTTATAAACTTTAGTTTAAAAATCAAAATCAACATTCAAACCCTTCAACCCTAGACTCAGAGTAGAAACCTAGAAAAAATTAACTTAGCTCTAGTGCCCCCTTTTCTCTCTATGGATCGACCCCTAACTTGCCACTCTCCTTCATTGTAAGATGACCTCATGCACTTGCAAGTAAAGTCTATTAGTTTATGTAAGTGTGTCAAAATCTTAGTGCTTTATACATTTGAAAGACCCCAGTTGTGAGTTTGAGCTTTGAGGTGTGCATCTAATCAATAGGCTGGTTGGCCTAAAATTGTTTTAAAAATTTAGCCTTCCTCCTTGAAAAGCCACCAAGAAATAAATTCTAAAAATAGGTGTACACTCTTTAAATGTCAAAAAAAGGTAGGTTGATACCCACTAATTTAGTGTAATTATGCTTCCATGCCTCTGTATAGAGTTAAAGGACAAAGGGTCCCTCAATATACTGGGAAACTTAGTTGGTGTGTTGTTTTTATCCATAGGAGATAACACATGGCTTCCCAACAATTAGATATTGGCATGTGTTATCTATTTAAAAAATTGAACTATTGATCTCAAAAATTGACATTGAATCGTATTGACTTCGAAAACCCTTTTTACATTTGATACTTGTCTACATTAATTTATTTGCATTTTGTCATAAAAATCCCTTGTAGGTAGGTTCATACTTTTACTTTCCAATTATTGAATTTGTACCAGTCGTTTGACTAATCTATGTTTCCCTTCTTGGGTTTCATGTGTGGTTTTATTTCCTCTGGGAATTCATGGACATGTGATATGAAAGAAGACCTAGAAGAGACATGCAAGAGTTGTCCCATCTTAAAGAGTAGATAGGGCTTATGTACATTCTTAACTTTGAAATCCTATGTAGATGAATATGTGACTTTGATGTAAAGCATGATTGTAAGAAGATTTGTTTATATTTTCTGATACAATTGTGTAAGAGTTTGATGATAAGTATTGTGTATTTATATGTAATTATTTGAAGTCTTAATATAACATATGTAACACTAGAGCATGGTTCTTGCAATATTAGAGTCCATAATAAAAATGTGCATTTATATCATGTTTGGTGTCACATGTAATCACAAAGTTTATATGAGTGTGTAAAATCATACAAAATTCATCACTTGAATGTAAGGGTGTCATTTAGTTCAATATATCAAATTTGGGTTTCCACATTGAATAAGAGGAACAAGATACAAATCTGATCAAATGAGCATTTCCAACAAAATTAAAAGATCAAAAGATCCATTCCAGTAATCTAGATTATATTCAGGCCAATCAAATATGAAAGAGGATTTTTTTTAGAAAACTAGTGACTACTACTTATTCCTACTGCTCTCTATCACAGGTAAACAACAAGTTAATTTTTACATCAGTGTGCTCAAGGAACCAACTAGGTTTATTAGTAGAGAAAGTAAAAGAGGTACTACATGATTGTGCATGCTTAGCTAAAGCATCAGAAACACGTTTTATTTCTCTAGGAAGATGAATAATCCTCATTCCTTGATAGATCCTCAGAAGTCCCTTGATCCGACTAACATAGGGTTTATATTTCAAAAAAGAAGCATCATCCTCTTTGATTAACGACACTACTTGTGTCGAGTTAGAGCAAAGGACAGTGTTCTCCAACTTATGTATAATGATGATCTCCATACCTTTGATAATTGCTTGCAATTATACCTCCAGAGTTTTGGAGTTGTAGGATGAGAACCCACCACCAAGGTAGCATACGTCCAATTTATTGACTACGTGAAAGCCAAGACCCGTAAGGCTCGAATTTGTTTGGTAGGAGGCATCCACCATGAAAAAGAAGTTGGCACCTAGTGGCACAGAGCAACTAGAAGCATGAACATGTGAGTGTTTTGCAGATACGCTATCCATGTTGGTGATTTGCATTATAGAGGAAGCACGACTGCAAATGAAGGAAACTTTTGAAGTAGATTCCAAAATATTAATATGAGCTTGATCATTGAGACATGTCCAAGCATGCAAGCATGTTACCTGGTAGATTGAGGGTGTTTCCAAGTTATCCTTAGGCAATTGAACAATAGAAGATATCCAAGCATCCTCATCAAGGTTGAAGAAGGCAATATCTGAGACAAGTTCGAGCCATACCGACTTATTGAATGTGCAATCCCATAAAGCATGCAGCAAGGTATCCCATCCATTATTACATAGTAGGCATACATTACTGACTTCAATGTGGCGACATTGTTTCTCTACATTTTTTAGTAGAGATTTGTGTTGAAGGATCTAGAGGAATACCCACAGTTTGGCTGATAGTTTCCACTTCCAAACGTCATTCCACTTTCCTGGAGTCTGAACCTCTTTACGTCCATGAACCCATCTATAGTTTGATCGAGAGGATAGGTATCCCTTATGTTCTAATGGCCTGGTCTAGAGGTCATGTCCATAGTTTGCATCCTAGATAGGTAGATATTGAATAATCATCCAAGTAGAGGTGGGTAGGTACTATTGTATGAAGTCTCAATCCCACTCTCCATGAGCATGTCACATAGGACCAACTTGTATGGTCTCTAGATCTCTTGGAATCTGGAAATCAGGTTGAATTTCACACACTGATTTATCGAGAAGCCACAGACCAGTCCTAATATTGGTGGACTCACCATCATTAACTTCCTTGTATAAAAGGTTATGGATATTTATGAAGTTTTTCTTGATAAAACTCCATGTGTGTAAACAATTCTTCTTAACAAAAGAGTCGTTTCTAACATATTTTTTCCTTCATAACCTGCACCCAGGTTCTTGAGGGGTGATTGAGAAAGGTCCAAATATTCTTGAGCATGAGCACCTAGTTCTGGTTGCATGCATCTTTGATGCCCAGGCCACCAAAGTCCTTGTTACATGTTACCTTTTTCCATGAAATCAGAGATAATTTCCTCTACTCCCAATATCTAGACCAGGTGAATTTATGGACATGCTTGTTGATATCATCACACAATGATGGGAAGAGTTGTATTGATTGCATGGTGTAGCTAGGAATTGCTTGGAGGGTAGATTTCACCAGTGTGATCCATCCAGAAAGGTTTAGATTTCGTATGGACCAGTAGTTCATGCGAGCACAAATAGAGGAGTTGATATGTGCATGACTGTCCTTGTTGACTCTTTGATGTAGGATGGGAATGCCCATGTATTTCCCAAGATCTAAAGTCCAAGATATTCCTAGCTTTCTGTTGATGGCACCAACCATGGGCCTTGGGGTGTTGGAGTTGAAGAACCATTTTGATTTTTCACAAGGAAATTTCTTGTTCGGAGACAAGATAAAATCTAGAAAGGGTATCTTTGATAGTCTTGACTTGGGCCAGTGAGGCTTCCCCCATTAGCAGTATATTGTCTGCAAAAATGCTCAACAAGGACTTTTTTTAATGAGTTTAAAACATCCATTGTTGAGAGAGATAGGTCAGAGATCATTGCAAGACTCTGGGGCCTTCACTTTGGGAATTAACACCATGAGGGAATCCATGAGAAAGTGTTCAATTTGTTCTGAGGAAAAGACTTCCGTGAAAGTTTGTACTATAGAATTTCTAGTTGTGCTCCCATTACTTTGTAGAAACTCATTATAAACTCTATCTGGTCCAGGTGCCTTGGATGAGGCCGTCAGGAATACATTTATTTTTATTTTTATTTCTTATGCTTCAAGTGTGATGCCTCGCGCCACAACGAAATGAGATAACTCAAAACAAAATTACAGAAAGAGATTAACAGACTTATTAGCAGAAAACACTAAAAATTTAAAACCTTTTTTCATAAAACTGTCATATAGAGAGAACATTTACACTTGAGTGCTTTCATGCCTCAAAGAATTCACAAGGCATGTTGTCAACATGTAACAAGGGCATTGTTCTAGAACGTATATACGTGATTCCATCATAGCTGATATACAACAAGCACATAAGAAGTACACATTCGCAAAACATCTACAAAACTTTCCCCAAGGACCCGTGTGTACAGGGATGACTCTAGGACTCTACCAACAAAGACAACTAGCAACAATTCCAACCTTATTAGCTACTGCTCCTCTGGCTTTTGCTCAACCTCATCTACACGATCTCTACTTCCTTGTGTACGTCCACCTAAAAAGGTTGTTAACCAACAGGGTGAGACACACAGTGCCAGCGAGAGATATAACTCTCTGCCAACTTTATTATTATCAAAAATAAGATAAACTGGGTAGTATTATAATATAGACAAGGAAGGATGATTACTATTGAATTATGAATCATTTTAATAATTAAAAAGGAATATGAAGAACATGAATATTCTCTATCAACAACATTGTATAAATATCAAGCAAGGCCTCAACCAATATTTTTGTATTTGATCCTATAAAATGATGCTACACAGATAATTATGTATTCATTATGCCATGAGCATTTGAATCGTACCATCCAAACCCAACTGACCACTATACAAATATATAGTCAGTGCCATACAATGTCTAATGGAAGAGCTAGAATCCACGACCTCACCTTCCTCAGTCAGCACGAGTAAACATGCAGTGACATTATGAGTCATCTACTTCCAGGGACATTTTAATCCAACTGTGCTTATTTAGCCCACCTTGGTATAGGTCACGTCAATAGAGAAATTGAGCTACATCTTACAGTAGTGCTCTTCCAGGTATAACTTACAGTCAATCATGTGATACAATTCTAGGTGTGACATACATTCAATCCTGTGTTACAATTCCAGGTATGACATACACTCAATCCTATGTTACAATTCCATTTATGACATACAATCAATCCTTAGTTACAATTCCTTTTAGGATACATGGTGGTATTCCAACTTGCACCCTGCATATTCAACAATATGTGTTCCGAGTTAAACTCATTTCACCATTCAGCAAATGTTGACACTAAATGGTTATATGGCACATGACAACTACACTATTAGATTTCACTTGATTAATTAGATCAATTTAAACATCTTTAAGCATCAATCAACTTACAACATACAATCTCTAAACAAGTTCTACATAAACAGGGTATGACTCATATTGGATTGCATCATCACTTTATATCTATTATCACTCATATGTCCATCAAAAGGACCACATGTCTATCACAAGGACCAATGTCCATTACGACATAACCACCATAGCTCATTCCTAGATATATGCATCAATCAGTATCACCTGCATGGTTAGAAACTGATAGCAAGAAGGCAAAGCATAATTATCTCATAGAATCATGCCATACATTCACATCATACACTTTAGATTATAACAATTAGGGTTTCACTTTACCCAATTATGGTTTACAAGGTTGGATCATCAACCATCTTTAGATCATCACTTCCCTCATCATTATGAGATGTGTTATAAGACATAGAAGCATGTTTCCCACTATTATTATAAATCATGTTATGTGGTTTAGAAACATAACTTTCACATCATATGTACAACTTCTCCATAGGATATCACATCATCACCATGAAACACCAACATAAACATGGTATGTCTCAACAATCACCATAGAGCATTATATCATGCCATATAACCCTAGCATCAACAAGATGCATCACTACACCACATTGGGGTATCGGTTAATGTTAGGGTATCGGCCACCACACTAAGATAGTGTATCGATCACCACACTAAGAGTGTATCGGTCACCACACTAAAATAGTGTATCGCTCACCACACTAAAATAATGTACCACTTAATCCTAGATATTGGGCTACCAACCTAGGTAGGGTATCAACCTACCGACTCAAAGATGAGTATCAGTTCATCATCTCTTGTATCAGTTATCACAACTTGTATCGGTTTATCATCTCTTGTATCAGTTTATCATCTCTTAGAGAGAGTTACAACCAAGGCACAACAAAGGCTATCAGTTTCACTATCCTTTAGGATATCTGCCTCTTCTTTGACCAAGGGTATTGTCCTACCCATCCATTAGGGTGTCGGCCTACCCACTCTACTAGGGTATTAGCCTCACCATCCCTTAGGGTATTGGCCACAGAGGTTGGTTGTATCAGTTGAACCACAAGGTAGGTGTTCCTCACCTCTAGACAAGGTGTGTCGGGCTAAGGTGTATCTATTTGCAAGGTGTGACGGGCTACACATGTATCGGATTAGGGTTACCCATGTCGGCTTCCACACTCAACTAGAGGCATCAAGGTTCAACACACTTCTTCACTATCTATCATGAGATCATGACAAACCCCATTATAAGAGGTGTATCAGTTTACACAAGAACATATCGTCCTAGCATATTGATTTGCATGCATGTTGGTTTAGCTCATCATATCGGTTTACACCTCATATCAGTTTGGTCATCTTCTACCTCAAGATGACGATACTACCAAGGCAATGAAAAGAGAAATTTATGGCAGAAACTTAACTAGTTTTATTCTCAAAAATAGATCATAAATCTAATAAGAAAATCTACTAGCATGCAAGAAAAGATAAGCTAAGAGCAACTAGCAAGATAACACGAAGAAAGGTGATAATAACAAAGTAGGGTTAGAGTTATATGACCCACCTCAAGAACAACCACCAAGCTTTAAGCTCCAAGCTCAAGGTAGAAGAAGATCCTCCTAGATCGATCTCCACAACACCTCCAAGGAGGAAGATAGGACCATGGTTAAGAAGGCAAAAGAGAAAAAGAAGGTGCCATGGTCCATGGACGAGAAGAAGAAAGAAGAAGAGAAGGAAATCTAGAAAACCATGGCTTACCTAGGAAGAAGATGAAAGAAAGCACAAGCTTCTAGCTCGCCCATCAAGCTCCAAGGGAGAGGGTTCTTCAAGCTCAAGGTCAGCCACCAAGGAGAGAAAGCAAGGATTGCTAAAAGGATTCACTTGCATGAGAAGGAAGGGATATATATGCATGGCTGATGAGAGAGAGAGAGGAAGGGAAAGGTGTCACCACCTTAGAACCCTAGAAGACATTTATCCAAGAAGAAGGGACACATGCCAAACTATGCAATAAGGTGATAGAACCTATGTCTCGCCAACTAGGTCACCATGGAAGGTCAAGGTCGACACACCCTTCCACCCCCTTCACAAATCGATAGGGATGAAACCCTAGGTCACAAGCCAATATGGCACTACTCCTAAAGTCAACACAACCCGATATGGTGCTCCTCGAGGTTCCAAAAATAGATAGGATGTCCCTTAAGACACCCTCAACCGATACCAAGCCTCTTCAAGGTAACCAAAACTAATACAAGGCCTCACCAAGGCTCTTAAGCCCGAGACAACACTCTAAAGAGCAAAGCACACTTCAAACATGTGCCCAAAACATCACCAAGGATGTCGCCACTCAAGCAAAACCAAAACAAGGCACCCAACACTCCCTCTCTCCTCTAGATGATGTCAAGAGAGAGAAGGAACACTCTAGAGGTGGCAAACTTGCATATCAACCCTCACTATGGGTAAATTGCAAGTTTGTGCCAAAACCTCGCCATAAAGCACAAACAAGGAACACCAACCTCAAGCATACCCTAATTACATCTTAAATGATTAGATCAAGGAGCTAAGAAACATGCTTAAGCAAAACAAACTTGCAAGGAATATCACTTATACAAGACCAGTTTCACTATCTGAGGTCAAGAATGTTTTGAAAAACATGAAAATGAAAAAGACATGTGGTCCAAACAATATGGGGGACGAAGGACCTATGTGGTTAACAAATTTCTTTAACAAGATTATGAAGATAAATATGATGCAAGATGAACTGAGAAATAGTACTATAGTCTCAATCTACAAAAACAAAGGAGATGTTCTGAGCCAAACTATGGCAACCCACCATGCTAAATGAGATTACTCAAAACCAAAATTTCGATCAAACACTAACCAATCATATTACCATAAAGGTATACAATTAAAACTGAAATAAACTTACTAAACATGTCAGAGAACATTTAATAGACGTCTAATATCTTATATATATACAACCATACCAGGTATCTTTACATCTTTTCCATGGTCATAACCACTACATGTATACAAAAGATAGTGTCCACGTATTTACTACATGTACAAAGCACAAGTATACTACTAAAATTTCAAGTCAATGTGCATCATCTACAAAACTTCCCACCTAGATCTGAGAGTATAGGGATGACTCTAAAACTTACTAATCAACCCACCAATCTTCTTCCTCTACAGATCTCCAAACTGCTCCTCCTCATTATCAGTGGTCTGACGTTGCTGCTGACAATCACCTAAAAAGATGTGGTGACCCACGAGGTGAGACCCATGTCCCAGCAAAATATATAACTTCTAAAAACATCTGTTTCTTATAGAATGATTATGTACTATAAACAATTATTATAGATAATGTTATAGAGTTGAAAGATTATATAACTTACATACAAGAACTTGCATAGCTACAGTCATAAGTGAAATTTATTTCTTTTACCACATTATAAACCATCTACAAATTAAAAGAAACAAGGCAAGGATCATCTTCCAATGTGAGTCGCCATAAACTCTATAAGATATGCTACGTGGATGGATTATACATTTTATTAATACCTACGTAGTTTGAGGAGTATCACTCAAACTACTAGTCGAGCATTGTGAAGTTGGAATCACCTCGTAAAAGATCTAGGATGTCTAGATGCCTAAGATCTTTTTCCCTTAGTCAGCACGAGTAACAACCGTAGTGGCACATCAGCCAAACTTCTGAAGCAACCTAGTAAGTCCTGGGTACATATGCCATGACACTATAAAGTAGGGTATAAACCCTCAAAATCTAAGACACAACCTTGACCACTCTCTAAAACCTTGGGATTTGTATGGCAGAAGTATACCCTCCCTGCACTTGCATATACTCAACAGTATACAATTCTTATCTCCTCTAGGGATTGCTTGTTTCACTATCCAACAAGTATTAACATTGAGATAGAGGGTCTTAGGGTACTACATTATTAGGGTTACAATTGATTAATTATGTCGTTTAAGTATTTTGACTGCATCCACCAAGTTACATACAAGCTCCTAAAGTGTGCTTACAAAATATTTTGTAGAATACAAATTTCAAAGATGTAAAACATATGGAATCTGTTCCACATTACTCCATTATGGTATATTCATCCATTGCCATCCATAGAAAGGACTAGATCTCAAACTAGGATGCATAATGGCCCAAAATGTCATTTAGGCAAAATAGTAATAAATTCTTGTAGAAATATCATTATCCTCTAAAATTTTACCGAGAACCCAATGATTCATAGACAAGTTATCACCCAACATTTTAGCATAAAAGTTTATCATACATAAACATTATGGTATTTCCAAGAATTAGGCATTTATATGTTCAAATGCCAACATGAATGAACTACTTTCAGTATTATTATTTCTTCTAATTATCATTTCAACACCAAAATAGTGGATACATGTATAACCATCTTGTTAACCACTATACAGTAAGATTTGAAGTGTGGGATGGACTTATGTACGTTGGGTACCAAAACAACACATATATGACATTTTTAGAAGTCATAACACCAATATTTTCATATTTTAGTGCTTGCGTGTTCAAGAAAAGATCATTCATAAAAGAAGAAACTTTCATAGGGTATAAGGAAAGCTTTAAAACTTGTATCGTCGTCATTCTCATATCAAATAGTACACAAAAAGCCATCTTTTCTCATATTATGTGTTTTCTAGAAAACGATTTACATAAAATAGGTTGTGGGTAGGAAAGAGATGCATTAAATGTTATATCACTCACATTAAGGTGAAGAAGAACGTCCAAACAGAAAGAAACCTCGAAGAAAAGAAGGAAAGTCTCGAGTTTATACTCTACAAGCTCCAAGATAGGTCCTGCCTTCAAGAACATTGTAGTTCTAGGGAAAGAGAAAAAAGAAAGAAGGTTCTTCATCCATGTGTATGAGTTTCCAACGAGGAACACCAAGGATTCCATCCATGAATGAAGAGAGAAGAAAGAAGACAATAAGAAAATGAGATTGGGGAAGAACATCTTACATGCACAAAGTAAGAAACTAGGCAATAAAGCTTTGATCTGTCCTAGAAGAGCTAGATTCAAGTCCTACAACAATATGAAGCCATGATCTAACAAATCTTAGACTGTGAGAAGCTCATCCTTCATCCATTTATGGCTTGGGATGGTCCCTCCATTAGCAAGAATGTTTTAGAGCAGAAAAATTCATTTGAGGGAAGTGAGGAGGGGTATTTATAGCTACGAGGAGAGAGAAAGGAGGTCAAAGGTAGGAAACTATTCTACCATAAGTCAAAGGTCAAGATTTTAATCTACTTGTTCAACCAGAACCACCATCAATTTGCATCCCTCAAGGAAAACTATTGGTTTTCACACACAGTGCAACCATCTAGTTCCATCCCTCAAGGAAAACCATTGGTTTGCACACTTAGTGCAACCATCGAGTTGCAACCCTCAAGGAAAACTATTGGTTTGCACACCCAGTGCAACCATCGAGTTGCAACCCTAAAGGAAAAGAATTAGTTTTCATTCCCAGTGCAGCCATCAAGTTGCAGTCCTCAAGGAAAACCATTGGTTGTTGAGAGTGCAGAATAACCATTGGTTGTTGAACCCAAACAAGCATCAGAAGGTGCAAACACCTTCACTTGCACACAAAACGAACATCA
Organism: Alisma plantago-aquatica; assembly: GCA_963693085.1. NCBI lineage: Eukaryota > Viridiplantae > Streptophyta > Magnoliopsida > Alismatales > Alismataceae > Alisma > Alisma plantago-aquatica. The sequence continues at coordinate 556,727,780 of OY856414.1, forward strand.
GGGGTTGATACCTTTAAACAACAAGGTTCGAAATCATTCAAATAGGATAAATTTATTAGATTATGAAGAACACCATGAAGCAAAATATACATGTGTTAAAATTGTTGTTCAATCCCTAGATAGGGTAAAATTCCATAAAGGTGCACACAAGTACAAAAATTTGCAAAACTTACGCAAACAAAGTCCAATTTGAACTAAATATGAAACATAGATTTTCTAGATGAGCCCAAAACATAAAGTAATGTTTAATTACGACACTAAACATCCAAATAAATCAAACAAGTATGTTTAACCATAAAACCACTTTTGGGGTTGTACATATACATACTACAAAGGTATCAAGTTGATGAGTCACTCTATGAAACCTTAGGGGAGGATTATTGAGCAAAGGCTAAGATTGATAACACATATATCATCCAACCAATTTAGTTTTATGCTAGGAAGATCAACAACATATGTTCTTTTATAAGAAGGAGGATTATGGAGAACTATAGAGAAAACAAAAGAGATCTTCATATGGTGTTTATTGATAGGACTCCTGGAGGACAGACCTATGATCAAGTGCCCAAGGAAGTGCTATGGAGGGTTTTTCATAAAAAGGGTGTGCTTGTCTAATATATTAACCTGATAAAAGACATGTATGATGGCTCAACTATAGGTGATAGGACTCCTGGAGGAGAGACACAAACTTTTCCTATCTCTATTGTAGTACATCAAAGATCGACACTCAACCCATATCTATATGTTCTTGTTATGGATGATTTGACAAAGCATAATTATAATATCCCTTTGTACATGTTATATGCTGATTGAAATTGTGTTGATTGATGAACACAAAGAAATATTAAATGATAAAGATGAACTTTAGAGAAATTCATTATAATTTAATGGATTTATGGTCAATAGAAGAAAAATTGAATATATGCATTGCAATTTTAGACAATCCAGAATTGTGAATGGTGGGGTCAAGTTGGATGGAATGGATATATCAAGACGTGGTATGTATTTCTACTTGGTTTCCATTATTGAAAGAGAGGGTGAATTTTAAGATGATGTTTGTCACATGATCATAGTAGGATAGTTGGAGTGAAGGAGTGCAATAGGAGTAGTATGTGACAAGAAGATCCCTCTCAAATTAAAACACAATTTTATAGAACAACTATAGTGCCAGCCATGCTATATGGCAATGAATGTTGGGGAGTGAAGAATCAAGGTCTCAACAAGATGAATGTGGCCAAGAAGAGTATGTTGATATGAATGTGTGAGAAGAAGAAAAAGATATTGTTTAAGGAATGACTTATCATGAACAAAGTGGGGATGGTGAGCATCGAGGACAAGTTGCATGAAATTCATTTAAGATGGTAAAGACATGTACAACACAGACTGACAAATGCACCTATTGAAGCATGATTATTGAGTTGAGAACAATTAATAAAAGCATAGGCATGCCTAAATAAAATTGTAAAGATATTAAAAAGAGATATTTTTAATCTTTACATCTCGATCAGAGTATGACTCATACCACAATGATCATGATTATTATTATTATTATTATTATTATTATTATTATTTTATTATTATTATTATTTTATTATTATTATTATTATTATTATTATTATGGGTTTATTAAAATATCATAATATACATCGTGCTTTGAGATGATGTACATATGTGGTACCTTAGTGCTTGTATTGAGAAAGATCATAGGGATTTGAAAGTGCCTTTTTTGGCCGCTTTGGATCAGACAAGGGATCTGGGCTGGAGAGAATCAATCTTCCCATGTAGTGGATGTGTTCCCCTCAAGTGGATTGCTTCAGTCATTCCTAGTTACTAAGGTGTGCTCAGGTCCAGCTACCATGGGAACTTGGGGTAGGGGGACTAGGGTGACAAGGCTACATCAGGCTAGGTGAGAGGCCAATGCACCTTGTACTGTCTGATGCGTGCTACTAGTGATCAATGTGTTCCTTCAACTATCTATGCATATTGCATGGAGGTTGAACATGGTAGATTGACTAGGGTTTTGCACCAGATGCATGCTTCAGTTTGCCGATGTGTTCTTATGGTTCTTGAACATGGTGCTTCTGATGAAGCTTGAGGTTGGTGTGTATTTTAGAAGGCCAAAGTGAGTGTTTCGGGCCATTGTTTGGGTCATTTAAATGGATGAAGGATCCTAATGTAAATTATTTATGGGTTGAAATACAATTTTCTCTCCATTAAGCCTAGAAGTACGTGATCACCTGGAGCCTATGTATCATTTTAGATCATTTTGGAGATGTAAAATGTTGATGGAGGTAGAGGAGTGTGCTCTTTGAGTTGGCGCTCATGCATATTGATGTGTGTCATCGATCTAGCTTTCTTTTGAAGGGTCATAACTTAGAATCTTCATGCATAGCTTGTATTACATGAATATATGTAATTTCTTCCATATGTTTTCATATTTACTTCCTTTGTCTCTCTCCTTTTACTGTCTTGGTCGAATTTCTTATCTATCTACGGAAAATATCGGTTTTTTCTCCTAAACCTCTTCTATTCATCTTTTTCTACCTAGTTGAAGATAGAGCTTTCTTGGTTGAACCTATTTGGTGGGTCTTTGGGATAGGGTTTGTGCATGAATGAGATGCAGGTCATGCTTAACACATAAGGCAAGTGACTTAGACTCTCTTTAGCATTTCACATGATGAACTCCTACACGAAACTACTAAGACTCACTAATTACATGTTAATGAAATAAATATGTCATGTTTATGGGAGCTTAGGCTATATTTAGGGGAACTTTAGGTTTATCTCCCTTCTTGCAATGCTTGTTGAAAATTATCAATTTTTTTACAGTCACGCTCCAAAAAAAATTGAATGTACATGTATTATGACCTATATTGCCAATTCAGTCACTTTTCACTACTTTGGACATATGATGCTCAATCGAAGGACTTTTTAGTCAAAATTTTGCATGCGATTTGTTAATATTGTAAGAAGAGTTTAAAAAATGGATTTTGATCCCTTTTTGATATAGCCTTTTTATGGTCAAAATAGTGGAACTTATGTCTATATATGTGCAAGATAAGAATGAGTTTGGGTTTCAATGATTCTAATCCTTACTTGTACTTACCTTACTACTAGGTTTTTGGATTATACCTATTTTATCTATGAAAGAGGAGTATATGACTTAAATAATCATTGAAACACTAATTCCCATGTAGCCATATAACTATCCAAGTGCTTGGAAGTCTAGATAGAAAATCTAGTAACACAGTATCTATCTTAGGATTGTGGTAAGGTACTTGAACTTTTTTTTTAAAACACATGAGTTATTAAGGTGTGGTCCCCCTAATGTGTTGAAGTCACTCATTTATATGAGTGAAATTGAGTTTATTTCTCCTAGTATGAATAGTATCTTGTTATAGTGAATGCAAATTATTTGATATGATGATTAGACAAAAATATATATATATGATATGATAGGTGTAGTGACATGAGTACTTGTAATGGGCTTGATGTTTATATGTATCGCGTAGGCCGATGATACCCTACTTTGAATGCTCACAACGATCGATGTATGGAACAATCTTAAGGAGATCAAACAAACCTAAGATCCTCTACAATGGGCTTGGGGACTTCAAAGTCATCATGCTATAGTTCAGGTGGTACATTCCAATCACCTAAGATTTAATGATAACAAAATATGTAACCAAGTTCTGTATATTTATTATGTAGTAGTATTCTTCTTGCACATTGTATTGGATCACCACTTTAATGTATCTCATAGACGTTACATGCCTTTACTTTATGTTGTCTTCACATCTCATAGATGTTTTAGAGAAGTTTCTTCTTTTCATATAATTTCCTAATTTTAGTATATCTAGTCAAACATACATTACATTTGGCAATATTTAGATGTTTTATACAAAAATGAGTAAAATTTTTGTATAAAACATCTAAATATTGCCAAATGTAATGTATGTTTGACTAGATATACTATACTAAAAATGAGTATGATTGTTCAGCCATAGTAGCCTGGGTGGTAAGAGCTCGGTAAGTCCCAATGAAGGATCCGGGTTCGAACCTCACCGAAGGCACTTTGCAAACGGCAATCCACGCTGATTAGGCATGGGAGGGGGGTGACCGGACCATACCCTCTCATGCCTCGAGAGCTTACCATGTCGAGCCCACCCAGGGTGAGTTCTCTCGGTCACCAAAAAAAATGAGTATGATTCAATTTGTTTTTGTGTTCGTTGTACATAACCGTATGTTTTACATAGAAACATAAGATCTTTTGTATAAAGAGGGTGTTGACTTTAGTCACACATGTGAAATGTCTTACAATTACATGCATATCAATGAATATGATTGGCCTATTTCTTACCATACATGTGAGTGATGTTAGAATTTTTATTTATAATTTTTACTTGTTTTCTTTGTTTATGACATTTAGTAGGATCGATTCAATATTCTTTTTGTTTTCCCTCTTTGTGTGTTATCTTGAGGTTGGGATGTCACAATTATCATGCACCCTAAGAATTTACATGGCTGACACTCAAAGGTGAGCCACATAAAACATATGTATGAAAATCAACATATTCTATACCAAATATGTGGTAGAGGTTCACAATATAGGACGATGGTCCCAGTCTACTACATGCAACATGAATTGGCAATAGTGCATGTCTTGAGGGATGCAATGTTTAATTAGTTGGTTGTCACACTAATTGAATGAAACCTATAAGATCCTCAAGTTTGGAAATTTTGAATTCTATAAATGCAAGGCTTGAGTTGATAAACAAATTCCCTAATTTCATAATTGATAAAATAATAATGTTATCTTGAATCCACTTTATGGTATGGATTCAAACCATGGCCCAAGTGAGGCCCATGAGACTATTTTCTTTGCAGATATGTCCTTGTGCCACAAGTTTATCAAATAAGAGAATTTGTGCATAAATGAATAATAAGTTTTAATGAGTTGTTAGATAATCTAAATATGGGATAATACAATTTTCCAAAATATTCATGAGATATGTTGTGATCTAGATAATTAAAGGAAGTTATTTTATATTATTTATTTATTATTTACTGAATCTAGATCTTGGAAGTTTAGATAATGGATCTTGACTTTAAGGTCCCTTCTTAATTGAGGGGCATTGAAAAGTGTGGGTCGTTACACAACCACTAGTCAACTTGTTGTGAGTATATTTCATATCGATACATACACAACTAGATTAGTAGATGGAATAGAGAAGTCACTATTCATGCACAATTAACTACATGAAAGGATGACTTTTTCGGATGATAGTGGTATCTCCAAATAGGATTAGAGATGGAATAGTGTCAACTTTTTTACTATTATTCACATGTATCAATTACCATGCTTTTGTGTTATTATTGTTTCGATATTTTGACAACTAAAATTGCAAAATAGTACTAGTTTCATGTCTCTAACAAATAATGCTTTGTTGTTATGAATCAAACAAATAAAAATGATGCTCTCTTTGAGGAACCCAAAGGAGACAACTCATGATCTCCATTACAATTGTAAAGAAGTAGAAACTTTGAGGGTGAACATGGAAAATGCTTTAAAATATGACTCTATGTTTAATAGTGAAATTCCAAGAGCGAGTTACACTATTCTACTTCATAGATAAAATATACAAGGATATGAAAAATTACATTTGTATATTAAATTAAACATAACATATATCTTAATCCTTTTTACAATGATTGATGTACATTTTTTCATTGGGAAACAATCTTGATTCCTGAGAAGGAGTCTCTATAAGATAAACTTTAATTTCTAAGTGATGAATGCAATACCATTTGGCATCAATCAATGAATTTGAAGGAAACAATGAACGACAATATTGAACATGCCCATAATATTAATAGTTGGAGGATTTATCCAACATTATGGATCCACTATTACCTCGATCAATTCTAATTTATGTAGTTCAATATTTAAAAATGGAATGAGTTAGGCCTGTAGAAAAGTTGTAATTAGTTTATGAAAAGATTGTGTTGAATGATGTGTTATTGTTATATTTGTTTTTTTTTTAATTATAAGCTTTTTCCTACTCTTTTTTTAATGTTTAAAATGTCATGCACTATGAAATCCTACTTGAAACAAAAAAAAATTATGAAAGTATTAGTTGTATACATATGTATATGGCCAGAAGTGTGTGGACATATTTGAGTACATGTGAACTCCTCAATACACTTGCAATTGTGAATGTGGGAGGATCTTGTGATCATTATGATTTTTCTGAAGATGATCGATTAGGCATCATTGAGCATGTGAGGATGAAAAACGAGGTTACAACAACAAATAAACAAACAAAGTACAACTTGAAGCATCTTTTACACATGATTTACAAATGATCTAAACTCCTCTAGGTTTATGGGTGAAAATGGTTTGATGTTTTTCACAAACCATTTTTGGATTCTTCTCAAGCTAGATATGTTTTATTTAAAACTTGTCATGAATTGAAAGGGATGGTGTAGCATAAGTGACAATTTTACTATAGAAAATAATTTGTATTCAATGATGCAATATGACCACATTTCCTTTATAGATGTGTGCCACATATTTGAACATTGAACATATATAAGCTTTCTCAATAGCGCACCAACATGAGGATATGCACAATTTAAGTAAACATTTACATGAAAAAATTGGATTGTAATGTTCACAATTCTTGCTTGTGTGTACTAAGTTAGGGTTGTTTTGACATAATGAACGACCATTATTTATTCTATTATAACCGTGTTTGACATATACAAGTGGACTTTTGAATCTAAATGGCCACGATGTTAATCTATATTAATATAAGAAGTGTAATATAGTTGAAGAACTTTGAATGTTTTAGTAGTAGTACATAACTACTCATACTGAAGAAAAATATTATTTATCAATTTGACACATTATTTTATTATAATATTTTTCTCATATAAAAATAAAGTTGATAATATATGTGCCACATTTGTAAAAGTGAAATATGATGTTAAAATCTATCTAAAAATAAATCATAAAATAATTTTTGATTCAATGTCATTTTGGAATTTAGAAGCCATTTTTTGTTTAAATATATGATTTTTCCCCTATGGAACCTATATGATTGTGATAACTTGGAAACTAGGGTGTAGAAGATGCATTTTGAAACATGAATAGGAACATGCTACTCATATTTATAAAGGCAATCCAAATTGGATTTCATAATATAAACGTGTATCCAAACATGCCCTAAGGGATTAAATAAGATATTTCCAAAGTCTGTGAGACCCAAAAGTACTTGTTGAAACTACATACCATTGTAACCCAATATACATAAATATACAACACAAATACAGATTTGAGTGCCACTATCTTGTAGCAGATATAATACATTAATGAAGATTTTAGATAGAAGGCCAATTTGTTGTTCATCAAACAAATCCCTCATTTCTACATATGGAAAAGCAAGATACTTGAAACTTGTGAATCAAACAAACCGTATATGCTAAGACACTTAGGCCTATGTACATAAACCAAATTACTAATCTTTAAAACTCTTCCACTCAAGTTGGAGCTTGGGAGAATCCAAGTCAACTTGCGAACGAACATCCCAAAATAAAAGGATAAACTAACACCCATAAAAGAATATTACCCCCTCTTTAATATTAAAAGTGAACATTCAAATATTTTAATACTCCCCCTAAGTAGATAATTAACAAGTCTTCAATCGATATTTAAACAACATCCCTGGAAACAAGTATAATAATAGTCCATCAATCAACTCCATAACCCTCCCCCTTAAGTAGATAACACCAAGAATTTACACACAAAGATAGTAGGATCTTCATGATAAATAATTTGCTTCAGCAAGTAAGAGAACATAGCATCATCTTAGTCATTAGCATCATCAAGTAATCCATAGAGAGTTGGCTCACAACTAGTAAATCCTAACGAGTGTTGGAGAGTATGTCATCAATGTGTGTTAGGCACAAACAAGTAAAAGAGTGTTTGAGAGTAATTCGTGAAGGTAAGTATCAAATCACGATCAAACTCAAGAGGGGTAGGGAGGAAGTCATCAAATTCGTAGCACAATAAAGGCCAGTCAAAGAGTATTGGATGGAAAGTCATCAACACACATAGAAAAGCACAAACAAACCAAAGAGTTCTAGAGAGTAAGTCATCAATATGCGTAACCACATACATACCCAAGAGTTATGGAGATCAAGTTGTCAATGTGTGTAAGCACAAACATAAGAAAGAGTAAAGGCAATGCAGATTGAATAAAATAATTCTTTTACAAAAAAAGGCAACACACAATTTCATGATGCAAGTAGAAACAATATATAAATATTCCTTTCCTCATTCTTCATTTCCTTTATTCTTCTATTCTCCCCCACATGCTACTCACAAAAATAATCAAGAGAGTGGTTAGGATGGAGAGTTTTAAATAGTACCAGAGAAAATTGATATATAGAAAGTTGATAAGCTGATTCAATCCATTGAGGATTTAGTATGGTATATGTGGGGGTAGTAGATGGATTGAGGGTGAAATGTATTTGGAGGATGAGAAGGAAAGTGGAACTAAAAATTTAACAAGTTTTGAAAAGGAAAGATAAATGTATCATGTAGAGATAAAAAAATGAGCACACCATGTATACCATTCATCCACCACACAATGATGTAGAAAAAGGTGAAGTTTCATTCTGAGAGACAATTTCAGTAATACTGTTTTTTCTTCTAATCATCATTTATAAGATAGTATTGGAGGACATTGATGTTTCATCCATAGTGAAAAAAGGAAACAAATAGAGGTCCTTTAGATAAATCAACTACATAGAAGCATCATTGAGAAGTTGTTCTTGTAATGGTGACGCTCAAGTGAAACAATCTTACAACATGTAGGCTTGTGCATATCTATAGATGGCCAAGAACCACTGAGGATCACTAGTTGCCCACATCGTGCACTCCTCTTTGGTTCTTTCTCATGTTGAGTTAGGAGCACACGATTGAATACTCTGGTAGCATATGAAGAAATATAATAGAAGAATAATTAGTTTGTTGTTCCTTTAGAAAAATACCTCATTCCTATACATAGGAAAGGAGTTTACTTATAAACTTGTGTCCGACATATGCCTATGACTCAAGTATTAATGGGACTTAAACAAACCATATGGATGAATACACTTTGACCCATTTACATAGTAAACTAAATTAATTCTTTAACAACATTTACATTCATTCATTGCAAATACAACACTGTCTACATCTAATATGCACCCAAAAGTAAATAACTAGGTTAGATCATTCCCATCAGACCTACCTTCATGCCCCACCCACCTCTAAGACCCTTATTCCATTGATAGAACATGTGTGTCCCTGCAGTACCCCCTTCCTCGTCTTCCTGAATTTGAGACTCAACTCAAGCAAGCATGTGGAACTGAAACATCTCTACTTTTATAAAAATCTTTATTAGCATGGATGAGTGAATCTATAGTAGATAAATTGAATTTTTATAACTAATGGAGGCACATAATGTGCTATGTATGACACAGTCGCCCATGGACGGTCATCTATCCCATCATCTTGCCCTTCACACACCCTAGTATGGAGTCTTTTCAAGCTCATATTGTTGATCAGTGTTCACAACCCTCCTCGCCAATTTGGAATCCCATGATCCCTGGCCTCCTACCCCATATTCCTTTTGTGGTGTGCCTTGTGGGTTGTTTGCACATTAAGTTGGCACCGCCCATTGCTTTTCCTATGAATGATGGAGTAGGCCTCTTCCTCATTTCCCCCACCTCAGGAAGGCCTTTTCATTGTTCCTTTCACAGGTTGATAGGTGTGACATCTTTCTTGGTGTTGATCTCTACTCCCATGTCTCATTGACTGTGTGCCCTTATATTCAAGATATGAAGAATGGGTACTACCTTGACAAAGATAGGAGACTCTGTCTGCTTCCCTTATCCAGTTTTCCACCCTCCTTCTATTCGATCTACTTGGAAGTTTGCTCCTCTCTTCTACCTAAAGACTTGGTTGTGAGATCTTATTTGAAATCTAACCATGGTCTCCCCAATAGTAGTTGTCCCATACATGTATGTCGAGGGCAGACCTGTCTGACATCCTTGTAACCAAATCATTATGAATCTGGTATTCCTACCTTGCCACATGGTATGAGCTTTTCCAAACATCCCTCAGTGGGTCAGTTGGGACTCTATGTCATCTCGCTCCTCAATGATTATCTTCCCTGTCATTTTACCCTTCACACACCCCAGGGTGGGGTCTCAGAGGGCTCATCTTGCTAACAGGTGTTCATGACCCTCCTCGTTGATTTGGGATTCCCTAATTTATGGCCTCTTGCCCCACCATTTCTTTCTTGGTGGGCCCCATCACAATTTTGTGAATTGATTCAACACTACAGATTGCTTTTCCAATGAATGACAGAGTAGGCATCTTCCCCATAGCCCCCCACTTCAAGTAGGCATTTTTTTGTTCCTTCTGTAGGTTGATGGGTGTGTTGTCTTTTTAGGTGCCAATCTCTACTCCCAAGCCTTATTGATGACATGTCCTTGCTCTCAGGAGATGGAGAATGGGTACTGCCTTGACAATGCTAGGTGAGTTTATACACTTCTCAATGGGCGACATGTTTTTTCTTTGTCAACAACTAGCATTTCATCCCTAGGCCTTCCCTGTCGGTGGCATTCATCCTAACCCTAACCCGTGGGCCCTTCGCCCTTGTGTGGGCTTTTGGAATGAGTCTATAAGAGAAACCACATAGATAGATAGATAGATAGATAGATAGATAGATAGATAGATAGATAGATAGATAGATAGATAGATAGAGAGAGAGAGAGAGAGAAGAGAGAGAGAGAGAGAAGATTTTGTAAGAGATAGATAGATAGATAGATAGATAGATAGATAGATAGATAGATAGATAGATAGATAGATAGATAGATAGATAGATAGATAGATAGATAGAGAGAGAAGATTTTGTAAGAGAGAGAGGACAGATTAGAGAGAGAGATGACTATGTAAGAGAGAGAGAGAGAGAAGGTTGTAAGAGAGTGAGATGAGCATGTGTGAGAGAGGGAGCATGTAAAATAGAGAGAAGAGATAATGTATGAGAGAGAGACTAAGAGATTGTATGAGCGTGAGACAAGAGCATTTACGAGAGAAAGAGCATGTGTGAGAGAGGGAGCATGTAAAAATAGAGAGAAGAGACAATGTATGAGAGAGAGACTAAGAGATTGTATGAGAGTGAGACAAGAGCATTTATGAGAGAAAGAGAATGTATGAGAGAGAGAGACTAAGAGATTGTATGAGAGTGAGATAAAAGTATGTATAGAGAAAGAGATTGTATGAGAGAGAGACTAAGAAATTGTATGAGAGTGAGACAAGAGCATGTGTGAGAAAAAGAGAATGTATTTTGGAATAGTTTGCCCGTAATGGAAGGTGGGATAAATATCCTCTGTCCAGTTAGTATTAAGAAAAAGAAGAAGAAAAGACACCTTCTCATAGACCAAAAGGATAGGGGGCACTTACATAGTTGGAAATATTTACTTGTGGTGATCAGAAATAGACTGTTCGTCCTAGAACTTTCTATTTGAAAGGTGACATTATTTTCACGCATACAAAATTATTAACTTGCTCAATGATCAATGTGTATCTCAATACAATCTACTAAGGTAAGTTAGGTTAAGTTGACACCGAAACACAATATTAGTATCAATTCGTTATTATTATTTCAACCTACTAAAAAAAAGCAGTTATTATTTCAACTCATGTTCGGTTTGGCGTATAACTAAATCACAGTGTGAAACCAAACGCCTCCTAAAGAGCAATGGAAACATCTAAATTGGCAAATAGTTTAATCTCAAGCCCCAACGAATTGACCTTAACAAAAAACAACTATATATCATTTACTTCGGCGTAGCTTTAGCCAGGGTCAGTATTAGGTATGGAGACAAATCCAACTTTGCACAGTTCAGTTAAAGCAATATCCTACGTATCATTTCCAGAAAAATAATTCTCACTATAACGCATTTTACGTTGAGCCACCATTGGAAATGGCATTCTTCTGATCTTATTATGGTCAAACTGTGTCAAACTTTTTATCCTTAGTTATATGACATGGTTGTTCGGTCCTAAACCGAGAGTGTGGGCATGCTTGGAAAGTTATATTAACATAATAAACGAAGAGTCGGGGTTCGATCAATCTTTGAAAGCGAGCAAATATAAAACTACCTTACCATGCAGGAGTTGCAAACGAAAACAAACAAATTAACTCGTGTACAAACTGAGGGACAGCAAATGCCCCAAGGCCAGTGAGGTCAGCGCATGGGTCATCTCGTCCAGAAGGGTTTCAAGGCATTTGGCGAGTGGATACTCTGACCATCTGGGCGCTCGTCCCTTAATTTAATAGCAAGATCTTGCCCTTCATTGGTATCCGAGGAGCGCAATAAACCGGAGAGATACGTGCTTGCCCAGAGGACCACATAATAGCTTCTCAAAGTGCCCATACCCTGAAAAGTGGAAAGCTTAGCTTTGCCTTTTCCCTTCACACACATTGATGGGTTCATTATTTAATGTTCGAAATTATTACGTTATATTTGTAGCCCACATGGTCATATGAATCTACGAGTGAAGATCGGATTGACCCTTCTTGAAAAGAAGTCGTCGGGATATAGCCGGGGGAACTGATGAGAATGTTTTCTCCCATACCGCTATCTTCAAATAGGAACGTTGATAAGACAAATATATATCAATTCACATAAATGTATGAACGTGATATTTCTAGACATTGATTTCCTTTGTGCTTGGCCCTTTTGCTGAGCATAGACATGGGTAGGCAGTGGCAGATTCAAAAATTTATGGCACGGTGGTCCAAAGCAGACAAGTCATGGTAAAGTTTAAACTTAATTGCAACATTACAATGCAACGAGTACAGATGGGTTGTAAAACTAATGCATAATACTATCTTGATTGTAATCTTGTGTTACTTAACAATAATAAATCGAACGGGATGAGCTTTGGGGGAAAACATCATGGCAGTTGCACAAGCCAAGGCTAACATTGCAACATCGATTTACGTATTGGGCGCAATGAAGTAATGACCCACCACCACGTGTCTCGTCCCAAAGGACTCTTCTAGGGTAGGTCCAATATGGTTTTGTTTAGGAGTGGATTCTCCTAAAAAATTATCGATGGTTGAATTTTTGCACATGGCTAATTTTGTTCATAAGTTAAAAGTAATTTATGTGAAGTACATTGTTCGGACTGTTAAAAGAACCCACTAAAATTATTATCCAACCAAAATATTATTCAAATTCTCTTTTGTAATCCACATTATTTTTTTTTACCTCAAGTTATGTCCTTGTAAGATGGTGTCCGTTCTTGTGTTGCCTGATAGCAAAATTCTCACTCGCACCACCAAAAACTAAAGAAATATATAGGAAAAGGAGATCCTTGTTCTAATATCAGAAAAACCATGCCAAATCATGAAAATTAATGATATATTTATTTATAATTTTGTTGTTAGTTGAGTTCAAATATGCATAAGATGTCTTTGAGGAAAAAGAAATTTCCTAGCTAAGGATACCTCAGCAAGTTTGCTCAATTGGTATACATGACGCTCTATTACACATGCGATCATGGGTCTAAATCTCCTACTAGGCACTCTTTTCATGACTACCCCTTGTTGGCATCACACTATTTTGGGTACATCACATGGGTGACAGACCACACGACATCTTACAGAGAGGCACTGTCTTTAGGACTAGCCTTTTAGGGTTGTGTTTGTTTTGCCGGTGCAACAGTGGCACCACAAACATACTTGCTGCAGTATATAAATCGGTGTTTGTTACTCTGTTAAAAAGTTGAATAAGATACCATGCGGATTAGTTAACCTAAAAATTTCCAGAAAACGTGCCATTTGAAATTTTTACATGTATATTTACCGCAGGGGTCTATTTCTCACAATAACCTTGTAGCAAACTCCTCCATACATGTAACAATATTTATGTGTAGGACATAATAGTCTTTATACAAGTACAAAAAGATTACTTACCCGTGTACAAAACAACAAATAACTTGCCGTCAGATTTAATTGCCGTTGCTGTAAACAACAATTATTTCGCACAAAGTTAACATATCAAACAACTAAAACTTAGTTCCAACAGTGTGCCAAATGCGACCTAAGTGTATCACAAGAACAACCGGCCACAACATTTTTGACCGAGAGACTCCGGTGAAGACTTGTTGCTATGACAGAACTAAAAACTTTTGAGTGTATCACATAGAATGACCGACCACCTTGTATTTGATTCTAAAATTTACTATATTAGATGAGTCAACATTACCCTACTTGTAAGGAATTAATCGAAATAAAAAGGGGAAAGAAATGTGCAAAGGATCTAGATTAGATCAAGTAAACCACAAAACTCACATAATTGCCCCTTTATTTATGTATTTGTTCTGGCATACAACAAATCTTTACGTTTATATTTCAGACCCTTATAATATATATATATATATATATATATATATATATATATATATATATATATATATATATATTCTCGTTCTTACCTATATTTGTATATGGTCAACTTTTTTTATTATTTTATTGTCTCACCCACTCTCTCTATTTAAATGATCATTTGACCATTCTTTCTCTCGTTTTTGCCTATTCTCGTATCCGGTTCATTTTATTTTATGTTATTGTATTGACTCACTTTCTATCTCTATTTATCTAAACGATCATTTAGGAGTTTGAGGGAAATGGGACTGCAAGTACTTTTTTTACGGGGTAATCATGCGTGAAAGTGGGTGTCGTTTGTTTTCATTGTTTGTATTAGTATAATTTATTAATTAGACTTAGCACGTTGTAGTTTTTTTCTTCTAATTAGCTCATGTACTCTCTGATTCCTATGTATATTCCTATGTATAACAGACATGTTTATCTATTTATGACTAACGAAAGCAAACCCTTCTACAGGATATGGCACGAGGAATTTAACCCAAACCCTTCTCCCACCCACCCCCTCCCCTCCTCACCTGACACTTTCTCTCCCTCACTCGATGTCTGCCGACCACTACAACCACATCATCTCGTCACCACCACCACACCTCCACCCGCCGCCCAACCTCTTCCCCTCCCCCTTACCCCCTCTGCACTGCCGCCCCCTCCCCCTCTCCTCACAACAGCAATAGCCAAAATCCAGTGTGCCCAACAGTAGTCGACGGCTAGTAGTTGTCTGAAATAGACAACCACCACCGCAAGCCGACGGCCAGGAGCATTAACAACTACATAACGGCCCTATACACAACTAGTATGATCTAACCACAGGGAAATAGTCGGTGTCGTGCAAGCCACCACAGATCGGGATACATATTCGTAGGGTATTCCGAAAGACTTCTATCCTCTTCTACTCTGTACTTCTATATGTTTTAGTTCGAGCAAAGATCTATATATGTATAAAAGAGAGGAATCAAAAGATCTTGTGTTGATCTATAAAGCTCCAAAATACCAAGGGGCAAAGTATTAGTTTCTTCTTTCTCTCCCTATGAATTCCCTACCCCACATGGTTGAGTGCTTATACTTTAATTCAGGCTCTTTTTATTTCTCTCATAGTACATGTCATTTTGTGATGCTCGTTGATGCATCCTATCGTGTTTTAAATCTGGTAGTGCTTCTTGTTCTTTACATTTATTGTTTCCTAAAGTTCTAGTAGTGCCTCCTTGTTCTTATATCATGCTTCATATTCCACTACTGTTATTGTCTGATCATGAGTTACTATATATGATATGCCCCATATTACTATTGTCAAACATAATGATGACAATTTTCTACTATGGATGAATGTTGTTCAAATATTTTTAGAATCGTGGATAAACTCAAATTAATCACTAAGGATGCCCCTACCATGCCTGATAGTGTCTGGATTATAGGCAACAAACACACTCTCTCCTATCTTTGGATGCATGGAGTCTGAAGTTGCAGTCAAGTACATGTGGAACAAGAACACAAAGGCCATGTGATGGATAAGATCTTTTTCAAGCAGCATTGAGATTGTCCCTTGTCGAAATGTTGTGACGTAATGAGGGATCTGTCAAACAAGTTGGACTTCTTCTCTCCAACAACCTATGATGGGGTTACCAATGAGACGGAAACTCTCCACTGGGTGCTTCCTCAATGGTCTTCATCCTTATTTTGATATTAGTTGACAACTCCTACTGGTTGGTGTAATACTTCTATCTATGGATCAGGCCTACACACGAGTGGCCCAGTTTGAGATGCTTTCTCATTGCATCTCTCCCACTATTACATCTGAGCTTCCACCAAATTTGATGTGGTGGCCAGGGGATGTGGTCATGGACAAGGCCAATGACCAGAGTGCACCTATTGTGGCAAGTTGAGCCAAAGTGGAGAAGTTTGTCACTCCAATCATGGCTATCTATACCACTACATAAGAGGATGTGGTAGGGCTCTTCCCACATCACCCAAGCACCTACCCACATCATTCCAACACATGTCTCGCCAATTGGTCTTGCCTCTACTCCATCACAGGCGTCTTCACAAACCTCTCATGTCTCATTGTCGAATGAGGACTACATATGCCTTCTCTAAGTTGCACAACATTATGGGGATTCTCCTCTCCGCAACAATTTGACTACCACTACCTCCTCTTAGTGGTGCATTGGTAACCCACCTAATGTCTATCCTTCAACTAATCTAGCCACTGCTCCTCAAGGGAATTTTGGAGCATCAATGCTTGCTGTAAATTCTAACTAGATTGTTGACTTAGGGGCAATGCACCATATGAAAGGTATGCACCACCTTCTTACTACCTCTGACTCTTTTATTCCACAATCCTCAATCAGTATGGCATATGGGTCTATAAAATGAGTCACTCACTATGGCATTGTTCTCCTTTCTTCCAAACTTAAACTGCATATTGTTCACTTTGTGCCTAACTTCCCATATAATTTCATGTCGGCTGCTAAAATTATTGATTCTTTTTTATGCTTCGTGACCTTTGGTACTTCTAATTTTGTTTTATGTGATTTGATGAATTTGATGATGATTGGGCAGGGAGTGCTCTCTAGTGATCTCTATTGCTTCTTTTCCCCACCACCTAGTATGTCTCTTGCCCTCCTTGCGTCCACTTTAATACTGATGCATCTCCTCCCTGGACATCTACCCTTGGACAAGCTTAAAATCTTAGATAATTCTATTGTTTCTTGTTTGTCTATCTTATGTGATGCATTTAAGCTAGGGAAACACCATTTTGTCTCTTTTTCTACTCATACTACTAGATAATTGTTTGAAATGTTTGAATTAATAGATAGTGATGTTTTTGGTCCATTTTAGACTACCAGTTATTCTAGATTCAAATATTTCTTACTTTTATGGACAATTTCTCCACAGTGACTTGGATGTACCTCTTTTGAAGTCATGATTAAGTTTTTTCTCTGATTCTTACATTTCACACAATGATTTTTGTGCATTTTTTCACATTCATTAAAATCCTTCACACCGACAACGCCCTTGAAGATACAAAAAAGGTTATTTCCTATTTTTGCCATGATGTTGGGATGATTTGTCGATGTTCTTGTGCTTATTCTTCACAATGAAATGGCATTACTGAGCATCAAAATCATCACCTTCTTGACATTACATGCTCTCTTCTCATTCATGCTAATGCCCCAAAATAGTTTTGGTTGGATGTGTTTCTCACTAGATGTTTTCTCATCAATCATCAATTTTACTCGATTCTTAAACAACAAACATCCTTTTCTATTGTCTTACACAATCTGTATTGTTTCCTTTACCTCCTCGGGATTTTTCCTGTGTTGTCTTCATACATCATTTTGATTCTAAGGATGACAAACCATCACCCCAAGCTATTCACAAGGTGTTTCTCGGATATCCCTTCTCTAAAAAAGGATACAAGTGTCTTGACCCTACTGACCGGCCTAAATCGTGCGTCCAAAAGTGGAGGCGGATTTGAGGTAGTCGAGCTTTTACATTTATAAACCTGAATCCTTCTAGGCCCCCGCAACTTTTCTTACGGGGTCGAAGTAGATATACGGGGTCGAACACAGGGACAAGGGGGTAGTGTTGAGAACCCAGAATCGACACGCTACACTCCGGCAGGTATAAAGAGATAAATTCCCAAAAGGGAAACAGCAAGATGTCACAAACAAAATAGAGGAAACTATCTCCAACTGGAGCTACTAGAGAGATTTAAGGTTTTAGTCATTTAGCAGTTTTTAGGGGTTTTCAGGAAAAAGAAACAGAAAGATAAAAACTAAAGCCAGAGCAAGGTACAAAGGATAAGACTACAGTAAAACAAGCGGCAACAAAAACATCCTGCACCCCTCCTCTCAGAGCGGGTACCTCTAACCAAGCGTCAATACCCCTCTCGAGGTTGTTGGACTTAAGTTAGAGTGGAATGTTACTTAAACAACTCCGTTCCAGGCACTCTCGTACTCTAGAATCGGACCAAACACTAGAGCCACAACACAACTCTCGAAGTTGTTGCGACGGGAAAAACATGATTCGGTAGCTAAGCGAAATGTGATCCTAACATGCAAGCTAGAGTTCAGATATCAAACATAGCACTCATCCAACATTTTGCACCAAGCAAAGAGCAACAAGTAATTAAGCTTTTCTATTTCCATAAACATTAAAGGTTTTAATTACAATGCGTAAATAAAGAATCAAATAACAGAATTAAAGATAGATGTCGCCTTCTTGATGTAGAAGGTCGACAGGCTACTGCGGCTCTCCAGCCCGATATTGGTCAGGAGCCTAGCCCGATACAGTAGTGTCGGGTGGCACACCCTCTCGGGCGGTACGCATGACGGCCGACTGTATCGCTGAAGGACCTTGGCCGATACGCTCATGTCGGGCGGCGAACCCTCTCGGGCAGCACGCATGATGGGTGAAGCATATCGGGTTTGATATCTTGTCGGGCATGGAGCGACGCGTTCTACTGTCGGGCACTTGTGTCGGGCACTTTTGTCGCTTATCAACATTGGCCGATATCTGCCCGCAGTGTCGCCCGGGACGGTCCTAAGTGAACCATCCCCTCCCTCTCGGGATGAGGAAGAGCTCACCTAGAGTTACCCGGCACGAGCACTGGGGCACGATACTCTCGTAGTTCTCCCTCGAAGATCGCTCAAAGTTCCCAACTGTCCGAACCTTCCTCCCTTCGACTTCCTGTAGCTGCTATTTATAGGTAGCGGTTGGGGGAAGTTATGGTGCTCGAAGCGCCACGTGTCCTCCTTATTCGCGGGTCGGTGGGCGGCCGATATGGGTATCTCTCGGCACAGGGGTGTCGGCTATCGGTCATGTTATGGGCGGCGTACCTGCCGATGGGTGGTTGTGTCGCCCAACAAGCTGGGTTGTCGTGGCGAGTTTGGCTCCCTGTCGGGTAGAGGGTGTGTCGTCCGTCAGCTTCTTCTTGCGCGACATCCCTTTGTCGTGCGTCATTGTGTCGCTCCACCCTGTCAGGCAGGGGTTGTATCGGGCGTCTGGTCAGGAAGGTCGAAACAGACTTGGACTTATTTGTGGGTCGGGACTGGACGGCCTTATTGCGCCAAGATGAGGAAAAACTCTGCAAAAGATGGAAAAATCGGATTAAGAGCATTGCTTAGCCAATTATTGCGAAAGTGTTAATAAAAGAGAGGAAAATAGCAGAAAAGGGCAGTTTTGATAACAAAATAAAGGGTAAAAACATCACAAAAATAGGTGTTATCAACTCCCCCAAACTTAGCATTTTGATTGTCCTCAATCAATATTTAAACTATATTTAGTGATGCTTCTTCTGCTCAGAATAGCTCTCTGTTCAAAAGGTGAGACAAGAATCGTAATGCCTTAAAGATAATGATGTCTCATTACGAACAAAAGACTTAGTTTTTCCTGCCTTATTGTTTAAGTAAGATTCTTCTCTACAGCTTCGGCGAGACTTTGTTGTATGATTCCGAAGTTTGCTTACACACCAAAGAGCTTTATTTTTTGGGCAGAAAGTTGTGTATCGGGTAAGCTAAGGCTTTTTGGGGGTTTTCCTTGTTTCCCATCAGTCCATCCAGGTAAGGGTCTGTTAGCGGGCAAGTGGTCCCTGCAGTCCAAGCCAGTTGGCTTTAGAGCAGTGATTTCACATCCTACGTACCACTGCCCCAGATCTACCATGCCTAAAGATGGGTACTTTTGGAAAACAAGTGTGTATATATGTTTTTTTTATTGGACACAACTCTCATGCTTTTATTCACACTCATAAGGCTTCTCTTTCTTTTTTGGGATTTTTGTTGGGTAAGGGGAAAACAAAGAGATTTCTGCTGTTTGGGCAACTTTTTCCTTCTCCATACTCATCTCTTAGTTGTTTGCGAGATTATTATATTTTTTGAAATTTTTGACATGGCAAAACACACTCTTTTGTTCGTTTGAAGCAACATTATCAAAAAGATATAACAGAACTCGTATCTCGTTAAGCACATAGAAAACTAACTTTGCAAGAAGTTGCGACAGGTTTTCACTATTATAGCAACTTTGTACATAAGTATGGAGATGATATATTATCAAAAAGAATTTTCGAAACTTTGATATGAACATATATATGTACACAAAGAACAAAAGAATAACAAATTTAAGACAAAAGCATAAAGAAATTGAGTTTGAATTTTCAAAATTTTGTACATCCCTCACTGGTACATGGTACCCCCCCAAACTTACTCCACACTCTGTCCCAGAGTCGTGAAGTAGATAAGGTGAGGTAATGTTTATTCTAGTGAGGTTGTGCCTGCGTCAGACAGAAGCTCCCACACATATTCCCCCCTTTTGCTATGATAGAAGGTGTGGTGGAGATGATGAGGTGTTTCTTTGTTCGCCATCCATTCCAGGATGTAGATGTCGCAGTCGTTGGATAGGGGAAGTTTTTGCGGACTGCGGTGGCAGAACTAGAGTCCGTGCTACTTGCCTCCTTGCATGTCCAGGAATGGTTGGATCATCCTTGCCACCTCGTCGTAGTATTTTTTGACCAGGCGTTCGACGGATGTCAAAGGTTCTGATGTACACGGCACTGGATGGTTCTTGTTGCTGTCCGAGCTGTTGTAGAAAATTCCTGCTCACTGCCGAGTGTACACAGTTAGGAGCGTCCAATGATTGTAATGCAGAATTGATAAACAGATAGTGTCTGGGACCCCGCCTCTCAATTCTTCCAGAAAATTTTGCTTCGCTCTTGTTTTGTCGGTGAGGCAGACGTCGTTGAATAGCATGGGCTGGGCTATGTATGCATGTTCTAGCTTTGGCTGTATATACTGGATGTAAGCAGCTGCAACTGCTACAGCCAAACACCCTCCTTCCTTTACCATGTCCCTTAGATCATCGACTGGGACTATGACATCGCCTGCCTGAAAGGCGACAACCGATGGGGTAGAATCATCTAACTTCACCTGGATTATATTGACCTGCTCCTGTGTGAGAGTTGCACACGAAAAGCGGTCAAAATTTGTGATCAGCCCTTCTGAAGCTTCAGACAAAGCAGTGTCCTCCGTCCCGTGCACTTTCTTCAGGACTGCCAACTGCTTGCCTGCCCCATGTGTGACGGTCGCCACTTCCTCTTCTTTTTCTGAGGAGCTGCTGGACTCAGAAGAGTTTTCTTCCAGATCACTGTCCAGCAGCTGCTCTGGTACCCCTACGTCCCGGAAATAGCGCTTGTCCTTAATTAGCAACATGGCGTAAATGCTTCGGCGTTGATAGAAGGACGTGCCTTTGAGGACTCCCAAGTTTCTGAATGTGTTGAGCGCCTCAATTGCACCCAGGATAGCGATAGCGTTGTTTCCACTCCCCCCTTCTATCTGTGCGGGGAGGTCTCGAATAGTGAAGAAGTTCGAAGGTCCTTGGTGACGTTGGCTTCCACGCTTTACGGCTCATAGCAGACGTAGCGGCAGGAGTCTCAGCTTCGCGTCCTCCGGGCGGCAGAAAACAACCCCGGAGTGTGGCACTTCGGCATTGCTGCAGCACATCAGCTGGTCGTCGTGGTTTCTGAGGTCTACTATGCATAGAAACCACACGTTCCGGTGCTTGTACAGGGTAAAAACCAGGTTCGACATATGCTCTTCAATGTGCTGCAGCATGTCGGCCACCACACGGGAGTCTGGATCTCCCTTCATCAACCTTCTTGTCAAGGTCGAGGTGGCTGTGTATACTGCTCTCCGACCTGTCCTACTACTCATATTCTCCATTAGCGCATTCTCCAGGACCCTGAATAGTCTTTTACTGACCACGGCCGGCGTGCGGAACATGCCGTGGAGAACCTTCCACCGCACCGAAAGGTAGTCGTCGGCCTAGACGATGTCATCTTCATCTTCCTGCGATGGTAAGACCTTATTCAACAGCTTCTGGTCTCTGATCGTCAGGCATCCGATGGCTTGTCTGTCAAAATCGGCCATCTCGAAGGAGGGTATCTCGGATGGCTCACGAAATCTGTCCGCCATCGAGCGCCTCCCTCGGGGTAGATGTCTTTTAATGACTGTGTAGACATCCCCCTTTTCTCCTTCGGACTCTTCGGAAGAGTCTCCCCCGATGCTGATATCTACTCTTTCGTCCTCGACTTCATCCAGGGGGGACAAAGATGTTTGCATCTCCCAATCCTAAGGAGCTCTCCTGTCCGTCGGGAGTTCCTTCGGCCGATCCTTGTTGCGTCCCCTCCTTGGGTGTTGAGGATCGTCCGCTGGAGGAGGAGGAGGACGATGTTCCTGAAGGGGAACCTGATGAAGAGGGATGAGAGCCCCAGCTGGGAGGTGACGGAGACCGTCTCGACTGCCTTTGGCGCGGATGGTCGTCACTTCTGTCCATTCTCTCCTCGAGCCTGTCGAGTCATTGGAGAACTTGCTGCATTGTTGCATTCAAGGCCTCTGGTCCGCCGGGCAGGCTCGCTAGAGTCAGAAGCTCTCTTTCTTAGCTATCCAGCCTGTTTTGGAAAGATACAAATTTGTAGGTTAGGGAAATACAAATGTCAGAGTTGATATCCGTTACCTCCCGCAAATTATCGAGCTCGTGCCCGAGCATCTTTCCGAGCGACGGAGGAGCTTCGGTGGGTCTCCCTTCCGTCCTCGCGACATCTTGTTCGCGTGATGGTCTACCAGGAGAGGTAGAATCTATAAAAATCGTACGTGATCCAGATGTCCCCACGTGGGGCGTCGGTGCTTTTTCAGTAGCTGCCGCCTTGCCTTCTCGTCTGGGTGGGAATGACCGTGGTGAGGGCGGACTCTGCTCCACCTCTACACTATCGGCGATCTCCTCGACTGCTGCAGGCGGGGACTTCGGTGGCGGTGTTGTTATTATTTCGAGTTCCCTCAGCATCTCGTCGAACATCCCGTTGTTTTTGCCCTGCTGAAATTCTTCTTCCGCCTCTACAGGTCTCGATACAGTGACGGGAACTGCGGCCGTCTTTTTCGCGGCAGATACCATAGTCTTTGTCCCGGTGACCTCAACGATCATCGGCTCCTTCTCAGCTGCTACCATCCTTACTGTGGCGGTGGCTGGTATGGTCAGAGCGGCGACAACTCTATCAGCAGTTGTCGTCGGTAGCTCTGGGGTTGGCCTCTCCGGGGCCCTGGTCGATGTGGTGAAAGCTGTGTTATTTGCTATAGCTTCAATCTCGGCGGTGGTGAAGACTAGTTTCTTTGTGTCGTAGTCGGCGCAGCGAGGGAGGGGGAGGAGTATATCCGTCCTTGAAAACTTGTAGAAGAAGCTCCTCCCCTCCTTCCTGATGATGTTGGTCCTCATCAGGTACTTGGTATCAAACACCTCATTGCCTTGCATCCTCGAATGGCTGCGCGGCTCGCTAGGATACCCGAGTCCTACTGCGATGAGATTGATGATGCCGCCCATGCAGTACTCCTTGGTGGCCTCCTTCATTGGGTGCATCCTATTCAGTAAAAACCGACCGAGGTTGATCACTTGGCCCTCCATTATGTGCCACATGACGTGGAGCTCTTCTGTGTAGATACTGCTGGATCCGTTCTTGCTGAACAGCAAGCATGCCACCATCTTGTACACTATCCTCCAGAAGCAGGAGTGCACCGCCACGACCTTTCTTCCCAACTTGAACGAAGATTCGCCGGTAAGCTTTCCCCAAAGTTGCACGGGATTGAACTCGTCTCCCTCGGTGATCCTCTCACCGTTGTCCATCAGGTTCTTCTCCTCCTCGTTGGAGGAGAAGATCTTGTTCAGGAGCTTCTCGGAGATGGTGTACTCTGAATTGTAGAGTTGGGCCTGGAGTCTGTCTGGCCCACCAAATTCTTCTCTCTCTGCCGCAGAGTTCTTCACCCGGTGGAGAGAAGACATAAACTTCATCGTCAGCTTAGTGTACGAATAAGACCGGCTAAAACAAATCTTCTTCAGCCCTGCCGCAGCTAGGACGCCCTTCAGCCTCTTCACGATTCCTAGCTCAGCAAACGAGGCTCTATGGCAGAACCTACCCAGTCGGTAGAGCTTGGTCACTAGCTCAGCATATCGGCGAGCGTTCTCGTCGTCTCTTGGTTCGAAACTCCCCGACAAGAATTCTGGGAGTTCTGCTGCTACTAGAGGTATAGGTGTTGGAATTGGAGTCACCACCTCTCCAACCCTAGCCCTCTTCCCTATTGCCGACGTCCCAGCTGGTCCTGAGTTCGGGCGCTTAGGCCTGGTAGACTGCCCTTCAGCAGCAGTCTCTGGGTAGACCCTCCTGCCTTGTACGTCAATTGGGACAGAGGTTGTCGTGATGCAGGTCATCTATGTAAGACAGAAAGAAAAATACCTCGATTAAATATGTTGACTTTTGGAAGAAATAAATTTGTGACTCGGAATTTCTCTGTACAAGACTGTCTGGCACCCTCGTATCAGTTGACACATTGGTTTCAGAAGCGAAGCCTTGTGCCCGATACAAGAGATGGGTATCGCCCGCTACGTCAAAAGATCAAAACGCACGATATGATCGGGGCGTTAAGGTGAAAAACATGTGTTAGGTTGGTCGCTTGACCCGGCCGCATCGGGCGATACGATTGTGATAGGATAAGATGCCCGATAAGGTCCTCCTAAGAGGAAAACAGCATGTCGCCCGACAACAAAAACAGGAGAGGTGGTGCAAAAATGGGTGACACAGCTATCGCCCGGCATGGTGTTTCAAGCATAGGTATGTTGCGTGACATCCATATCGGGCGATACAAAATTGCTCAGCATAGAAACAGTAAGGCCGATAAGCTACTTGCTTAAAGAAAGAAACGTGTCGGGCGACACGGTCTGCCGGGCGATAAGGTTTGTCGGGCTATACCTTGCTGTAATCTGAATTACCGCACGATACGAAAGAATTGCAGTCTTGCGCGATACGGGAGTAGAAGCACAAGTTCTTTAGCACGATACGGGAGCGTGGAAAACAGTAAGGCAAGGAGCCCGACACGGTAAAAACTCGCCCCTTTATATAGTAAACTCGACCGAGGTGAAACAAGTAAAACTGGGGCACGCGTCGGCCGTTAGGGCAACACGTAAGTCGGGAAAGTCCATCCGTCGGCACGACCCTTGCAATCCCCGAAATACCACTGCCCGATATGGGCGCATTCATAGCACCGGTTGGGTTGCTTCCCGATATGACACAAAAACAAAGCGGTTTAAACTGTGGCTGATGAGTAAAATATCATTGGCCGAAGAATAAGACCCCGACCTCAGACGGTATTACCCATCCTGGTTAATAAAACTGAGGCGGCGGCCCATAAAACATAAGAGTCAGCACATGTGGCGCATGCGCTGACTCGGGCCGTATTACAGTTCATAATATTTGTAATGTTCATTTTGCTAGAAAGTAAATGCATCCTATACTAGGAATTTAAAAATAGCTCGGGTTGCCTCCCGAGAAGCGCTGAGTTTTCCGCCCTCAGATGGACATCTTTGGGCTTCTTCATCATCATCCTTCCTCTCCGCAGTCATTGTCCTGATTTCTTGGCTGGTTCTGTGTTGGACGGGATCTTCCCCGACGGGTTCTTTACGATATCGGCGAGCTGAGCTAGCTGCTGATCGATTTGGCATTGTTGTGTTTGCATGTCTGCCAACTGTACCTGCAACGAGTTCAAAACGCCAGAATTGGATAGCGCACTTTGAGCTAGTTGGTTATTAATGAAATCAAACAACTGGCCAATCACATCAGATTGGCTTGCCCCTTTGTCCTGTTCTCGCGTTGGGCCTTGGTACTTTCCTGGTGCTTGGAAATTGCCTTTTGCTGGTTGGAACTAGCTGTTCTTGGCGTATTGGTCGGATCCTCCCCTCTTCTCAAAAGTTTGCGCTGGTTTGGCCGAGGTGTACAGCTGATGTGAATTTTCTGCTGCATCGTTGTTACCGTAATTAAAGTCAGGGTGATCTGGCCTCTTGAAGTTCATGTAGGAGACATTCTCTATCCTTTCGTCTTCTGAATCGGAGTCATTGCCTGCTTCTGGTCGGGTGTAGACACAATCATCCACCTCGTGACCTCCTTCTCCGCACGTAACGCATTTCATCACTTTTTCGACTGGCTTCTTACCTTTACTGCCAGCTTCTCGCAATTGTTTAACATCAGTAGCAATTCTCTATATCTGCGAAGTGATTGACTCCAGTGCCTTAGACTCAAGGGCGGACCCTTCACCTACCTTCCTTGCTTGTCCTCTATCATATCGATCAAACTCAGTACCGACCATTAGCTCGGCCAAGTTCTTGATAATCATCTCGGACTTCTTTGCCTTCTTCCCCAGGAAGTCACTTCCCGCTGCCGCGTTCAGTGACACCCTTTCATCGAGAGTCAAGCCGTTGTAGAAGGTGGTGACGAGGAAGCCCTTCTTGTATTTATGATGGGGGCAATCCCTCTGGCACTCCTGAAATTGCTCCCAGGCGTCGTGGAGGCTTTTGTTCGGCTTTTGCATGAAGGAGGTTATTTTCTGCCGGTTTCTGACCGTTCTTTTGGTGGGGTAGAACTTATTTATGAATGAGTCGGCTAACACTCCCCATCCGTTCAAAGTCCGGTGAGGTAACCTGAGATACCAGGACAGCGCTTTGTCCTCCAGGGAAAAGATGAAGCCTTTGCAATATATGACCTCCTGGGGGACCCCCCGCATCTTTATCGTGTCGCAGATGTTCTTGAAGGCATCGAGGTGATGGTAGGGGTTGTCATTTTTCGAACTTCCCCTGAAGATTTTTTTCTGAATCATAGAGATCACAGAAGGCTTAAGCTCAAAATTGGCTGCGTTGAATCACAGGGTGATGACGGGACATCTGGAGTTGTTGGCTTTTGTTGATGCCAACTCTCTCAGCGTCTTCTCTTCCTCCTTGGAATTGTCACTGTCGTCGTCTCGTCGGTGATGTGCCTGATCTTGGTTCCTCCGGTTTCTGTGGCGGTGGCGACACCTAGCTTGAGGGTGTTCTTCCTCAGAGCGCTCTGACTCCTGATCTTCAAGCCGATTATTGTCGTCATAGCGATCGTTGCCATCTGGTAGAGGTGATTCATGCCCAGATCTTCCTTGTCGTTCCCCTTCAGAGTGATGTGGGTTGACGCGGGGAGGCATGACGTTGATTATTGTGCTTGATTGGACAGTCTAGTGGCGTCGGAACTCGGGGAAATAGACTGCTGTTCTTCAGGGTTCCTGGAATGGCATGAAAAACCAAGTTTAGAAAAAAAAAATTAGGTAAAGAATAACAATAAGAAAAAAAGAAAAAGAGTGATGTCAAACTCTTTTCTGAGATTGAGGCACAGGAGTGTATTAGTGGATTCAGATTTGTCTATAGTACTGTTTTTGCCTTGTTCCCCGGCAACGGTGCCAAAAAGTTGACCGACCTAAATCGCGCATCTAAAAGTGGAGGCGGATTTGAGGTAGTCGAGCTTTTACATTTATAAACCCGAATCCTTCTAGGCCCCCGCAACTTTGCTTACGGGGTCGAAGTAGATATACGGGGTCGAACACAGGGACAAGGGGGGTAGTGTTGAGAACCCAGAATTGACACGCTACACTTCGGTAGGTATAAAGAGATAAATTCCCAAAAGGGAAACAACAAGATGTCACAAACAAAACAGAGGAAACTATCTCCAACTGGAGCTACTAGAGAGATTTAAGGTTTTAGTCATTTAGCAGTTTTTAGGGGTTTTCAGGCAACAGAAACAGAAAGATAAAAACTAAAGCCAGAGCAAGGTATGAAGGATAGGACTACAGTAAAACAAGCGGCAGCAGTAACATCCTGCACCCCTCCTCTCAGAGAGGGTACCTCTAACCAAGCGTCAATACCCCTCTCGAGGTTGTTGGACTTAAGTTAGAGTGGAATGTTATTGAAACAACTCCGTTCCAGGCACTCTCGTACTCCAGAATCGGACCAAACACTAGAGCCACAACACAACTCTCAAAGTTGTTGTGACGGGAAAAACACGATTCGGTAGCTAAGCGAAATGCGATCCTAACATGCAAGCTAGAGTTCAGATATCAAACATAGCAGTCATCCAACATTTTGCACCAAGCAAAGAGCAGCAAGTAATTAAGCATTTCTATTTCCATAAACATTAAAGGTCTTAATTACAATGTGTAAATAAAGAATTAAATAACAGAATTAAAGATAGATGTCGCCTTCTTGATGTAGAAGGTCGACAGGCTACTGCGGCTCTCCAGCCCGATATCGGTCAGGAGCCTAGCCCGATACAGTAGTGTTGGGCGGCACACCCTCTCGGGCGGTACAAATGACGGCCGACTGTATCGCTCAAGGACCCTGGCCGATACGCTCATGTCGGGCGGAGAACCCTCTTGGGCAGCACGCATGACGGGCAAAGCATATCAGGTTCGATATCTTGTCGGGCATGGAGCGACGCGTTCTACTGTCGGGCACTTTTTTCGCTTATCAACGTTGGCTAATATCGGCCCGCAGTGTCGCCTAGGACGGTCCTAAGCGAACCATCCCCTCCCTTTCGGGATGAGGAAGAGTTCACCTAGAGTTGCCCGGCACGAGCACTGGGGCACGATACTCTCACAGTTCTCCCTCGAAGATCGCTCAAAGTTCCCAACTGTCTGAACCTTCCTCCTTTTGACTTCCTGTAGCTGCTATTTATAGGCAGCGGTTGGGGGAAGTTATGGTGCTTGAAGCGCCATGTGTCCTCCTTATTCGCGGGTCGGTGGGCGGCCGATACGGGTATCGCTTGGTGCAGGGGTGTCAGCTATCGGTCACGTGACGGGCGGCGTGCCAGCCGATGGGTGGTTGTGTCACCCGACAAGCTGGGTTGTCGTGGCGAGCTTGGCTCCCTGTCGGGTAGAAGGCATGTCATCCGTCATCTTCTTCTTGCGCGGCATCCCTTTGTCGTGCGTCATTATGTCGCTCCACCCTGTCGGGCAGGGGTTGTATCGGGCGTCAGGTCAGGAAGGCCGAAACAGACTTGGACTTATTTGTGGGCCGGGACGGGACGGCCTTATTGCACCAAGATGAGGAAAAACTCTGCAAAAGATGGGAAAATCGGATTAAGAGCATTGCTTGGCCAATTATTGCGAAAGTGTTAATAAAAGAGAGGAAAATAGCAGAAAAGGGCGGTTTTGAAAACAAAATAAAGGGAAAAAACATCACAAAAATAGGTGTTATCACCTACCTCAGGTTGAGTATGTGGGCGTCACATTCCACAAATATGAACATGTCTTCTCATCATCCTCATCATCTATATCTCACTCTGACACAATGGTCTCACTTATTGATCCCTTCATCCACTCTAATTCACCCTCAACAAAATCTTTAGACTAGTGCAAAAAAGATGAATCCTAGGAAACTCCTCCACCTTCATCGAGAGTTCTAGACCAATCTGATCTACCAGAGGCACTGAGAAAAGATATATGCTCCTACACAATCAAGCATCCTATTTCTAACACATGTTGTATAGCCAATCTCTCTTCTACCACCTCAAAGTTTGCCGCATCCCTAGACACAACATATATTCCCAGCGTCCAACTATTGTTCTATGACATCCTAGTTGGAAATCAGCCATGATGGAGGATATGAAGGATATTCATGCTAATCAGACATGGGATCTTGTCACACCACCACTAGGCAAAAACATTGTCACTATCAAGCATCACTCTAATGGTTCTATCGAGCGGCTCAAGGCATGGCTAGTTTCCAAAGAATTCACCCAAACTATTGGTGTTGATTACTTTGAGATATTTTCTCTAGTCATAGGGATCACCTCTATTTGCATTATGATATCTTTGGTGGTCCATTTTGACTTTTCCTTTTTCATCTTGATGTAAAGAATACCTTTCTTCTTGGCGATCTACCGGAAGAAGTCTATTGTTGGTTGTTTACACTAACGAGTTTCAATCATAAGAATGATCTTTTACTCAACTAGCTATATCTCGCAAGTATACGAGAGTAGTTGTAGTTGAGGTCGAACACAAGGAGTGTTGGTTAGTTAGGCACAAGGGTTATGGTTTTCAATAATCTAGATCGTTGTATACAAGATCATTGGATTAGAACAACTAAATTATAGATTTAAAACAAAATAGTAAATTATCACTTAATAAAGGTTAAGATTCAGATATGGAAGGATCTTGGACCTAGGATTTCACCAACATATCATAGCATAAAATAGGAGCAAGAAATTTAAACATACTAAGCATTTATTTTAAAAGATATTTGTATGTTGCACTTCACCTCTCGGTGCAAGTACAACGATCCTAACTCAATTCAACATTTCCATGTATGAATTTCATTTTGGATCACAAACCTACTCCTCAACTCCATAATTTCCACTTTCATGGTAAAGAAGGAGTTTCCAAGAGAGTACCTCCTTACTCTCCCACCTATCTTCTCAGATCAAGAAAAAGAGCATAAAACATACACATAAGGTGGCCAACCATGCATGTAGAAAGGAAGAAATAGGTACTCGCAAGGTGGAAAAACAAGAAACATAGTATGTAGTACGAAATTACCATGTTCCAAACATGCTATGATATGGGAGCTACTCTCCCATGTCCAAGAAAAGGGAATTACTCGTCCATAATCATGCTTTGCAGATTTGCTACAAAAAAATCAGGTTTTAACATGATCTAGAGGAGGAAAACAAAGAGATCCAAAAATGTAACCACAAGAAGGAGGAATTCCAGTTTGGGGACAAAATTCCCCTCCTTTAGCTGCTCCAAAATGAACTGGCTCCTCTCTCGAGAAGCTGCATGAAGTGGAGAAGCTCTGTTGTACCTTTGGAGAAGACAATGGAGAAGAAAAAATGGGCTCCTTTGGAAAGAAACCACCCTTGTTCTCCTCAAAATCGCCTTCCTCTGCTCTCCTCTAGCTATGGGATGAGGGAACTTCCACAAAATGACCAGAGATAACTGCCCCTTAAGTGCCCTCTTCATTTTAAACAAAAACTCGTATTTTTCAAAATACTGAAACAGCCAGAGACACGGCGTGCGTCCAAAGTGCACATTGTGTAAAACCTTCGTCAGTTGCTCCAATCTACACTGCGGATGGTGTGCGCTGAAGAAATGCACGCCGTGCAACTTTCCAGAAACTTTCAGCTCCCAGGTGCACGCCGTGCAAATTTTTAGAAACTTCCAGTCCGCTCGACGCTCCCAGGTGCACGCCGTGCATTTTCAAGACATGGCGTGCACCTGGCTGTTCTGGGCTGTTGTGTATTCTTCTCATAACTTCCAGCGTGTAGGTCTAATTTACATGTCGTAAAAAGTGGTATTTGTGTAGTTTTGAACCTCAAAACATGTAGATACTTGAGGAGTGATCCAATAAGTGATAATATGATATATTCCTCATCATTTGATTGCAAAATGTAGTACCTACAATCCAAACCATGAGACAAGTAAGAATAGCTAAAAATATAGAATCTAGCATGAACGAGAGTGATAATTGAGTCAAAACAACACGGATATGCAACCAAACATGATCCAAAAGATGATATGATTTGTGCACATCATCTACATGCAGCAAATCCCGACTTTATTGTTGAAGGGGAATCTTCTTACAAAGTTTGTCACCTTTGACGATCACTATATGGACTTAAGAAATTTTTGTGGGCTTGGATCAATAAATTAAGCACTGTAAAAGCTTAAGAGACTTGGTTTCCAAAAATTGACTACTAATCATTCCCCTTTCTTCTCAAAATCATGTAAAGGCCACATTTTTATGTTCATATTATAGTGATCACTAGCATTGACAAAGTTGACATTTCCCAATTGAAGCAGTCCTTACAGGCACACTTTCACACAAAGGACTTGGGCACTTTGTGATACTTTCTTGACATATAAGTTCATCACTCAACTATAAAATTATCCTATCTCTGAGACATTATGTCTTTGACTTGCTTTCAGAAGGTTGGCATGATAGAATCCAAACTTGTTTGCACTCCAGTGGACTATCACACCAACCTCCCGCATGAGTGGGAATTTTTGTTGACCCAAAAAATGGCATTGTCTCATTGGGAAGCTAATCTACTTGAAAATAACCCAACCTAACATTACCTATGCTATTAGGATAGTCAGCCAACATATGAGTGCACCACTCCAGGTTCACTGGTGCAGTGTTCAACGCATCCTTAAGTACCTCAAAGGCACTTCAGGGAGAGGATTGTTCTACAAACGTCCTAGTACCAAGAAAATTTCCATTTTTGGGTACATTGATGCAAATTGGGTAGGCGGTTCTCAGGATCGTCGATCCACCTTTGGTTTTTGTATCATGATAGGCGATCACCCGGTTATTTGGAAAAGTACAAACAAGTTTTTGTGGCGCACTGAGGTAAAATATCATGTTATGGACCACATGTGTTGTGACCTACAGTGGGCCCGGTCCATCTTAACTAAGTTTGGGATCTCTTTTCAGACTCTAACTACTCTATATTGTGACATATAGGTGGATATATACATAGATAAAACTCCGGTCTTCCATGAATGCCCAAAACATATTGAAGTCAACTGTCACTTTGTGTGAGACCTGGTTAAAGCTAAGAATATTATTACTCCTCATATACAGACAATGGCACCAGTTGTAGATATTATGACCAAACCACTAAATCCTGCCTATTCAAGTATATGGATGTCAAACTAGGACTTCATAATATTTACTTTCCATCTTGATAGGGTGTGTTAGGATAATGGATTAATTGGGGCTTAGGCCCACTATAGTTTCCTTTTTCTATTTAACTCATGTACTCTTTGGATCCTACATAGAGGAGACCTAGTTCTCTATTTATGACTAATGAAATCAAACCCTTCTATTGTTTGCTAATTATAAGCTACAAGAGGATGATGCATGTTGTAGAGGGCAATTGGTCCTCAGGGAGAGGGGACTCCAGACCTAGTAGCCCCCCTTTGGGTACACACATGCATGTGTGTAAGACAATAGTCTTAAAATTATAGTTCTAAACTAGTTGACTATAGGTTGTCATAGAAAAGCAATGAGGTTAATTTGTAAACCAATTGGCCACATCAAGCAGTTTCTTGGTGAACCTGCCTCAAATAAAAATGTACTACTATTGATGGGTAAATTGATATAGCTAATCAAGCCTAAAAGTTCCTTTCTAATTCCAGCAAACATTAAGTTATAGTTAATCATTCTCTTTTCCTCTATCAACAATGAAGAAAGATCCAAGTTATAGAGAAGTAGGGCCAAACTGCAATGGCGTCCATGTAAATTACATTGCTAATGAATTCTTCAACATTAGAACATTTTATGACAATAATTTACTTAATTTGAACTAATCAACTATGATATCCACCTTAGCAAGAATTTGAAAATGATATTACACACGAAAGCATTCTTTGTAAGGATCTCCTTCAACAATATACCTCTCTTGTCTAGGTTAGTAAGATATATACATTTGTCTCAAACATACTTTTCCCCTTGATAACCCTCTCTATTCATTTAGGAGAAAGAGGTACAATCAGTGTTGGTATGTATTCCCAGAGAGCCAATCATATGATGATTGTAATGACATATCTTGTAAATGATTTGATTAATAATAAAGTCTATTGTTTATTCAATTATGAGATAATAGTATATCTTGATAGATATCTATAGAATGATGTTATATATATATATATATATATATATATATATATATATATATATATATATTAGAACTACGATCCTAATACATGAGTGTTATGGTTTTTAAATATGAAAAGTCTATATATAAACATAATAGTAAGACCATCATTGTGACACCCCACCAGCCAGACCATGAACACATCATATAGTCATGAAATTTGAGTCCACAAAATACATATCTATGATATATAATTATTCAACTAATAACTACATATACATAAAAAAGGCACATATCAAATTCATCATAGACTATATGTCAAATTTTATTGCTAATTCAACATTTGCAAATCTCATTTTAGACTAGATTGTTAAGAATATGACAATAGTGTTATCTTATAATATAAGATAGGGGATATCCACATATTGGAAACATGTTTGATCACAATAGATATATTAGTTAGCATTAAAAAGAATAAAACAAACATTCATATCATTTCCTACATGTCTTCTCATATTTTATTTATTTTCTTGAAAACTACCTGGCTCATACCTCTTAAAGTAGAAGGTTCCATGTTGGGTTCTCATTTCAATGACTCATTGTCATTATCTTAGGGTTTAGTTGGATACCCTAAGATATCTACAACAAACTCTTTTCCACCACATGGTTTCCTAAAGAGACTGAGGTATGACATCCAACCTCTCTATCATGAGTTCCTCATCTTAGGTGAACGAAATAGCCACAAATATAATTTTTCCCCCTCATAAGAGTTCACATGTTTTACATTTTACCATTCATTAGAGACTATTCCTTGTAGACATAGAATATACTGAACGAACTAGAGTTAAAATCACACTATGACATAGACATATATCATGGTGGCCTAGCCTTTAAGATCTCATCAACACTCCAAAAATCCTTCTTATAATCATTCTATTCATACAAAGAAATCTATTTGATTTTGCCAATAAGAACCACTGGAAAAACTCACTGTTTTCATGGCACCTAACTAGATGGATATATCGTTTCACTTGTTAATTAATCCTCTTATCATCTAAAAGAGTTTTCAACTCATTATTAATTAATTTTATTTATGTTCATGCAAATATAATGGCATGAATATTATTGATGTTGAGCAAAAAAGATAAGCATTCAATTCAATAACAAACCTCACAACAATTTACAACAAACACATTTCTTTCCCGTTCTTGTATCATTTCATATGAGTCATCATATTCGCTATCATCCTGAGAGATAATCTTATTCATGCATGATTACCATCATGATTGTTTTTGTATAAAAATCATCACATCATATTTCAAATTCAACTCATTTCCTAATGTTTCTTTCAAACCCACATTTTCAATAAATATCCATAATTACATTGGAACCCTTTACAATATCAACAAATAATACTATGTTATTACTTATTATATCTAAATCACACTCGTAACTAAAATAAATGCTTATTCCATATAAATTCCCTCAGATATATAGAGTGATCTCAAGGCATAACAATACACAATAAAGATTGAATATGTCATACCACTACCTATATTTTTTAGTGAATACCCTTGATTTTCTATCTCTTAATATAAATCAATATATATTCAACCACTTATGTTTATCAATCCTTCATTAAAATAAATTATTCATTACTATTATTTTACTCATCACATTAGTGTTAGGGATAGTATACCAATTCCAAAAAGTTAACTCCTTAGTATTCCCTTCATTTAGAGCTCTTAATGTCTTTCATTTTATGTTCACTACTACTATTAGAAGTAATTATTCTTAATTCAATAAATATATGATGTTTCTTTCTCATTGAAATCCTTCAAATTTTGATTTTGGTGTATAATCTCAATTATTTTAGTCTATATTGTAATCAAGATAATTTATGTAAACACTTACTCATACGCATATCATTGATAATTACCCATCACTTATGATCCCAATTTAAATTAGTACTTTATGATTCCTTTATTGCATTTAAATTCTCTGTCATTTAACTTTCTAAGGAATTTTTGTAATAAAAGAAATTCTTATGTTCCTTATAAACTACTCAAAGTAGGAGGTTGAACAAACTAGGGTTACTCCTACTTACACATCAATATTTGATTATCTTTCCATTCAAGATTATGTGACTTATGAAAAAGACTTGCATTCATGTGGATGTTTTCCATTATCCTTAAATCATGCTCTAAAAGGTTCATTATGTTTATATCATGTTCATAGAGATTACAACCTTCAATGGAAATAGTAATACCTAACCAACATTATCTTTTTGCTTCTACAAGATTATATGGAAGTTTTAACTTTATGTCTTATTCTCATCTCAATAGTGAATTTTAGGGCTTTTATGAAGTAGTCTTAGTTTACTACATCTTTATACGTAGTCATAATAACTACCTTCACCACTAACCTCATTAGGGTGAGATTTAATAGGGTTATTCACAACACATGGGAGCCCTAATTTTCATTTTGAATGCAATCCACCCATCAATTACAAACATACATTGTTACAACCTCAAATTTTTGGGTTTCTTTTGGATGGAAATGCAATTTCCCCAATAAATGTATGATTGTGTAATTGTGTGATTTATGTGCCTTAAAAAAATTCCTTTGATAAATAGAATTGTATGTTTGATTTCATGGGCCTTGTTGGATATTGGGCCCAATAATAAGAAAAAGGAAATAAAAAGGAAAACGAATCAATTAGTAAAAGAATAACTATTATAATGAGAAAAGAAAGATGTGGAAACATCTAGAAGGCTAAGAATTATCCTTCAAGGAGGGATTTTGTATCTTTAGGATTTTTTGGGTTCCAAGGAGTCCAAGTTGCAAAGATAATAGGAGAAGAAAGAGATAAAATCAAATAAGGCATTATTAAGAAGGAAAGTTGAGATAATGATGAACATATAAGAAATATGTGGAAATATGGATAATGGAATCATTATGAATGAGACTTCAACTCCACATGGTTTCTAATGGTAAGAGGAATCAAAATAAAAAAATAAAATATTAAGAGAGAGAAAATAAGCTCAAAATAAGCTTTATTAAAAGACAACTTGCACATGAAGATAATGCCTTTTTCCTTTTGAGTTTGGGACTCAAATTTGGTATAGATAAAGACAAGATAAAGGTTACCCTAAATTTTGGGATCAAAAGGATAAACGGTTTGGGAGATATGCATTTTGTAATTTTCCTAAAGTGTAAAGGATAACATTAAATGTCACAAATTATGTTCTAATCTGAGGCTTGATAGTCGTTGGATCAAGAATCCAATGGTGGCTTCTCTTCGAGTCAGATTGGGAAAAGGGAACAGTAAAAGGTGGCATTAATCTGATATATCTCTCTCCCTGTGTCACTAGGAGTCATGGGAAGTTGATATTCAACTTTGGGAGGTTAAACCGAACTAGATGGTCCCTTTGATGTCCTGGTTTCGTGTGTTGTGGAGAGTTTCCCTAATAACAGTGGAACTCAGACTCTTTTGATCCTCGATTGGTAGATCTTATTTATAAAAGGACTGAAAATTGTTTGACGAGGGGAGGGAAGAACTTCCTAGACCCAAGAGGTCTTTCCGCAGAATCAAGGAGCAAGGAGGTTGCCCCTAATCAGATCATTGCTGCGTCAGTTGCCCTGTTTCCATCGACAAGCACTGCTCACTCTTCCCACTCTATTCTTCCCCACTCTGGCAATGCGGCAGACTCGAGCAGGTTTGGGGAAGGGTGATAGAGGGGTGAAGCCTCTGTCATGTGTGTATCATGGTCCGAGGTAGAGAGGAAGGGCCAACAGATGGCTGGCGATGGGGCCCTGTTTTCCCGGCAGAACAAAATGTCCGCGCGGTGCTGAATCTCATGAATAAGAAGGGGCCGAGCCGTATTGGGTAGCTGGGTAGGTGGATCTGTGTGACAATCCATGACAGGAGGGAGAAATCAGCCAGAAAAGGAAATAAAAGGGACACGTGGTGCCTCATGACTGGTCCAGAGGTATTTCTCTTGAGAAAATTCTAATTAATTATCTGTAACTGCAGTGATAACAAGTAATATATGAAAACTGATCTAGAGAATACAAGGAATTCAATAAAATATTTTTAGAGCCTTAATATTATCATAATTTAAAAAGTGGTAAAAGTTTCCATCCTTAATGGGTTTATGACTAAGATTAATCCTAATTTGATGGTTAATGAATTGAAGGGATTACTGTGGATGTTTTATGATAATATCAACATGTTGTTAATAAGAGAGATGTTTTGATGTCTAAATATCTGATACATATGCTTAATAGCATAATTTAGGGTTTTGATATGTTGATGAGCATTAATGGGCTTAGAAACCCTAATCTAGGTGTTAATGGGTTTTAATGAGATATAATTCGAGATCCTTTGTACAAAACTGATGTTAGGTTAATCTCAAGACTAGTAGATGATAATAAGGCTCTAATGTGATTAAGTTGAATAATTAGGGTTTTGCCTCTAGATATGTTTTTAGGGTTTTGTGGTTATAATGGAGATAAGTTGTAGATAAACTCTAACGATGCCCTAATTCAGATTAGAAACCCTAGAAAGTGAATCCAAGTCAATAAAGTAAATTCTTGATCAAGTGAGTAGTAAATGAGTACATATGCTTTTTAGT
This sequence comes from Alisma plantago-aquatica, assembly GCA_963693085.1. Taxonomy (NCBI): domain Eukaryota; kingdom Viridiplantae; phylum Streptophyta; class Magnoliopsida; order Alismatales; family Alismataceae; genus Alisma; species Alisma plantago-aquatica. The sequence continues at coordinate 556,766,410 of OY856414.1, forward strand.
ATTCTTGATTGTGTGGTTGAACTACTTGCTTGGATTGCTTTCTTGGTTGGAATTGCATATTGTTTGTGAAATCTGCAAATCAGGTATGTGGTTAACTATGAGTACACGCATTATGTTTCTTGGCATTTCTCAAGGATTTATCGATTGCAATGCAATTAAACTTCTTGGATGTTTCTGATAACACCAATTTTTGTGATGTTTTTGCCCTTTATTCTGTTATCAAAACTACCCCTTTCTACTATTTTCCTCTCTTTTATAAGTACTTTTGCAATAATTGGCCAAATCACGCTCTTAATCCAATATTTCCATTTTTGCATATTTTTTCCTCATTTTGGTATGATTATCATCAATAAGGCCGTCCCGGCCCACAAATAAGCTCCACCAGCTTTCGTCCTTCCTGAAGCCCGATACGACCTCTGCCCGATAGGGTGGAGCGACACAACGACGCACGACAAGGGGATGTTGCGCAAGAAGAAACTGACGGACGACACGTCTTCTACCCGACAGGGAGCCAAATTCGCCACGACAACCCAAGCTTGTCGCACGACACAGCCACCCACCGGCAGGCGTCGCCCGTCATGTGACTGATAGACGACACCCCTGTGCCGAGCGATACCAGTATCGGCCGCCCACCGACCCGCGAATAAGGAGGACACGTGGCGCTTCGAGCACCATAACTTCCCCCAACCGCTGCCTATAAATAGCAGCTACAGGAAGTCGAAAAGACAGTTCAGACAGTTGGGAACTTTGAGCGATCTTCAGAGGAAAATTGCGAGAGCAAGAGTATCACATCCCAGTGCTCGTGTCGGGAAACTCTAGGTGAGCTCTTCCTCATCCTGAGAGGGAGGGGATGGTTCACTTAGGATCGTCCCGGGCGACACTGTGGGCCAATATCGGCCAACGTAGATGAGCGACACAAGTGCCCGACAGTAGAACGTGTCGCTCCATGCCCGGCACGATATCGAACCTGATATGCTTCACCCGGGCGGTGGAGATCTTTTGGCCCAGTAACCTCTAGTGGGCAGAACTTTGTCAATTCTTTTGATAGTGTTGGCCGAGTGTAGCAGACTTATACAAATGCACGGATAGAAAGGTGGTGGCCTTCTTCTCCTGTGAACAGGAGGCTGAGGATGTGGTGGATAAAGGGATTCGAGATTTTCGTGGTCAGAAGATACAGCTCAGGCACATGCGAGGGGGTGAAAGACATCAAAGAAAGGAAGCTTTCTGGTTTTGGGTTGTAGATATTCCAATCACCTGCAGAGATGATGATACCCTAGCGAAGATTATCCGGCCTTTCGGTAATTTGATATATGTCTCAGATTGGAAAAGGGAGAAGGATGACCTATCTGGCCTACTCGTGCTGGTGGAAGCATTCAGTGAAGATATTCCTCAGTTTATCTCTCTCACGTATGGGCAGAGGCGGACGCCGGTGCAATTTTTTATGGTGGCGAGGGGGCCTGTCGGCTCGAGCAACACACATTTGACTGAGGTCGGGAAGGATACAGGGATTCCAAGAGAGGCTCTAATGGTGCAAGAGAAGAGTACGGAATCGAATGCTTTGGTGATGGCAACAGTTATACCTTCAGAATCGAGGGAAAGACCACAGAAGAGGAGTATATCCCCATAAAGGCAGCTTAGGCGGCCACCAAGGCGTATGGTGGTGGATAGAGAAGGCACAAAAAGAGCTCTGGATAATAGAAGGCTAGAAGACTTCATGTATCGTGAGGAGGAAGAGTGGATCGATCATAGGAGAAGGACTAGGAGGAGCCGGAATAGAGACAGAAGGAGTGGTGCTGACAATAGAGTATTTAGAAGATATCAATCAAGAAGACGACATTCGGATTGCGAGGGAAGTTATTTTGATGGATGATGGTCGGATATAGATGGGGGTTATAGACCCTGATCGAACCTACGCATGCTGGTGGGTGCGGTTATATTTGTATAATGGATTGTACCTCCATTTTCTGGAATATTAGAGGCGCCTCTAATAACCCTACGAGGAGAGTTTTGAGCAAGATTTGTGGGTGATTTAAACCAGGGATCGTTTGCTTGTTCGAGCCCTTTCTTCATGCAGAGCAGGTAGCTGAGCTTTTAGACATCGTGAGGTTGGATTGGGCAGCTGATAACCAGGAGATGAATGGGAAGATATGGTTTTATGCTGATAAGGATATGAAACCTAATATTTTTAGAAGGCACAGGCAACATATAACAGTGGGGTTTGAGTCTAGCGTCGGCGCAAGCTTCTTTGTTACAACAATATATGCAAGTTGCGATAAACGTTGAAAGGAGGGAGTTATGGAAATAAATACTGATAATGACGGAGCTCATTGGGGAAGAGAAGTGGATTATTGCGGGGGATTTCAACGTAGTGCGTCATCCGAGGGAGAGAAGAGGCGGCAACCCTCCAGCATTGTAGGATTCACTTGACTTCAATTCCTTTATAGTGGATGCATCTTTGGATGAGATCCCATTTGATGGTAGACAATACACTTGGGTGAACAAATAGATTTTAACTCCTACGATGTGGCAAAGAATTGATAGAGTATTAGTGAATGGTGTTTGGCTATTGGAGCATCCTGCAACTAGGTCAATTCATTTGACCAGAGATAGGGTTTCTGATCATTGCCCTATTATTACAATTCCAGGTGCACAGTCGATTGTCAGAAAGAAGGGACACTTTGCTTTTTTGAAGGCATGGCTTGATCATGAAGAGTGTCTAAAGGTGATAGAACATGTCTGGGATGTTCCTGTAATAGGGCACCCCTCCTTCATTTTCTGCCAGAAGCTCAAGAGGGTTAGGATGGCACTACATAGGTGGAGCAAGGATACCTTTGGCGATAATAAACAGCGTATAAAGGACTTGGAAGATGTGATCTTTACCACACAGGCTGCCTTTGATGGGAACCCGACTGATACTAATGAAAATAATATGAGATCGGCGGAGAGGGAATTGCAGGGTCTACTGGATGACGAGGAGGTGAGGTGGAAACAGAAGGCAAGGATTAGTTGGCTCCAAGATGGGGAGCGGAATACCAGGTTTTATCATGCCACTGTCAAAGCTAGAAGGAAACATAGAAGGCTGAATAAGGTGGTCTTGCAGGATGGCACATGTATCTCAGATAAAAAGGTTATGGCGGAGGTAGCGGCTGACCATTTTCAACATTTCTTTAACGAAGTGGTAGATACGGGTGATGGTGAATTGGAGGAATTCTTGCATGGTATTCCAGATACGATGTCCATGTATGACAACTGCTTACTTACTGCTGGTCCCCAGGAAGAGGAGAATATGAAGACCATGATGAAGATGGATGTGACGACGGTGCCGGGTCCGGATGGGTTCACCTTATCTTTTTTCCGGGCTGCATGGTCGATAATAGGAGGAGATTTTATGAAGTTGGTGGATGCGTTCTACAAAGGACAGCCTTGTTTTAGGGGACTATTCTGCTGTCAGATTATTCTTATCCTGAAGGTTGATAGTCCTAAAAGGCTGTCGGAAGACTTCAGACCTATCTCGATTGAGAACGTCACCCTTCGTATATTGGCGAGGATTCTTAGTGATCGCATGGCGCCTATGATGTCGAGGATGATATCGAAGATGCAAGGGGCCTTTGTTAAAGGAGGAGACATCACTCATCACGTCCGGCTGGCCAAGGAGCTAATGCATGATATAAATAAAGGCAAGGATGCACCTAATGTCATTCTGAAGTATGACATGTCACGAGCATATGATAGAACGGATTGGAGTGTGTTGCGGAAAGTGTTGGGCAGATTCGGATTCACAACAGAAGTGGTGAATCTATGCTTGAGTTTCTATCAAAATACATGGGCCACGGTTACAGTTGGGGAGGAAACTGCGGGTTTCTTTCTAGTTAGTAGAGGACTTAAGCAGGGATGTGCGCTATCTCCATTCTTATTCATTCTGTTTGAAGAAATTCTGTGCAGAAAGTTCCTTAAATTAGAGACGGATGGGTTCATATCGAGGTTTCAGATCCGGGGGGATGCAACTCCTCCGACCATACTATTATATGCAGATGATATTGCTATTTTCTTTAATGCAGACCAACGATCAAGGGAGATAGTTAAGTCTACTTTTGAGGTGTATGAGATGGCTACTGGACAACGGATCAATAAGGCGAAATCCACATGTGTGGTAGGAGGGAAAAATATAGAAGTGATTGATAGAGTGGCTGATGAACTCAATGCAGGAGTTGCGATGGAGTCGTTTACCTATTTGGGAATACCGATCATTAAAGGAAGGATGAGACTCAATGATTATGACTTCTTGATGAAGAAAATAAATATGAAGGTCACGGCTTGGAGATCTAAAATTCTGTCTTTTGTAGGGAGAAGGTTGTTGATTGCTCATGTCCTTAATTCCATTCCGGTGTACACGGCGGCAGCCGTAGGTATTCCCTCGGGGATCGCAGATCGGATTGAAAGGAAATTCTCTAACTTCTTGTGGACAGACAGGAATGATCATCAAAGAAAGGCGTGGATTAACTGGCAAAGAATTGCAACTCCCTTTCACCAAGGTGGTCTGGGGATTCCATCGCTGCATCTAATTAATGAAGCTTTCATAGCTAAGGCATGCTGGGAGGTGTTGACTATAGATTCTATTTGGGCTACTTTCTGCAGAGATAAATACGCCAATAGGACTGGTGGGCGAGATAATGTTTACCCTGGGTGCTAGAAGTTAGGATCGTCACCGTCACCACTATGGAGGAGGATATGGGAATTATTCCCGCGTGTCTTCCCGTTATGTAGATGGATTGTAGGGAGGGTGAGATCTCCTTTTGGGATGCGAGGTGGTGTGAACAACGGCTGGTTGAACATGCTATTTACTCCAGCGATAGAAGGCATCCATTCCAGGTGAAAGATTTCTGGATAGACGGGCTGGGTTGGGATTGGGCCTCGCTGAGGGTGATACTTGACGATGATGGGTTACATATGATCCGCGATAAGAATATATGGCTTGCAGAAGAGGATGATAAGATGATTTGGAGTCTGGAGAGGAAAGGGTGCTTCTCCATGAGATCGGAAAAGATGATTCTGGCTCGTGACAGGGTGGAAGGTCCACAGGGACTTGACGTGGTTTGGAAGTCTGCATTTCCTAAGGCTGCGGCCTTTATCTGGAAGTCAGTGAGAGGAGTTGTTCCTATTGATGAAAAGGTTAGAGTTAGATGTTGTATATCAATTGCGTCTCAGTGTAACTGCTGCATGGAATCTAAGGAGGAAAACCTTGAGCATCTTTTGTTCCAAGGTCAGATTGTCAGTTTCTTTTGGGGTAAATTTGTGGAGGTAACAGAATTGCCACCACCTAGTAACATTAGAACATTGATTGACTATTGCATGATGGGGAAGAGAAAGAGATTAGTAGACTGGTTGGCAGGGAACCTTGTGATTGTTATTCCTTACAATATATGGTGCCTGAGATGTGAAGCAAGGTTTGAGGGTAAACATAGGCCTTTTTCCTATGAGTGGGATTATGTTATTCGGAGTATGAACTTTAACATGATGAAGAGATCTTTTTCGATAGATAGAGACAGTGAATTGTATACACGTTTGAGGGAGATAGGGTTGGAGGATCCTAGAGTAATGCTGAGACAAATAAATCTTATGTGGTGGTAGACACCGGACTTGCACAACCTGAAGATCAACACCACGATTGGGAGGAGTAGAGATTGTCATGGCAGGCTGAGAATATGGGTGGCGGGGATTGTCCGGAATCATCGAGCCAACGTGTGCCTTGTTTTTAGAGCTTGGCTCAGGAGTATGGAATACACTCTCACTTATTTGCAAACATGCTCTATAGGAATGAAGATTGCAAGTGATCACGGGATGATCGTATCCTGTATAGAGGTTGATGATTCATACATCCATGACATTATTTGGCGCGATAAGAAAGAACCATGGAGGGTGACCCACTTTGTCAGGGAGTTGCGGGAGGAGATGGTCGTGGCTATGATATCTGGATCCTTGGTTCACAAGGTCATCAACTCGATACCTCGTGAGTTGGGGAGATGGGGCAGTAGTATGGATGAGTTGTTTGTTTCATCCGATTCTATGAATATTCCGAACAGGATAAGGGGTATGGCTGCGTTGGAGAAGAGAAGGGTTCCATATATCGTGTTAAAGAGATCAGAGGCATAGGGGGATGGTTACTACGGTTTGATGTTGTTTTGAAGTCAGGGGGGGGGGGTGATGAGTGTTATATCTGATGAGTATGTACACTGGTTTATGTTTCACACCTGAGGATTAATATAAGCAGGAGCTGTAATTTTTATGATGATTTAGCCCACATGAGGGGTGTGGGGTGAATAAAAGCGACCCCATGCTTAATTAAAAAAATGATTCACCCGTCATGTGTGCCGCCCGAGAGGGTGCACCGCCCGACATGAGCATATCGGCCAAGGACCTTGAGCGATACAGTCGGCCATCATAGTGTGCCGCCCGAGAGGGTGTGCCGCCCGACACTACTGTATCGGGCTACGCCCCTGATCGGTATCGTGCTGGAGAGCCGTTGTAGCCTGTCATCCTTCTACATCAAGAAGGCAATCTATCTTTAATTCTATTATTTAATTCCTTACTTATGCAATGTATTAAGACCTTTAATTTTTATGGGAATGGAAAAGCTTAATTACTTGCTGCTCTATGCTTGGTGCAAATGTTGGTTGACTGCTATGTTTAATATCTGAACTCTAGCTTGTATGTTTGGATCGCGTTTCTCTTAGCTACCGAATCGTGTTTTCCCATCGCAATAACTTCGAGAGTTGTGTTGTGGCTCTAGTGTTTGGTCCGATTCTGGAGTATGAGAGTGCCTGGGACGGAGTCGTTTTAGTAACATTCCACTCTAACTTAAGTCCAGCAACCTCGAGAGGGGTTTTGATGCTTGGTTAGAGGTACCCACTCTGAGAGGAGGGGTGCGGGATGTTACTGCTACCGCTTGTTTTACTGAAGTCTTATCCTTCGTACCTTGCTCTAGCTCTAGTTTTATCTTCCCGTCTCTGTTGCATGAAAACCCCTAAAAACTGCTAAATGACTAAAACCTTAAATCTTTCTTATAGCTCCAGTTGGAGATAGTTTTTGTTGTTTTGTTTGTGACATCTTGTTGTATTCCCCTTGGAGAATTTACTATCTCTTCATACCTTCCGGAGTGTAGCGTGTCGATTCTGGGTTCTCAACACTACCACCCTTGTCCCTGTGTTCGACCCCGTATATCTACTTCGACCCCATAAACAAAGTTGTGGGGGCCTAGAAGGATTCGGGTTATAAATGTAAAAGCTTGACTAACTTCAATCCGCCTCCATTTTTGGACGCGCGATTTAGGCCGGTCAACTTTTTGGCACCGTTGTCGGGGACAAGGCAGACGGCACTGTTGACGAATCTGAATCCACTAACTACACTCCCGTGCCTCAGGCTTAGAAATGAGCTTGACAGCACTCTTTGCTTTTGTTATTTTATTATCATTACTCTTTGCACAAAATAAATAATTCTATTTTCTAAAGTTGATTTCTCATGCCATTTCAGGAATTCTGAAGTACAGTGATCTAGTTTGCCAAACACCAACACCAATATGCCTCCTCGCGTCGAACCCCAACATTCTGGAGACGAACGCCAAGGGAGGAGGCCTGACTCGTCGCCACATGAAGGCGACGACTGGTACGACGGTAACGCTCAACAGGAAGATCTAGAATCGGGAGAGCACCAGGAGATACATCACCGTGATAGACCTCATCGCCACCGGAGACACAGAAGGAATCACGACAATCAGGAACGACGGCATGACGCCAGTGACAGTGACGACTCAGAGGAAGAAGAGAAAACGTTGAGGGAGTTAGCGTCCACGAAGGCCAACAACTCCCGATGCCCCATTATTGTCCCCCGTTTCAACGCGGTAAATTTTGAGATCAAGTCGTCAGTTATCTCAATGATCCAGAATAAGAGCTTCAGGGGAAGTTCTAAGAATAACAACCCGTACTACTATCTGGATGCTTTCAAAAATATATATGATACCATAAAGATGAGGGGGGTCCCCCAAGAGGTCATATATTGCAAGGGCTTCATTTTCTCCTTGGAAGACAAAGCTCTGTCATTGTATCTTGGGTTGCCTCACCAATCTCTGAACGGATGGGGAGCACTGGCTGACGCATTCGTGAACAAGTTCTACCCCACTGAAAGAAATGTCAGAAACAGGCCGAAAATAACCTCTTTTATGCAAAAGTCGGATGAAAGCCTCCATGACGCCTGGGAGCGATTCCAGGAATACCAGAGGGATTGCCCCCATCATAATTATAAGAAGGGTTTCCTCGTCACCACCTTCTATAATGTCCTGACTCCTGATGAAAGGGTGTCACTAAATGCGGCGGCAGGTAGTGACTTCCTTGGGAAGAAACCAAGCAAGTCCGAAAAGATCATCAAAAACATGGCCGAGCTGCTAGCTGGCACTGATTACGACAGATCCGATAGAGGACAGGTCAAAAAGGTCGGTGAAGGGCCCTCTCTTGAGTCCAAAGCGCTGGAGTCCATTACCTCGCAGATACAAAGAATCGCCACTGATGTCAAGCAACTGCGGGAAGCTGGCAGGAAAGGCAAGAAGCCAGTTGAGAAGGTGATGAAATGTGTAACCTGCGGTGAAGGAGGACACGGGGTAGACAATTGCGTCTACACCCGACCGGACGCGGACAGTGATTCTGACTCAGAAGACGGAAGGACTGAAAATGTCTCTTTCGTGAACTACAAAAGGCCAGACCACCCCGGCTTTAACTATGGCAACAAAGATGCAGCTGAAAACTCTCATCAGCTACATAACTCATCCAAGCCGATACAAGATTTTGAGAAGAGAGGGGGGCCTGGTCAATACACCAAGAACAACTAGTTCCAGTCAGCGAAAGGAAACTTCCAAGTGCAGGGAAAGTATCAAGGGCCGAACCGAGAACAAGACAAGGGCACGGGCCAAGCATACGTGATTGGCCAGTTATTTGATTTTGTTAAGAAACAGGATACGATCAATAATCAACTTGCGCAAAGTGCGCTATCAAACTCCGGAGTTTTGAACTCTTTGCAGGTACAACTGGCGGATATGCAGACGCATCAACGCCAGATCGACCAGCAGCTAGCTCAACTGGCCGAAGTGGTAAAGAACCCATCAGGGAAGATACCATCGAATACTGAGACTGCCAAGAAGGCAGACCTGTGACCACAGAGGCAAAGATGAAGATGTAGGAAGAAGCTGAATGCGTCCAGCTGAAGACGGAAAATGCAACACTTCTCGGGAGGCAACCCGAGCTGCCTTTTAAATTCCTAGAATAGGATGCTTTTACTTTTATGCATGAAAAACACTACAAACATTTTGGATTGTAATAAGGCCTGAGTCAGTGCATGCACCACATGCGCTGACTTTGTTTTATGGGCCAACGTAGTATTTTATAGACCGGGATGGGTAATACTATCTGAGGCCGAGGTCTTAGCTCTGGGCCAATGATGTTTTACTCATCAGCCACAGTTTAAACTGCTTTGTTTTCATGACATATCGGAAAGCAACCCAACCGGTGCTATGAGTGTGCCCATATCGGGCAGTAGAATTTCAGGGATCGCGAGGGTCGTGCCAATGGATGGTCTTTCCTGACTTACAAGTTGCCCTAACGGCCGACACGCGCCCCGGATTTACTTGTTTCACCCCGGTTGAGTTTGCTATATAAAGGGGCGAGTTTTTACTATGTCGGGCTCCTTGCCTTACTATTTTTACGCTCCCGTATCGTGCTAAGACCTTGTACTTTTTGTTCCCGTGTCGCGCAAAACTACCCTACTCTCGTATCGTGCGGAAGTTCGGATCACAGCAAGGTATGGCCCGACAGACCCTATCACCCGGCAGACCGTGCCACCTGACACGTTCTTTTCTTTAAGCAAGTAGGTTATCGGTCTTACAGTTCTTGTGCTGGGCAGCCTTGTATCACCCGATATGGATGTCGCGCAACGCACCTTTCATTCACTATTGCCCGATACACCATGTCGGGTGATATCCGTGTCGCCCATCTTTGCACCACCTCGCCTGTTTTTGTTGTCGGGTGACACGTTGTTTTCCTTTCAAAAAAGACCTTATCGGGCATATTAACCGACACGCATGTATCAAGCGACATACCTAATGCGCATTTATCACCTTATCGCCATGTTCATATTGCGTGTTTAATCTTATGACGTAACGGGCAATACCCATCTCTAGTATTGGACACAAGGTTTCACCTGTAAAACCCGTGTGTCACCCGATACGGGGTGTGGGACAGTCTTTGTATAGAAAATCACCTGGTCGCACATTTATTCTTTACTTTTTCAAAGCATCAATGCATTTAATCGAGGTGTTTTCTTATTGCCTTATAGAAATGGCCCGCATCAAGACAACTGTTGTCCCTGTTGACGCACAAGGCAGGAGAATCTACCCAGAGACTGCTGCTGAAGGGCAAACTACCAGGCCTAAGCGCCCAAACCCAGGACCAGCTGGGGCGTCGACAATAGAGAAGAGGGCTAGGGTTGGAGAAGTGGCGGCTCCAACTCCAACACCAACACCTCTAGCAGTAGCCGAGCTCCCGGAATTCTTGTCAAGAAGTTTTGAGCCAAGGGACGACGAGCACGCTCGCCGATATGCTGAACTAGTGACCAAGGTCTACCGACCGAGCAGGTTCTGCCATCAGGCCTCATTTGCTGAACTAGGGATCGTGGGGAGGCTGAAGGGCGTCCTCACTGCGGCAGGGCTCAAGAAGATCTGATTCAGCCGGTCTTCTTCTTACACCAAACTGACAATGGAGTTTATGTCTTCTCTCCACCGGGTGTAGAATTCTGAGGCGGAGAGAGAAGAATTTGGCGGGCCCGACAGACTCCAGGCTCGACTTTACAACTCGGAGCACCCCATCTCCGAGAAGCTATTGAATAAGATCTTCTCTTCCAACGAGGAGGAGAGGAATCTCATGGACAACGGTGAGAGAATCACCGAGGGAGATGGGTTCAATCCCGTGGAGCTCTGGAGCAAGCTAACCGGTGAATCTTCGTTCAAGCCGGGAAGAAAGGTGGTGGCAGTGCACTCCTGCTTTTGGAGGATAGTGCATAAATTGGTGGCATGCTTGCTGTTCAATAAGAATGAGTCCAGTAACATCTATACAGAAGAACTCCACGTCATGTGGCACATAATGGAGGGTCGAGTGATCAACCTCGGGCAGTTCTTGCTGAACAGACTGCACCTGATGAAAGAAGCCACAAAAGAGTACTGCATGGGCGGAATAGTCAACTTAATAGAAGTGGGGCTCGGGTACCCAAAAGATCCTTGTAGCCTTTGGAGGACGCAAGGCGATGAGGTGATCGACACCAAGTACCTGATGAGGACCAGCACCATTAGGAAGGAGGGGAGGAATTTCTTCTACAAGTTTTCAAGGATGGACATACTCCTCCCGCTCCCTCGCTGTGCCGCCTATGACGCCGAGAAACTGGTCTTCACCGCCGCCAAAATTGAATCTGTAGTGAACAACACAGCTTATGCCACCGCCACCATGGCCCCAGAGAGGGCAGTTCCAGAGCTACCGACGACAACTGTTGGTAGAGTTGTCGTCGCTCTGACTATATCAGCCACTGCCACAACAAGGACGGTGATAGATGAGAAAGAACCGGTGATCGTTGAGGTCACCGTGAAAGAGACTACAGGAGCTACCACGGAAGAGATGGCCGCAGCCCCCATCTTCGCTTCAAAGCCTACAGAGGCAGAAGAGGAACTTCAACAGGGCGACAGCAATGGGGTGTTCAACGAGATCCTAAGGGAGCTCAGAAGAACATCGACACTGCCGCTGAAGTCCCTGCCTACAGCAGTTGAGGAGACCGCCGACAGCGCAGAGGTGGAGCAGAGTCCGCCCTCACCTCAGCCATCTCCACCCAGACGAGAAGGCAAGGTAGTGGCACTTGAAAAAGCGTCGACACATGGCCTGGCGACAGCTGGATTACGAACGATTCTGATAGATTCTACCTCGCCGGGTAGACCATCGTGCGAGCAAGATGTCGCGAGGGTGGAAGGGAGAACCACTGGAGCTCCCCCGTCGCTCAGAAAGATGCTTGGGCACGAGCTTGATCATTTGCGGGAGGTAACAGATGCCAACTCAGCTACTTGTACTTCCCTAACCCGCAAACTTGCATATTTCCATGACAAGCTGGATAGCCAAGAAAGAGAGTTGCTGACTCTAGTAAGCCTTCCCGACAGACTAGAGGCCTTGAAAGCGACGATGCAGCAAATCTCCAATGACTCGACAAGATCGAGGAGAGGCTGGACAGAAGTGACGACCATCCGCGCCGAAGGCAGCCGAGAAGGTCGCCGTCACCCCCCAGCCGTGGCTCTCCTCCTTCTTCGTCAGCTTCCCCTTCGGGATCAGCATCTTCCTCCTCCTCCAGTGGGCGCTCCTCAACGCCTGAGGAGGGGACACAACAAAAGTCAGCCGAAGGAGCTCCAGCAAGATAGGAGACCTCCCTAGGCTTGGGAGAAGCAAACATCTCTGTCCCCCTAGATGAAGCCGAAGATGATAGTGTAGATATCAGCATCGGGGGAGACTCTTCTGATGAGTCTCAGGGAGAGAAGGGGGATGTCTACATAGTCAATAAGAGACATCTACCCCGAGGAAGGCGCTTGATGGCGGACAGATTCCGTGAGCCATCCGAAATACCCTCCTTCGAGATGGCCGACTTCGACAGAAGAGCCATCGGGTACCTGACGATCAAAGACTAGAAGCTGGTGAATAAGGTCTTGAGATCACAGGTAGATGAAGACGACGTCGTTTGGACCGATGGCTACCTCTCCGTGTGACAAGGAGTTCTTCGAAGCATGTTCCGCACGCCGGCCGTGGTCGGCAAAAGACTATTCAGAGTCCTGGAGAATGTGATAATAGAAAATATCGACAACAGGATAGGTCGGAGGGCACTATACACAGCCACCCCGACCTTGGCAAGAAGGCTGATGAAGGGAGATTTAGACTCCCGTGCGGTGGCCGACATGTTGCAGCACATTGAAGAGCATTGGTCGAACCTGGTGTTGGCCCGGTACAAGCACCGGAATGTGTGGTTTCTCAGCATAGTAGACCTCAGAAACCGCGACGTCCAGCTACTGTGTTGCAGCAATGACGAAGTGCCACGCTCCGGGGGTGTTTTTTGCCACCCGGAGGACAGGAAGATGAGACTCCTGCCACTGCGTCTGCTACGAGCTATAAAGAAAGGAAGCCAACGTCACCAAGGTCCTTGGAACTTCTTTACTCTCAGAGACCTCCCCGTCCAGGCAGAAGAGGGGAGTGGAAACAGCGCTTTCGCCATCCTGAGTGCCATTGAGGTGCTCAATACATTTCAAAACTTGGGAGCCCTCAAAGGTCGATGCTTCTATCAACAAAGGGGCATTTACGCCATGTTGTTGATTAAGGACAAGCGCTATTTCCGAGATGCAGGGGTACCGGAGCAGCTGCTGGATAGTGACCTGGAAGAAGACTCTTCTCAATCCAGCAGCTCCTCAGAAAAAGAAGAGGAGATAGCTACTGACACCTATGGGGCAGGCAAGAAGTTGGAAGTCCTGAAGAAAGTGCACGGGATGGAAGACATTGCTTCGCCTGAAGCTTCAGAAGGGCTGATCACAAATTTCGACCGCTTTTCATGTGCAACTCTCACACAGGAGCAGGTCAACGTAATCCAGCTGAAGTTAGCTGATTCTACCCCATCGGTTGTCGCCTTTCAGGCAGGCAATTTCGTAGTTCCGGTCGATGATCTAAGGGACATGGTGAAGGAAGGAGGGTTCTTGGCTGTAACAGTTGCAGCCACTTACATCCGGTATATACAGCCAAAGCTAGAACATGCGCACATAGCCCATCCTATGTTGTTCAACGAAATTTGCCTCTCCGATGAAACAGGAGCGAAGAAAGCATTTCTGTAGGAATTGGCGAGAGAAGTTCCCCGCAAGATCTTCCTCCCCGTCCTACATTACAACCACTGGACTCTCCTAACAGTGTACACCCAGCAATGAGCAGGAATTTTCTACAATAGCTCAGACAGCAACAAGAACCATCCAGTGTCGTGTACATCAGAACCTTTGACATCTGTCGAACGCTTGGTCCGAAAATACTATGACGAGGTGTCAAAGATGATCCAACCATTCCTGGATACGCAAGCAAGCAAGTGGCACGAACTCCAGTTCTGCCACCGTAGTCCGCAGTAACTTCCCCTATCCAACGACTGTGGCATCTACGTCCTGGAATGGATGGCGAACAAAGAAACGCCTGACCAGCTCCACTACACCTTCTATCACAGCAAAAGGGGGGAATATGTGTGGGAGCCTCTGTCTGACGCAGGCGCAACCTCACTGGAATAAACATTACCTCACCTTATCTACTTCACAACTCTGGGACAGAGTGTGGAGTAAGTTTGGGGGGGTACCATGTACCAGTGAGGGAGGTACAAAATTTTAAAAATTCTAATGCTTTTGTCTTAAATTCATTATTCTTTTGTTCTTTGTGTACATATATATGTTCATACCAAAGTTTCGAAAATTCTTTTTGTTTATATATCATCTCCATACATATGTACAAAGTTGCTATAATAGTGAAAACCTGTTGCGACTTCTTGCAAAGTTTGTTTTCTATGTGCTTAACGAGATACAAGTTCTGTTATATCTTTTTGATAATGTTGCCTCAAACGAATAAAAGATTATGTTTTGCCATGCCAAAAATTTCGAAAAATATAATAATCTCGCAAACAGCTAAGAGATGAGTATGGAGAAGGAAAAAGCTACCCAAACAGAAAAAATCTCTTTGTTTCCCCTCACCCAACAAAAATCCCAAAAAGAGAAAGAAGCCTTATGAGTGTGAATAAAAGCATGAGAGTTGTGCCCAATAAAAGAAAAGAAAACAATATATATACACACTTGTTTTCCAAAAGTACCCATCTTTAGGCATGGTAGATCCGGGGAAGTGGTACGTAGGATGTGAAATCACTGCTCTAAAGCCAACTAGCTTGAACTGCAGGGACCACTTGCCCGCTAACGAACCCTTACCTGGATGGACTGATGGGAAACAAGAAAAACCCCAAAAAATCCTTAGCCTACCCTATACACAACTTTTTGCCCCAAAAATAAAGCTGTTTGGTGTGTAAGCTAACTTCGGAATCATACAACAAAGTCTCTCCGAAGTTGTAGAGAAGAATCTTACTTAAACAATAAGGCAGGAAAAACAAAGTCTTTTGTTCGTAGTGAGACAGTATTATCTCTAAAGGCATTGCAATTCTTGTTTCACCTTTTGAATAGAAAGCTACTCCGAGTAGAAGAAGCATCACTAAATAAAGTTTAAATATTGATTAAGGACAATCAAAACACTAAGTTTGGGGGAGTTGATAACACCAATTTT
This sequence comes from Alisma plantago-aquatica, assembly GCA_963693085.1. Classification (NCBI taxonomy): domain Eukaryota; kingdom Viridiplantae; phylum Streptophyta; class Magnoliopsida; order Alismatales; family Alismataceae; genus Alisma; species Alisma plantago-aquatica. The sequence goes on from OY856414.1 coordinate 556,781,811, forward strand.
TGTGATGTTTTTTCCCTTTATTCTGTTATCAAAACTACCCCTTTCTGTTATTTTCCTCTCTTTTATAAGTACTTTTGTAATAATTGGCCAAATCACGCTCTTAATCCAATATTTCCATTTTTTGTAGAGTTTTTCCTCATTTTGGTACGATTATCGTCAATAAGGCCGTCCCGGCCCACAAATAAGCTCCACCAGCTTTCGGCCTTCCTGACGCCCGATACGACCTATACCCGATAGGGTGGAGCGACACAACGACGCACGACAAGGGGATGCCACGCAAGAAGAAACTGACGGACGACACGTCTTCTACCCGACAAGGAGCCAAATTTGCCACGACAACCCAAGCTTGTCGTGCGACATAGCCACCCACCGACAGGCGCCGCCCGTCACGTGACTGACAGCTGACACCCTTGTGCCGAGCAATATCAGTATCATCCACCCACCGACCCGCGAATAAGGAGGACACGTGGCTCTTCAAGCACCATAACTTCCCCCAACCGCTACATATAAATAGCAGCTACAGGAAGCCAAAAAGACAGTTCGGACAGTTGGGAACTTTGAGCGATCTTCGAAGGAAAACTACGAGAGCAAGAGTATCACGTCCCAATGCTCGTGCCGGGCAACTCTAGGTGAGCTCTTCCTCATCCTGAGAGGGAGGGGATGGTTCACTTAGGATCGTCCCAGGTGACACTGCGGGCCGATATCAGCCAACGTAGATGAGCGACACAAGTGCCCGATAGTAGAACGTGTCGCTCCATGCCCGGCACGATATCGAACCCGATAAGCTTCACCTGTCATGTGTTTCGCCCGAGAGAGTGCGCTTCTCGACATGAGCGTATCGGCCAAGGACCTTGAGCGATACAGTCGGCTGTCATAGTGTGCCGCCCGAGAGGGTGTGCCGCTCGACACTACTGTATCGGGCTAGGCCCCTGACCGGTATTGGGCTGGAGAGCCATTGTAGCCTGTCGTCCTTCTACATCAAGAAGGTGACATCTATCTTTAATTCTGTTATTTAATTCCTTACTTATGCAATGTATTAAGACCTTTAATGTTTATGGGAATGGAAAAGTTTAATTACTTGCTGCTCTATGCTTGGTGCAAATGTTGGATGACTGCTATTTTAATATCTGAACTCTAGCTTGCATGTTTGGATCGCGTTTCTCTTAGCTACCGAATCATGTTTTCCCGTCGCAACAACTTTGAGAGTTGTGTTGTGGCTCTAGTGTTTGGTCCGATTCTGGAGTACGAGAGTGCCTGGGAAGGAGTCGTTTCAGTAACATTCCACTCTAACTTAAGTCCAGCAACCTCGATAGGGGTTTTGATGCTTGGTTAGAGGTACCCGCTCTGAGAGGAGGGGTGCGGGATGTTACTGCTACCGCTTGTTTTACTGAAGTCTTATCCTTCGTACCTTGCTCTAGCTCTAGTTTTATCTTCATGTCTCTATTGCATGAAAACCCCTAAAAACTGCTAAATGACTAAAACCTTAAATCTTTCTTATAGCTCCAGTTGGAGATAGTTTTCGTTGTTTTTTTTGTGACATCTTGTTGTATTCCCCTTGGAGAATTTACTATCTCTTCATACCTTCCAGAGTGTAGCATGTCGATTCTGGATTCCCAACACTACCACCCTTGTCCCTGTGTTCGACCCCGTATATCTACTTCGACCCCGTAAACAAAGTTGTGGGGGCCTAGAAGGATTCGGGTTATAAATGTAAAAGCTCGACTAACTTCAATCCGCCTCCATTTTTGGACGCGCGATTTAGGCCGGTCAGTTTCATTACTACAATGCTTAAAGTGAATATGATTATCAAAACGTATACATGTTTATGACTCACTCGAACCTACATACCCCTCTGGATGTAAGATAATGGACCAAACCATGGAGGGAAGGTCAAGGTGGTCAAGCCCTAGAGGGAACACCATAGGGCACCCAGAGAGGTGACCCCAGGTACCAAGATCAGGATGGAGACGGTAGCCTTAAAGTCACTTACAAGGACTTAACCCTAGAGAGGGTATCCCAGAGGTGGTAAAAGTGGTTGAGGAGTCATGCTAAAAATGTAATCTTGCATTGTTAACAACTATTTGTTGTGATTATGTTGTTAGAAATTATGTGCAATGTTTTATTTGTCCCCACATATCGGAATATTCATTTATGCTGACCAATGTTTTGTTTGTCGGTGTTTTAGGAATTATCTTAAATTGGACAAACAGTAAAGCGGAATTTGTGAAGTTAAAGTTAAGTAATCCAAAGGAGAAATAGATAGATAGATTTTGTCTGCGGATAGAAGTCTTAGATCCTAGTCTCACAAGCTATGCAAAATTTATATTTTATTCAGCTTTTCAGTTTAGTATTAGTAGTATTTTATAATTATTTTTGATTAAATGTCAAACTATGGATCCTAAAATATTGGGATAGCACCTCTGACCTCTTGGTCTCCCTTAATTGGGGGTTACTGAGAGGCAGGATCGTTACATTTGGTATTAGAGCCAATGGTTTCTCATTTAATCCTTAGTAATTATTAAATTTTACAAACTCTTTAGAACTCGTGGGAGTTATTAGATGATTTTCTGATGACGGAGGTGTCTAGAAAAGGATCACGGTCGGGGGCTAGCAATATTTTCCTTCGTACCGCTAGTTGGTTACGATGATTCCCAGATGCGGTGTGACTGCCTGGCCAAAGTCTGAGGTCTTGACTCGAAATAAGATACCTTTAGGACTCTCTTATCTATCTTCTTCCCTTCTCAACCCTAATTCAAGTAAGGTTCTAAGGCTTAGGGTTTTTCACTATCCTCCCCACCATATTGAGGTCAGGGTAAGTATGATAAGGATTAAGGAATCCTCCACCAAATCAATGAAAATCATGTAAACAAGATGTCATGGACATAAGCTTAATAGTTTAAGCATAAACTAAAGAATAATTACATGCTTAGATTGCATGGCTGGTGTTGTCGTGCCCTCAGGAAAACCCTGAGGTTAGACCTTCTTGTTGGGAGGATGAGTGGAGAGTTAGCCCTGGGGGCAGAGGCCTCTAGGAAGAGGTAGAGATCTGATGCATCCTCAGAGGATGATGCTAACCCTAACCCTAAGTGGTTGTTATAGAGAGATGACAAGATGATTTAGATATCATAGCCGACCATGTACGTGGGTTGGCATGCATATTGGTTTCGAGTACCCGTGAGAGGCATGAGCTATGTGTGGTTGGTTGACCTAGTGCCTTTTGGCGACCCAACCTTGGAAGGGTCGTGCCTACTAGGGTGAAGGATATCTCCTTCATTGAAGAGGATAGTGGTGACCATATAGAAACCCTTATAGGCATGTATGAGCATAGAAGAGCATGCACCTATGTAGGAGAGAACATTAGTAGTGCTAGCAGTAGGTTGAGACTTGGGTCAGAAGGGTTATGCCTGACCAGTTAGGAGATGAACATGCAAAGCATTGGATAATCTTGATCGAACATAGGTTTGGATCATATGTTTCACCCATGTAGGTGTATGCATGTATCCTTAAGAGCATGGTCAGCCTTATTAGAGAGAGAACCTCCAGTGGTAAGGTTGGTTGTAGGGTTATCTCTAGAGAGAGAGCAAGACACAAGCAAGATGGTTGGAAGCTTTGACTCTGAGGCATGAGGGACCATGAGAAGTTGGGTATGTTATGACCTAGAATGAACGACCTAAGTGGATGGTTGTTGTTGCATCATGCATGATCTTTAGAGGCTTATCGTACCTTGGATGCCTTTGTAGGAACCAGACCCTAAAGTGGTGTGGTATGATAGTGAGTTGTAAGGTCTCACACCCAGTTGGTTTTCCTGGTGTAGGATTCTAAAGGTTGTTCACGTGGAGGAGTGTTACGATGTATATGCCCTATCTGGTATGGGTTCATCTCATGGTAGGTCAGATGAGCATGTGGTTAGATAATTGATGCATAAGAAGTGAACCTAGGGTTCCTAGACCTAAGAGGGAAAGTAGTAGTACCTAGTGCACTTGATGCTCATGAAGATGATTGAGTTCCTATGAATGGGAGCATGTAACCCCTCAGGTTTAGAGGAAAAGGAAACCCCGTGGGCTAGGGTATATGTTGGATGAACCTCTCTCGCACAGGTTGGTGACATATGCATGTATGATATGGGTCCAATGTTGAGGAATGAGGAACAAGTATGATATATCAGGGAAACCTTAGTGTCTTAGTGGGTTGTCTTCTTGCTAGCTACCTATCTAAATAGCATGATAGGGTTAAGCATGCACATGATGGTGTAAACCCTGGACGTAAGGACGTTTGTGACCTTTGTTTCTATCAAGAGATAGTTTTCTCCCATCTTGGGGAGGGACCCTTCTGTAGGGTGAGTATCAGCTTTTGTTTAGGTTCGAGGTAACCTAAAGAGGTCTCTCTTATGAAAGTTTGATGAGCTAAGTGGAGAACACATGTTATGAGCACGAATCTATAGACCCTTGTGTGACCATATCTAAAGGTCATGAAGATAGGTTGCCATGGTGCGAACCTGTATGGGGCCAGACCAAGTTAGGTAGGTCACCATGATCCCTATGAAAGGATGTAAGTTTGACCACATATGCCTAGAGAGATTATGGCTTTTTTGGTAGGGATTCAAGTTTGAGATGTACCGTGATAGAATCCTAAGTCAATACCAAGGTCAGGTAGGGATAAGACCAATGGGAGTAGGAGTTGTATGGTTCCTAGATGCATAAGACCATAGGGTCAGGAGGTAACAACTATCTTTGTTCGAGGACCATGGGTTAGGAGATTGATTACCTTCATGAGCTCATGGGACCCAAAGGGAAAACAAGGTGGGTACTCCCTGGTTGGACAAGGGAAAGGGATGACCCCAAAAGTAACGGCACCCTACAGACCTAGAGAAGATGACTAAGGATTGTGTGATGACCCAAGTGTGTTTGGGAACAATTTCCATGGAAGTAAACCTGAAATCGAGATGTTCATGATGTGGAGTCATGTGATGTACGTTTCAACTTAGATTGAAAAGTGTATTGGCGAAGTGGATTGCACCATATCTACTCTTGGAACGTGACGAACTCTATATTTGGACTGTAGCCAAATGCTTATTTCCTCTTGTTATGAGGGTGAGAGATAGGGCAAAATGCATTCCATATACTAAGGGTAAAGATGACGTTAGTTGTAACATTGCCATATCTGTGGATAGAGAAAGTGTCATATGGAGTGGATGGTTTACAAACACGAAGAGAACTAAGGTGGTCATCATGAGGACGTTCTTATCAAGAGCAGTATGGAATGTATGAGTTATATAATTTTGAGGTTGATAACCAAGATGATGAGCCTGAAATTTTCTTGTCCCAATTTGACCTAAATCTGAGATGAGGATGATAAGTGGAGTATATGAAGGTTTATGTCTTCACTGTTACCTAGCACATAAGGATGTAAGGTGGTAATGGATGCTCTTTATTGAGACGCAGCTCTATTTTAGCCAGTAGAGAGGCTAGAAGAGGTGGTTGGGTTAACCCTAAGTTTTTGAGACATGTTTGGCGAATACCAAGATACAAACCGACCCGTTGGTCGAGTAGGGGTTGTTTGGTTAGCCGGCCTAGAGCTTGATGATATAGAGGGATGGTTGTAAGCACCTCAGATACACCTCTTGAGAAAAGAAGGTGGTGAAACCTGCTAATAGAGCATTTTGGGGTTACTGAGGAGTCAACCTTGAGAAAATCATGACATGCAGGAGATCATGATTATAAGTTCACCATATGTCGTGGTACCACTAAGATAGTAAGAGTTTGTAGTGGTGCTTTAAATACCTGAGTTGAAGAAGTATATAGAGTTTATGTGGCTTATCGCCATGCATGCCAGAAGGTGACACCAGTAACCCAGTGAGTTGCTACGGATGGTGAAGAGTCCCCAAGAGGGAATAGGAGTAGTTCACCATTAGAGTTTTAGTGAGACTCTCCTGGACCAAGAGAGGTCTGAATGCAATATGGGTTAATAGTAGACCGCCTTACCGAGTGGATCTAATTTCTCGCTTAAGAGAGAGGTTTGTAGTTGTGACAAATCAGGTTGAACTATATATGAGAGAGAGATAGTTCATCTACACCGTGATTCGAGTTCAACATTTGGAGCATGACCTCAAGTTCACTTTCATGTGGTGGGGGTAGGTACATGAAGAACTCTATACCAGTTTGAAGTTTAGCACAAGTTACCACCCCTGACTGATAGACGGTCAAGAGAGTATGATCTAGACTAGAGGGTCTTATGAGAGTGTGTGTGCTCGTTCAGGGTGATACATGGGGGTAGTTGTTGTCCTATGAAAGTTTGTTTGTGATGATAGCCACCATATCTAGTATCGGGATGTAAGAAGATTTGTAAGGGAGGTTGTGTCGGTCACCACTTCATTAGGTTGATGTCAGTGAGAGGATCTTATAGGTCAGAGAGACCACAGTGTGTGTATATACAGTCACTTTGATCTTGCGATGGCTGAGAAAGCCCAGGGGTGACATGAGTCGTGAGCTGATGCAAAGCAGACTGACATGCAGTTCACTATGGGAGAATATGTGTTATGAAAACCCGACCCATCTGAGCGTGCTATGGCTGAGAAAGATGAGTCCCTGATACATGGGTCCATTTGGGATGGATTGGTGGAGATGCTTATGTTTAGCCTTACCCCTTAGGATAACATGATGTATGATGTGTTCCATGAGTCCGATCTAAAGCGCTATGTGATGTACCCGAACCATGTGCTGAGCCGTGAACTTATTGAGCTTCTAGGGGGCTGAAATATCCTGACTCACCTATGAGGGTACGAGATACCAAGGTGAGAGAGAACTCAGATGTAAGAATATAAGATGATAAAGGTTATTTGGAAGCACCATGGAGAGGATGAGGCCACATGGGATCCAATGATGGACATGAAAAAGTTGTATCCTGAATTGTGTGTATGTTTGGTGGAATTTTGAGGGAAAATTCCTATAAGAGGGGAAGGATGTTACAACCCCAAATTTTTGGGTTTCTTTTGGATGGAAATGCAATTTCTACAATAAATGTATGATTGTGTAATTGTGTGATTTATGTTCCTTAAATGGATTCCTTTGATAAATAGCCTTGTATGTTTGATACTGTGGGCCTTGTTGGCTATTGGGCCCAATAACAAGAAAAAGGAAATAAAAAGGAAAAGGAATCAATTAGTAAAAGAATAACTAAGATAATGATAAAAGAAAGATGTGGAAGTATCTAGAAGGCTAATAATTATCCTTCAAGGAGGGATTTTGTATCTTTAGGATTTCTTGGGTTCCAAGGAGTCCAAGTTGCAAAGATAATAGGAGAAGAAAGAGATAAAATCAAATAAAGCATTATTAAGAAGGAAAGTTGAGATAATGATGAATATATAAGAAATATGTGGAAATATGGATAATGGAATCATTATGAATGATACTTTGACTATACATGGTTTCTAATGGTAAAAGAAATCAAAATTAAAAAAATAAAGATTAAGAGAGAGAAAATAAGCTTAAAATAAGCTTTATTAAAAGGCAACTTGCGCATGAAGATAATGCCTTTTTCCTTTTGAGTTTGGGACTCAAATTTGGTATACAAGTCTATAAAGACAAGATAAAGGTTACCCTAAATTTTGGGATCAAAAGGATAAACGGTTTGGGAGATATGAATTTTGTAATTTTCCTAAAGTGTACAGGATAACATTAAATGTCACAAATTATGTTCTAATACGAGGCTTGATAGTCGTTGGATCAAGGATCCAATGGTGGCTACTCTTTGAGTCAAATTAGGAAAAGGGAACAGTAAAAGGTAGCATTGATCTGATATATCTCTCCCCCTGTGTCACTAGGAGTCATGGGAAGTTGAAATTCAACTTTGGGAGGCTAAACCAGACTAGATGGTCCCTTTGATGTCCTGGTTTCGTGTGTTGTGGAGAGTTTCCCCAATAACAGTGGAACTCGAACTCTTTTGATCCTCAATTGGTAGATATTGTCTATAAAAGTCCCAAAAATTGTTTGACGAGAAGAGGGAAGAAATTCCTAGACCCAAGAGGTCTTTCCGAAGAGTCGGGGAGAAAGGAGGTTGCCTCTAATCAGATCATTATTGCGTTAGTTGCCCTGTTTCCGTCGGCAAGCACTGCTCACTCTTCCCACTATGTTCTTCCTCACTCTGGCAATGCGGTGGACTCAATCAGGTTTGGGGAGGGGTGACGGAGGGGTGAAGCCTCTGTCGTGTGTGTACGATGGTCTGAGGTAGAGATGAAGGACCAACAGATGGCTGGCGACGGGGCCCTATTTTCCGCGCGGGGCATATTCTAGTGAATAAGAAGGGGCCGATTCGGATTGGGTATTTGGGTAGGTGGATGCACGTGAGGATCTGTGAGAGGAGGGAGAAATCTGCCAGAAAAGGAAATAAAAGGGATATGTGGCGCCTCACAACTGGTCCAGAGGTATTTCTCTTGTGAAATTTCTAATTAATTATCTATAACTCCAGTGATAACAAGTAATATATGAAAATTTATCAGGAGAATACAAGAAATTCAATAAAAATATTTTTCGAGCCTTAATATTATCATAATTCAAAAAGTGGTTAAAGTTTCCATCCTTAATGGGTTTATGACTAAGATTAACCCTAATTTGATGGTTAATGAATTGAAGGGATTAATGTGGATGTTTTATGATAATATCAACATGTTGTTAATAAGAGAGATGTTTTATGTCTAAAGATCTGATACATATGCTTAATAGCATAATTTAGGGTTTTGATATGTTGATGAGGATTAATGGGCTTAGAAACCCTAATCTAGGTGTTAATGGGTTTTAATGAGATATAATTTGAGATCCTTTATACAAACCTGATGTTAGGTTAATCTCAAGCCTAGTAGATGATAACAAGGCTCTAATGTGATTAAGTTGAATAATTAGGGTTTTGCCTCTAGATATGTTGTTTTTATAGTTTTGTGGTTATAATGGAGATAAGTTGTAAATAAACTCTAACGATGACCTAATTCAGATTAGAAACCCTAGAAAGTGAATCCAAGTCAATAAAGTAGATTGTTGATAAAGTGTGTAGTAAATGAGTACATATGCTTTTCAGGATTCTTGATTGTGTGGTTGAACTACTTGCTTGGATTGATTTCTTGGTTGGAATTGCATATTGCTTGTGAAATCTGCAAATCAGGTATGTGGTTAACTCTGAGTACACGCATTATGTTTCTCGGCGTTTCTCAAGGATTTATCGATTGCAGTGCAATTAAACTTCTTGGATGTTTCATTACTGCAATGCTTAAAGTGAATATGATTATCACAAAGTATAAATGTGTATGACTCGCTCGAACCTACATACCCCTATGGATGTAAGATAATGGACCAAACCCTGGAAGGAAGGTCAAGGTGGTCAAGCCCTGGAGGGAAGACCACAGGGCACCCAGGGAGGTGACCCTATGTACCAAGCTCAGGATGGAGAAGGTAGCCTTAAAGTCACATGCAAGGACTTAACCCTAGAGAGGGTATCCTAGAGTTGGTAAAAGTGGTTGAGGAGACATGCTAAAAATGTAATCTTGCATTGTTAACAACTATTTGTTGTGATTATGTTGTTAGAAATTATGTGCAATGTTTTGTTTGTCCCCACGTACCGACATATTCATTTATGTTGAACGATGTTTTATTTGTCGGTGTTTTAGGAATTATTTGAAATTGGACAAATAGTAAAGCAGAATTTGTGAAGATAAAGTTAAGTAATCCAAAGGAGGAATAGATAGATAGATTTTATCTGCATATAGAAGTCTTAGATCCTAGTCTTACAAGGTATGCAAAAGTTATATTTTATTCTAGCTTTTCAGTTTAGTATTAGTAGAATTTGATAATTATTTTGGATTAAATGTCAAACCATAGATCCTGAAATATTGGGATAGTGCCTCTGACCTCTTGGTCTCCCTAGATTGGGGGTTACCGAGAGGTAGGGTCATTACATTTGGTATTAGAGCCAATGGTTTCTCATTTAATCCTTAGTAATTATTAAATTTTACAAACTCTTTCAAACTCGAGGGAGTTATTAGAGGATTTTCCGATGACAGAGGTGTCTAGAAAAGGATCATGGTCTGGGGACTAGCAATATTTTCCTTCATCCCGCTAGTTGGTTATGTGGATTCCCGGATGCGGTGTGACTGTCTGGCCAAAGTCTGAGGTCTTGACTCGAAATAAGATACCTTTAGGACTCTCTCATCTATCTTCTTCCCTTCTCAACCCTAATTCAAGTAAGGTTCTAAGGCTTAGGGTTTTTCTCTCTCCTCCCCCCCATCTTGAGGCCAGGGTAACTACGATAAGGATTAAGGAATCCTCCACCAAATGAATTAAAAGCATGTAAACAAGATGTCATGGACATAAGCTTAATAGTTTAAGCATAAACTAAAGAATAGTTACATGCTTAGATTTCATGGCGTGTGTTGTCATGCCCTCAGGAGAACCCAGAGGTTAGACCTTCTTATTGGGAGGATGAGTGGAGAGTTATCCCTGGGGGCAGAGGCCTCCAAGAAGAGGTAGAGATCTGATGCATCCTCGGAGGATGATGCTAACCCTAACCCTAAGTGGTTTGAAATAGAGAGATGACAAGATGATTTAGATATCATAGTCGACCACGTACGTGGGTTGGCATGCATATTGGTTTTGAGTACCCATGAGAGGCATGAGCTATGTGCGGTTGGTTGACCTAGTGCCTTTTGGTGAACCAACCTTGGAAGGGTCGTTCCTACTAGGGTGAAGGATATCTCCTTCATTGAAGAGGATAGTGGTGACCATATATAAACCCTTATAGGCATATATGAGCATAGAAGAGCATGCACCTATGTAGGAAAGAATGTTAGTAGTGCTAGCAGTAGGTTGAGACTTGGGTTAGAAGGGTTATGCCTGACCGGTTAGGAGATGAACATGCAAAGCTTTGGATAATATTGATCGAACATAGGTTTGGATCATATGTTTCACCCATGTAGGTGAATCCATGTATCCTTAAGAGCTTGGTCGGCCTTATTAGAGAGAGAACCTCCAGTGGTAAGGTTGGTTGTAGGGTTAGCTCTAGAGAGAGAGCAAGACCCAAGCAAGAAGGTTGGAAGCTTAGACTCTGAGACATGAGGGACTAAGAGAAGTTGGGTATGTTATGACCTAGAATGGACGACCTAAGTGGATGGTTGTGGTTGCCTCATGCATGATCTTTAGAGGCTTATCGTACCTTGGATGCCTTTAGAGGAACCAGACCCTAAAGAGGTGTGGTATGATAGCGAGTTGTGAGGCCTCGCACCCAGTTGGTTTTCCTGGTGTAGGACTCTAAAGGTTGTTCACGTGGAGGAGTGTTAGGATGTATATGCCCTATCTAGTATGGGTTCATCTCATGGTAGTCAAATGAGCATGTGGTTAGATAGATGATGCATAAGAAGTGAACCTAGGGTTCCTAGACCTAAGAGGGAAAGTAGTAGTACCTGGTGCACTTGATGCCAATGAAGATGATTGAGTTCCTACAAATGGGAGCATGGCACCCCTCAGGTTTAGAGGAAAAGGAAACCCCGTGCGCTAGGGTATATGTTGGATGAACCTCTCTCGCATAGGTTGGTGACATACGCATGTATGATATGGTTCCAATGTTGATGAATGAGGAACAAGTATGATATATCAGGGAAACCTTAGTAGCTTAGTGGGTTGTCTTCTTGCTAGCTACGTGTCTAAGTAGCATGATAGGGTTAAGCATGCACATGATGGTGTAAACCCTGAACCTAAGGACGTCTGCGACCTTTGTTTCTATCAAGAGATAGTTTTCTCCCATCTTGGGGAGGGACCCTTCTGTAGGGTGAGTATCAGCTTTTGTTTAGGTTCGAGGTAACCTAAAGAGGTCTCTCTTATGAAAGTTTGATGAGCTAAGTGGAGAACACATGGTATGAGCACCAATCTATAGACCCTTGTGTGACCATCTCTTAAGGGCATGAGGATAGGTTTCCCTGGTGGGAACCTATATGGGGCCAGACCAAGTTAGGTAGGTCACCATGATCCCTATGAAAGGATGTAAGTTTGACTGCGTATGCCCAGAGAGATGATGGAGTTTTTGGTAGGGATTCAATTTTGAGATGTACCATGATAAAATCCTAAGTCAATACTAAGGTCAAGTAGGGATAAGACCGATGGGTGCAGGAGTTGTCTGGTTCCTAGATGCATAAGACCATATGGTCAGGAGTCCACAACTATCTTTGTTTGAGGACCATGATTTATGAGATTTATTACCTTCATGAGCTCATGGGACCCAAAGGGAAATCAAGGTGGGCACGCCCTGGTTGCACAAGGGAAAGGGATGACCCTAAAAGTACTGACACCCTACAGACCTAGAGAAGATGACTAAGGATTGTGTAATGACCCAAGTGTGTTTGGGAACAGTTTCCATGGAAGTAAACCTAAAATCGAGATGTTCATGATGTGGAATCATGTGATGCACATTTCAACTTAGATGGGAAAGTGTATTGGCGATGTGTGATGCACCATCTCTACTCTTGGAATGTGATGAACTATGTATTTGGACTGCAGCCAAATGCTTATTTCCTCTTGGTATGAGGGTGAGAGATAGGGCAAAACGCATGCCATACACTAAGGGTAAAGATGATGTGAGTTGTAATATTGCCATGTCTAAGGATAGAGAAAGTGTCATACCTTTTTTGGAAAGTATACATGGAGTGGATGGTTTACAAATACAAAGAGAACTAAGATGGTCATCATGAGGACATTCTTATCAAGAGTTGTAACATCCCTGACCTGGGTTATGAGTTAACCCTAGGTGTTTTGCCTAAATATGTAATTAAATCTTTGTGATTATCTTTTGGCATGTAATTAAGGAACATACATTTTCATTTCTGTCCTTTTAAAATAATGTTGTAGAATTGTTTAGTAATAAAGAGACCTATGTGCAAATTACCCAGATAAGGGGTTTAACTTGCAAACTTCACAAGTTAAGACGTTCCTCTAATAATGAGACATCTTATGAGTGGATATGATGAGGTATGATGGATTTCCCAAGCCTGGGCATCAAGATGCAGCTTGTGGAATGATCCTTGTGCTTAAAAACCCTAATTTGGATTAAAGTGCAATTTACCCAAATATGGGGTGCAACTCATAAAATACACCATCTTGAACATCTTTTATGACTTTTGACATCATTTAGAGTAATAATGATGAAGGGGGCACTTCCTTTGAATAATCATATAATAAGGAACACCTTTGTAATTAAATCATCAAGATGTAAGCAAGGAGACCCTTATGTACATATGTACCTTAGTGATAAGTTGACCTTCCTTGCCTTTAGTTCTTGGTTTTAGAAGGAGTTTTACCTTCGAAAAGAAGAGGAGGGACGTGCCTAAAAGAAAGGAAAGACCTAGTTGTGAAAAGGAGAAACTAGTTGTCCTTATGTTGGAAATGACCCCAAGATATATATACACCCTTCCTTTGTTTGTAAAGGAACGTTTCCTTCACTTCCTTTCTTATTTTCTTGCTTAGACCGACTTAGGACAGAGCTCTGGAGAATAGGAGAACGGCCAAGCAGTTCTAGGTAATCTTTGATCATCATCTTGCTCAAACTCATGGAGGATATCATGTTACAAGGTTGGTTTGATAGTTTTCTTACTTAGCTTTCTTGTTCTAGTCGACCATCCCCATCTTTTTCTTAAAAGATTGACCTTGGCCGATCTGTGGAGCTCAAGACACCATTAAAGGCTTGATGCTTGGAAGCTTGGAGCTCAAGGAACGACCTTAAGGCGGGTTTTATAATTCTAAACCTTTTGCTTTGTTATGCATACTTTTATTCGTGCAAATAATAGTTAGTTCTTCTCCTTCCCCATCCTTCTTTGCACCCTTGCAAGCTTTTTCGTGAAGAACAGACCTTGGTTTCAAAGTTGAAGACAAGGGGCGTTAATACCTATGTTGGTCCTTATCCAACTTTACTAAACGATCTTGGACCAATAGGTCAAACGATCTCATACTCGTTTCAATCCAAACGGGTTCAATAGGTTAGTTTGGCCAAACGGGTTCCAACCCATTTGAGGGCATTGACCAAGCATTGACCGTTTGGGTTTTCTGTTCACAATTATGTAGGCTAATGACCCACCAAAATTGAGTGGTTAACTCCAAAGGAATCGTAGATTGAAGGTCAATCAATTAGGTAATTGAATTGAATTAAGTGCTGTTTTCTAAAACTGATTTACTTGAATCTTTGGGCAAACGGGTTCTAACCCGTTTGAAGGCATTGACAAAGCATTGACCGTTTGGGATTCCTGTTCATAATATATTGAATTTCATTTCTACCAAGAATCATGATCTAATTCTTAACCAATTAAGAGTTGAAGGCATTTCAACACCCTAACCCTAATCGGGTTAAACTTGCTGATTTTCATATAGATTGTGGTGAGTGTTGAGTTGAAGGGCCCAAACGAGTTCAAACCCATTTGGGGGTTCATCCAAACGGGTTCACACTCGTTTAGTAACACCCCATGACCGTTTGGAGGTCTAAGGTTAAAGAAATGTGATGGTTTGAGGGTCCAATCACAAGATATTGATAAATTGATGAAAAGTGCTGATTTGTAATTTAATTAGGACTCAACCCTTATCAAATCAACTTAATTTTTTGTCAAACTTTGGGCAAACGGTCTCAAGACCATTTGGAGATCATCCAAACGACCTCAAGACCATTTGAGCCAAGTTTGGGCCCAATTGGAGGTCAATTGATAGGTTCAACTCTGATTTGAATTATATTGTTGAACATTGATGATTAGCCGATTGGAAACCCTAATTGAGTTAGACTAAACCCTAGTTGGCTTTCAATTGAGGGTCACATTGGAGTCCAATTGATTGAGGTTCATCCTAATTGACTCAAATTATAAGTGGTTAACATGGCCTTGATCAATTAAAGGCTTCAACATAAGAAACCCTATTCAAATATAACCTATCTGTCACCTTTATGATCATGCGGTTTGAACCCAAGTTGGTCCACACTCGTTTGAGTCCAAACGAGTCCACACTCATTTGAGTCCAAACGAGTCCACACTCATTTGAGTCCAAATGAGTCCACACTCATTTAAGCCCAAACGAGTCCACACTCGTTTGACCTCAAACGGGTTCACACTCGTTTGAACTCAAACGGGTTCACACTCGTTTAGACTCAAATGGGTCCACACCCATTTGGATTCAAATGGGTCCACAACCGTTTAAGGTCAAGAAGGTACACACTTGTTTCAGGCTCAAATGGGTCCAAGGTCGTTTGAGGTTAAATGAGTTCAAGGTCATTTAAGAATCAAATGGGTTGAAGATTGAAGGTTAAACCCTAAACCATCTGGAGACCTTCAAGGTTGATTATACTTAATCACTTGAAAGTGTAAAAGGTTCAATGATGATCTAATCTAAACCCTAATGGTAACCTAAGATGTTAAGGGACAAAATGATTAATGAATTGACCCATGATGATGGTCAATGGGTAAATTACCAATATGACCTTGAAAGGTTCAATTGAATGATACTTTGTCCTAACCAAATCCTAATCACTCAATAGTGGTGATTTGGTCTATGTTAATCAAAGAGGACTTAATCTAACCAAATCTAGAGTGGTGTAATCACCATCTACTAGTAAGAGGAGAGAGAAAGTACCAATTATGATGGAAATTCAAGTAAAATACCTTCAATATACATGAATGTGCATGATTAGGGTATGATCCTCCAGATGAGATCATGAAAACCCTAAATATGATAATTGATGAATCTTAATCTTATCTGAGGACTTTAATGATGATGTTTCTCATACATAGTGATGTTAAGAGATCAATTCACCAATAGGTGAATAGTAAACCCTAATTCTAGGGTGATGACATGTATTATGAATAGTAAACCCTAATTGATGAAAATCATGGAAATCTAGCTCTTGTATGAGTAGGGAGATACAACTTCTTTAAATGAGTTATTTGTTGTTATCAACTGATTTAATCATGCAGGTTCCTATATGAGGATGATCATATCCAGGTATGGATAATGATACTATATTCATTGAAAGCATGTTGTTAGCTTTATGAATAGTGATATATTCTGATGCCTTGTTAATAGCATCTTATGAGATTGATAGGCTGTGAGGGCCATGAACACCATCAAGGTCATGCTTTAAGAGATGACTTGTGATGAGAATATTGAGAAATGACAATTGATGAGAGTTAGGCTTGTTACATTTAGTATTCTTCCTTCATAGCTGATATCCTAATGTTTAATGTTTGAAAACATGTATGATGATAAAAGAATACTGAAATGTACCTAATTAATCAAGTATAATCATACCATGTAGAGCCCTGATCATAGATCCATCATTGTCAGGAATTAAATGATGGTGAAACAAGTTTTCCTAAGGGAATTCCTGGAGCACATACTTTTGAATATGTGGGGTAATATGGATGTGAATTTCTTTACATCCTAGTGTAGGAATTGATGTAGATGTATCTTTATTCTATCAATCCTTCACTATGTGTTTATGTCGGGGGATGTAACACTAATCTCCCGAGGAAATCTTTTATACCGAATCGATGAGAGATAAACAAGAAATCTTTCAATGGCAAAGAGAGTACAGAATGCCACTGTGACTCTAATAGCGAAGTACCAGAATACCCTGGTAAGCTATTGTACAGAGACACTAGATGTCCTGCATGTTGATCCTCATACTGACTGAGGAAGATGAGGTCATAAGAATCTGACTCTTTTAATGACCTATGTATGATACCGATGCGACTTAATAGTGATCGGTTGGAGTATGAGTGGTATACCTCATCTTCGCAGGGCATAATGATGTTTGTAAAATGTAATCAACCGTGTAGCATATTTGCTTAGGTTGAACCACAAAATACATTGGTTGATGATACATTATTTAGTATACATGTTTTTCATATTCCTTAAATGTTGTTGTTCTAATTGATAACAATCTGCTGTTGATTACCTTAGAGCTTTTATTGCCTATGTTATTCTTGGTTGCTATAACAAAGCTTCTGGCGAAGAGTTATAACTCTCGCTGGGACAATTATTTAAAATTGTCTCACCCCGTAGATTTCTACCTTTAGGTGGACGTCGAGGTCGAAGGAACCGATCTGCAGGTGGACAGCAGAAACAGCAGTGAATTCAGGAACAACAGTGACTTCAGGTGGAAACACTATGCTGTCTAGTCTTGTAGTCAGAATAGTCTTATGTCATCTCTGTACACTCAGGTCCTAGGAGTTTGTTGATCTGAGAATTTTGAAATCTTGAGATTTTGTATCATGACGTATATAATCACTCGAGAAGTGATTTATCAGAGATGTAAATAGTTCATCTTACTTTTATAAAAGGAGTTTCAGGTTTTTAAGATCTCATTTTCAAAAAGTTTTAATTTCTCGTGATTTTCGTATTCCGCTGTTAATCGAATTGCCTCCGCTATGTTTATCGTGTGTTTTGGAGATCAGAGCCCACAATTAAGTGGTATCAGAGCTCTAGGTTCGCTGAGTCTACAGAGACATAGGACTTAGAGTGTCAAGTCTATCCTTAGTACTTCTTTCTTATCTAATAGAGTCTTCTGATCCTCAGGAGAAGAAGATAATTAAGGATGTCTAGACCACAGGAGGAGTACGAGGCCGAAAGTAGTGTTGTTGTGCCTCGAGAAGGTGCAAAGAACCTAGAAATAGAGCAACCTGTACCTGAGCCACCCAGAGAACCACCTCAGTTTGACCCAGCTGACATGGGAAACCCAGCTGTTCAAACTATGTTCGGGCAGTTTATGACTGCTATGACACACATCACCAACAGGATGCCCATGCCTGCACCTAGGGCACCTGCCCAGCCTGAAGGACAAGGTATCGGTAAGACGTTCGAGCGACTTCGTCGTGTCGGAGCAACTGAATAATTTGGAACAGCTGATCCTGCAGATGTCGGTCTGTGGTTAACCGAGTTGGAGAAAGCTTTTAGAATCATCAGTATCCCAGAAGTTGAGAAGGTTAGACATGCTGTCTATCTTCTCAAGGGAAGTGCTGGTCACTGGTGGACCATGGAAGAGCAGAAGAGGCCTGGAGTGGAGATCTCGTGGGAGGATTTTCGTCGGGAATTTATCAATAGATATTTTCCAAAGACCTTCCTAGGCGAGAAGATCTCTCAGTTTGAGAGATTGAGGCAAGGCATGATGAACATTAGCGAGTATGAATCTAAGTTTATGGAGTTATTGTGGTTTTGTCCGCACATGGATGCCACAGAAGAAGAGAGAATCAGAAGGTTCGAGAAGGGTTTAAACGCTGACTTGACTACTCCTGTGTCTGCCCTAGAGAATCGGGAGAGGTTTGCTACCTTTGTTGAGTCAGTCCGAAGGATAGAGAAATCTGTAGTCGAGAAGAGACAAACCCATAAAAGATATCCGCAGTTCCAGGGTTCTTCATCTAGAGACTTTAAGAAGCCTAGATTCTCTGCACCTACATCTCCACCACCCAGAAATAGTGCTCAGACACAGTGGACACCGAGTACAGGCAGGGGACGAAGCCTACCACTACAAGAGACTCACAGTTCAGCATCAATGTCAGTTACAGGACCACCCAGACCACAACAACTGGGGAGGAGCTGTTACAACTGTGGGAAGGTGGGACATTTGATGAAGGACTGCAGGTTTAGGCCTATCAGTGTGACACAGCCCCAGAGACAGAGTCAACAGGGATCACAGAGAAGGCAATCTCAAGGAGCAGCTCGAGGACGTGGACAAGCATCTCAAGCTGGATCATCAGCACCACCTCAACACCAGGCGACAGCAAGGTTCTATGCTATGAACCCACCAGATGCAGTGGTCAATCCACGGGTAGTGGCAGGTCAGATGGAACTTTTATATTCCGATATGTCTAAATCCTGTGTTGTATCTGTTCTGATTGACCCGGGTGCTACGCACTCCTTTGTCACTCAGAGAGTGATTCGTAACTGCAATATAACAATTAGTCATAGGGCAGATAGCTTGTTTTTGGAGACTCCGTTGAGTGGGTCTGCCGTTTTACAGGAGGTATGCTCTCCCTGCATCCTCTTCTTTTCTAACCATCGCATTCAAGTGGATCTTATACCACTTGAGATGCAAGGATTTGATATAATTCTTGGGATGGATACCTTGGAAAGGTATAGGGTTGTCTTGGATTGTGAATCCAAGCAGGCTGTGTTTGCTGATGAAAGCAACACATGGATCTTTCAAGGAGAGAGAAAGATTCTACCCACCTGTCTTGTGTCAGCGATGGTTGCTGATAAGTTGATGAGACAAGGATGTTATGCATTCTTGGCCCATGTGGTAGATACTACCATGGAGGGTCCTAACCCTCCTGAAGTTCCTGTAGTCAGGGAATTTGAAGATGTATTTCTTGAAGAACTTCCAGGTGTGCCACCGCCTCGGGAAATTGATTTTGAAATCAATTTGATCCCAAATACACAACCTATAGCCTAGACACTGTATAGGATGGCGCCTGCTGAGATGGCAGAACTCAAGAAGCAGCTTCAAGAGTTGCTTGAGAAGGGTTTCATCCGACCGAGCACTTCACCCTGGGGTGCTCCAGTTTTGTTTGTTAAAAAGAAAGACGAGTCAATGCGGTTGTGCATTGATTACAGACAATTAAATAAAGTAACAATAAAGAATAAGTACCCGTTGTCGAGGATTGATGATCTTTTTGACCAGTTGCGTGGTGCAACAGTCTTCTCAAAGATAGACTTGAGGTCTGGATATCATCAACTCCGTATTAAGGATAGTGACATATCCAAGTCTGCCTTTAGGACACGATATGGTCACTATGAGTTCACTGTTATGTCGTTTGGACTAACCAATGCACCGGCTGCATTCATGGAACTCATGAATAGAGTTTTTCGACCTTTCCTTGATCAGTGTGTTGTCGTCTTCATAGATGACATTCTGATTTATAGTAAGGATGCTCAGCAGCATAAACATCATCTCCGACAGGCTCTAACTCTGCTAAGAAAACATAAGCTATATGCTAAGTTTAGCAAGTGTGAGTTCTGGTTGCTGGAAGTATCTTTTCTTGGACATGTGATATCTGCCTCGGGTATTCGTGTTGACCCTACCAAGGTAGAATTTGTTCTACAATGGGAACAACCGAAGACACCAACGGAGATTCGAAGTTTCTTGGGATTAGCTGGTTATTATCGAAGGTTTATTAAGAATTTCAGTTCTTTAGCCTTACCCTTAACCAAGTTAACCCGGAAAGATGTTCCTTTTACCTGGAATGATAAGTGTCAACAGTCTTTTCAACTGTTAAAGGAGAGGTTGACAAGTGCACCTGTGCTTGTGTTACCTGAGCAAGGAAAAGGATACATAATTTTTTGTGATGCCTCCAAGAATGGACTCGGATGTGTGTTGATGCAGGATAAGCAAGTGATTTCTTTTGCTTCACGACAGCTTAAGAAACACGAAGAGAATTATCCGACACACGATCTGGAGTTAGTTGTTGTGGTTCATGCCCTGAAGATCTGGAGACATTATCTCTACGGAGAGACATTCCAGATTTTCACAGATCACAAAAACCTTAAGTATATCTTCTCTCAGCATGAGCTTAACATGAGGCAACGTCGCTGGATGGAGTTAATCAAGGATTATGATTGCACAATAGATTACCATCCAGGAAAGGCCAATGTAGTTGCAGACGCCTTGAGTAGGAAATCAGCAACATCATCCTCTGATAGGGCACAATTAAACTCTTTAGTATGCCCTAGGAGAGATATGCTTATCTCCTTAAGGCAAGACAATGTACAGATGAAGGTGTCATGGATTGTCGGGTTGTTGGCTGAGATGCATATCAAACCCACCCTAAGAGAACAGATTAAGGAGGCACAACAAGTTGATGTTGCAGTTCAGCAGATCAGATCTGAGTATGGTGATGAGAAGTGAGAAAGTTTTCATGAATCAGATGATTAAGTGGCATGCTATCATGGGAGGATGATAGTACCAGATGTAGATAACCTGAGGAAGTTAGTCCTGGAAGAAGCGCATTCTTCAATGTATGCTATGCATCCAGGAAGCACCAAGATGTATCGAAACTTGAAAGATATGTATTGGTGGCCTGGGATGAAGAAGGGCATAGCTGAGTTTGTTCTGAGGTGTCCAGTGTGTCAGCAAGTTAAAGCTGAACACCAAAAGCCTGCAGGAACAATGCAACCTTTACCCATACCACAGTGGAAGTGGGATCATGTAACCATGGACTTTGTTATTGGTCTACCTAGAACAAATAAAGGACATGATTACATTTAGGTAATTGTTGATAGGTTGACTAAGACAGCACATTTCTTACCTGTCAAAACAACCTATTCTGCTGAAAGGTTATCCCAGTTATATGTTCAAGAGATAGTGTGTTTGCACAGAGTTCCTGTCACCATAGTTTTTGACAGAGGTCCTCAGTTCACAAGTTGTTTTTGGGAACAGCTACATAAGGCACTAGGCACCCAGCTAAGGTTTAGTACGGCCTTTCATCCACAGACGGATGGACAGTCAGAAAGAACCATATAGACCTTAGAAGACCTGTTGAGAGCATGTGTTCTCTAGTTCACAGGAAGTTGGGATCTGCACCTAAGCTTGATAGAGTTTGCCTATAACAATAGCTATCAGCATAGTATTGATATGGCACCTTATGAAGCCTTGTATGGCAGACGTTGTAGATCACCCTTATGCTGATATGAGATTGGTGAACATCAATTGTTAGGTCCTGATCTTGTGCAGCAGACTACGGAAAAGATTAAAGTAATACAACAACAGATTAAGACTGCACAAGATAGGCAAAAATCTTATGTTGACAAGCGTCGTAGACCGTTGGAGTTCCAGGTTGGAGATAGAGTGTATCTCAAGGTCTCGCCTTGGAAAGGAGTCCTTCGCTTTGGAAGGAGAGGGAAGTTAGCTCCTAGATTTATAGGGCCTTATCCAGTCATTGAACGGGTTGGGAAGGTAGCTTATAGACTAGAGTTACCACCAGAATTACAAAAACTACACCCTGTGTTTCATATTTCTATGCTAAGAAAATGTCATCCCGATACCGAGTCAGTTCTACAACCTATGGAAGTAGAATTGAATGAAGATATAACTTATGAGGAAGGACCAGTGTCAATCCTTGATAACAGAATTAAAAAGCTAAAGAAGAAAGAGATCAGTCTTGTAAAAATTCTCTGGAATCACCGTGGTGTTGAAGAAGCCACTTGGGAACAAGAGGAGGAGATGAAAAGGAAATACCCTGCTCTTTTCTCTTAATATGTTTTATCGATTTCGGGGACGAAATCCTTGTAAGGGGTGGATAATTTGTAACATCCCTGACCTGGGTTATGAGTTAACCCTAGGTGTTTTGCCTAAATATGTAATTAAATCTTTGTGATTATCTTTTGGCATGTAATTAAGGAACATACATTTTCATTTCTGTCCTTTTAAAATAATGTTGTAGAATTGTTTAGTAATAAAGAGACCTATGTGCAAATTACCCAGATAAGGGGTTTAACTTGCAAACTTCACAAGTTAAGACGTTCCTCTAATAATGAGACATCTTATGAGTGGATATGATGAGGTATGATGGATTTCCCAAGCCTGGGCATCAAGATGCAGCTTGTGGAATGATCCTTGTGCTTAAAAACCCTAATTTGGATTAAAGTGCAATTTACCCAAATATGGGGTGCAACTCATAAAATACACCATCTTGAACATCTTTTATGACTTTTGACATCATTTAGAGTAATAATGATGAAGAGGGCACTTCCTTTGAATAATCATATAATAAGGAACACCTTTGTAATTAAATCATCAAGATGTAAGCAAGGAGACCCTTATGTACATATGTACCTTAGTGATAAGTTGACCTTCCTTGCCTTTAGTTCTTGGTTTTAGAAGGAGTTTTACCTTAGAAAAGAAGAGGAGGGACGTGCCTAAAAGAAAGGAAAGACCTAGTTGTGAAAAGGAGAAACTAGTTGTCCTTATGTTGGAAATGACCCCAAGATATATATACACCCTTCCTTTGTTTGTAAAGGAACGTTTCCTTCACTTCCTTTCTTATTTTCTTGCTTAAACTGACTTAGGACAGAGCTCTGGAGAATAGGAGAACGGCCAAGCAGTTCTAGGTAATCTTTGATCATCATCTTGCTCAAACTCATGGAGGATATCATGTTACAAGGTTGGTTTGATAGTTTTCTTACTAAGCTTTCTTGTTCTAGCTGACCATCCCCATCTTTTTCTTGAAAGATTGACCTTGGCCGACCTATGGAGCTCAAGACACCATTAAAGGCTTGAAGCTTGGAAGCTTGGAGCTCAAGGAATGACCTTAAGGCGGGTTTTATAATTCTAAACCTTTTGCTTTGTTATGCATACTTTTATTCATGCAAATAATAGTTAGTTCTTCTCCTTCCCCATCCTTCTTTGCACCCTTGCAAGCTTTTTCGTGAAGAACAGACCTTGGTTTCAAGGTTGAAGACAAGGGGCATTAATATCTATGTTGGTCCTTATCCAACTTTACTAAACGATCTTGGACCAATAGGTCAAACGATCTCACACTCGTTTCAATCCAAACGGGTTCAATAGGTCGGTTTGGCCAAACGGGTTCCAACCTGTTTGAGGGCGTTGACCAAGCATTGACCGTTTGGGTTTTCTGTTCACAATTATGTAGGCTAATGACCCACCAAAATTGAGGGGTTAACTCCAAAGGAATCGTAGATTGAAGGTCAATCAATTAGGTAATTGAATTGAATTAAGTGTTGTTTTCTAAAACTGATTTACTTGAATCTTTGGGAAAACGGGTTCCAACCCATTTGAAGGCGTTGACCAAGCATTTACCGTTTGGAATTCCTGTTCATAATAAATTGAATTTCATTTCTACCAAGAATCATGATCTAATTCTTAACCAATTAAGAGTTGAAGGCATTTCAACACCCTAACCCTAATCGGGTTAAACTTGCTGATTTTCATATAGATTGTGGTGAGTGTTGAGTTGAAGGGACCAAACGAGTTCAAACCCATTTGGGGGTTCATCCAAACGGGTTCACACTCGTTTAGTAACACCCCATGACCGTTTGGAGGTCTAAGGTTAAAGAAATGTGATGGTTTGAGGGTCCAATCACAAGATATTGATAAATTGATGAAAAGTGCTGATTTGTAATTTAATTAGGACTCAACCCTTATCAAATCAACTTAATGTTTGGTCAAACTTTGGGAAAACGGTCTCAAGACCGTTTGGAGATCATCCAAACGACCTCAAGACCGTTTGAGGCAAGTTTGGGCCCAATTGGAGGTCAATTGATAGGTTCTAATCTGATTTGAATTATATTGTTGAACATTGATGATTAGCTGATTGGAAACCCTAATTGAGTTAGACTAAACCCTAATTGGCTTTCAATTGAGGGTCACATTGGAGTCCAATTGATTTAGGTTCATCCTAATTGACTCAAATTATAAGTGGTTAACATGGCCTTGATCAATTAAAGGCTTCAACATAAGAAACCCTATTCAAATATAACCTATGTGTCACCTTTATGATCATGCGGTTTGAACCCAAGTTGGTCCACACTCATTTGAGTCCAAACGAGTCCACACTCGTTTGAGTCCAAATGAGTCCACACTCGTTTGACCTCAAACGGGTTCACACTCGTTTGAACTCAAATGGGTTCACACCCGTTTAGACTCAAATGGGTCCACACCCGTTTGGATTCAAATGGGTCCACAACCGTTTAAGGTCAAGAAGGTCCACACTCGTTTAAGGCTCAAATGGGTCCAAGGTCGTTTGAGGTTAAACGAGTTCAAGGTCATTTAAGAATCAAATGGATTGAAGATTGAAGGTTAAACCCTAAACCAATTGGAGACCTTCAAGGTTGATTATACTTAATCACTTGAAAGTGTAAAAGGTTCAATGATGATCTAATCTAAACCCTAATGGTAACCTAATATGTTAAGGGACCAAATGATTAATGAATTGACCCATGATGATGGTCAATGGGTAAATTACCAATATGCCCTTGAAAGGTTCAATTGAATGATACTTTGTCCTAACCAAATCCTAATCACTCAATAGTGGTGATTTGGTCTATGTTAATCAAAGAGGACTTAATCTAACCAAATCTAGAGTGGTGTAATCACCATCTACTAGTAAGAGGATAGAGAAAGTACCAATTATGATGGAAATTCAAGTAAAATACCTTCAATATACATGAATGTGCATGATTAGGGTATGATCCTCCAGATGAGATCATGAAAACCCTAAATATGATAATTGATGAATCTTAATCTTATCTGAGGACTTTAATGATGATGTTTCTCATACATAGTGATGTTAAGAGATCAATTCACCAATAGGTGAATAGTAAACCCTAATTCTAGGGTGATGACATGTATTATGAATAGTAAACCCTAATTGATGAAAATCAGGGAAATCTAGCTCTTGTATGAGTAGGGAGATACAACTTCTTTAAATGAGTTATTTGTTGTTATCAACTGATTTAATCATGCAGGTTCCTATATGAGGATGGTCATATCCAGGTATGGATAATGATACTATATTCATTGAAAGCATGTTGTTAGCTTTATGAATAGTGATATATTCTGATGCCTTGTTAATAGCATCTTATGAGATTGATAGGCTGTGAGGGCCATGAACACCATCAAGGTCATGCTTTAAGAGATGACTTGTGATGAGAATATTGAGAAATGACAATTGATGAGAGTTAGGCTTGTTACATTTAGTATTATTCCTTCATAGCTGATATGCTAATGATTAATGTTTGAAAACATGTATGATGATAAAAGAATACTGAAATGTACCTAATTAATCAAGTATAATCATACCATGTAGAGCCCTGATCATAGATCCATCATTGTCAGGAATTAAATGATGGTGAAACAGGTTTTCCTAAGGGAATTCCTGGAGCACATACTTTTGAATATGTGGGGTAATATGGATGTGAATTTCTTTACATCCTAGTGTAGGAATTGATGTAGATGTATCTTTATTCTATCAATCCTTCACTATGTGTTTATGCCGGGGAATGTAACACTAATCTCCTGAGGAAATCTTTTATACCGCATCGATGAGAGATAAACAAGAAATATTTCGATGGCAAAGAGAGTACAGAATGCCACTGTGACTCTAATAGCGAAGTACCAGGATACCCTAGTAAGCTATTGTACAGAGACACTAGATGTCCTGCATGTTGATCCTCATACTGACTGAGGAAGATGAGGTCATAAGATTCCGGCTCTTTTAATGACCTATGTATGATACCGATGCGACTTAATAGTGATCGGTTGGAGTATGAGCGGTATACCTCATCTTCGCAGGGCGTAATGATGTTTGTAAAACGTAATCAACCGCATAGCATATCTTCTTAGGTTGAACCACGAAATACATTGGTTGATGATACATTATTTAGTATACATGTTTTTCATATTCCTTAAATGTTGTTGTTCTAATTGATAACAATCTGCTGCTGATTACCTTAGAGCTTTTATTGCCTATGTTATTCTTGGTTGCTATAACAAAGCTTCTGGCGAAGAGTTATTACTCTTGCTGGGACAATTATTTAAAATTGTCTCACCCCGTAGATTTCTACCTTTAGGTGGACGTCGAGGTCGAAGGAACCGATCTGCAGGTGGACAGCAGCAACAACAGCGAATTCAGGAACAGCAGTGACTTCAGGTGGAAACATTGTGCTGTCTAGTCTTGTAGTCAGAATAGTCTTATGTCATCTCTGTACACTCAGGTCCTAGGACTTTGTTGATCTGAGAATTTTGAAATCTTGAGATTTTGTATCATGACGTATATAATCACTCGAGAAGTGATTTATCAGAGATGTAAACAGTTCATCTTACTTTTATAAAAGGAGTTTCAGGTTTTTAAGATCTCGTTTTCAAAAAGTTTTAATTTCTCGTGATTTTCGTATTCTGCTGTTACTCGAATCCTTTCCGCTATGTTTATTGTGTGTTTTGGAGATCAGAGCCCACAAGAGTAGTATGGAATGTATGAGTTATATAATTTTGAGGTTGATAACCAACATGATGAGCTTGAAGTTTTCTTGTCCCAATTAGACCTAAATCCGAGATGAGGATGATAAGTGGAGTATATGAATGTTTGTATTCACTGTTACCTAGCACATAAGGATGTAAGGTGGTAATGGATGCTCTTTATCGAGATGCAGCTCTAGTTTAGCCAGTAGAGAGGCTAGAAGAGGTGGTTGGGTTAACCCTAAGTTTGTGAGACATGTTTTGCTTACACCAAGATACAACCCGACCCGTTGGTCGAGTAGGGGTTGTTTGGTTAGCCAGCCTAGAGCTTGATGAGATAGAGGGATGGTTGTAAGCACCTCAAATACACCTCTTGAGAAAAGAAGGTGGTGAAACCTGCTGATAGAGCATTTTGGGGTTACTGAGGAGTCAACCTTAAGAAAATCATGGCATGCAAGAGATCATGATTATAAGTTCACCATATGTCGTGGTACCACAAAGATAGTAAGAGTTTGTAGTGGTGCTTTAAATACCTGAGTTGAAGAAGTATATAGAGTGCATGTGGCTTGTCTCCATGCATGCCAGAAGGTGACACCAGTAACCCAGTGAGTTGCTACGAATAGTGAAGAGTCCCCAAGAGGGAATAGGAGTAGTTCAACATAGGCGTTTTGGTGAGACTCTCCTAGACCAAGAGAGGTATTAATGCAATATGGGTTAATGGTAGACTGCCTTACTGAGTGGATCTAATCCCTCACTTAAGAGAGAGATTTATAGTTGTGACAGATCAGGTTGAATTATATATGAGGGAGAGATAATTCATCTACACTGTGATTCGAGTTCAACATTTGGAGCATGACCTCAAGTTCACTTCCATGTGGTGGGGGTAGGTACATGAAGAACTCTATACCAGTTTGAAGTTTAGCACAAGTTATCACTCCTAACTGATAGACGGTCAAGAGAGTATGATCCAGATTAGAGGGTCTGATGAGAGTGTGAGTGCTTGTTCAGGGTGATACATTGGGGCAATTCCAGTCCTATGAAAGTTTGTTTGTGATGATAGTCACCATAGCTAGTATCAGGATGCAAGAAGATTTGTAAGAGAAGTTGTGTCGGTCACCGCTTCATTAGGATGATGTCGGTGAGAGGATCTTGTAGGTCAGAGAGACCATAGTTTGTGTAGATGAAGTCGCTTTGATCGTGCGATGGCTGAGAAAGCCCAGGGGTGACATGAGTCATGAGCTGATTCAAAGAAGACTGACATGCAGTTCACTGTGGGAGAATATGTGTTATGAAAACCCGACCCCTCTGAGCGCACTATGGCTGAGAAAGATGAGTCCCTGATACATGGGTCCATTTGGGATGGATTTGTGGAGATGCTTATGTTTAGCCTTACCCCTCAGGATAACATGATGTATGATGTGTTCCATGACTCTGATCTAGAGCGCTATGTGATGTACCCGATCCATGTGCTGAGCCATGAACCTATTGAGCTTCTAGGGGGGCTGATATATATTGAGTCACCTATGAGGGTACAAGATACCAAGGTGAGAGAGAACTCAGATGTAAGAATATAAGATGATAAAGGTTCTTTGGAAGCACCATGGAGAGGATGAGGCCACATGGGAGCCAATGATGGACATGAAAAAGTTGTATCATGAATTGTTTGTATGTTTGGTGGAATTTTGAGGGAAAAATTCCTATAAGAGGGGAAGGATGTTACAACCCCAAATTTTTGGGTTTCTTTTGGATAGAAATGCAATTTCCCCAATAAATGTATGATTGTGTAATTGTGTGATTTATGTTCCTTAAACGGATTCCTTTGATAAATAGCCTTATATGTTTGATTCTGTGGGCCTTGTCGGCTATTGGGCCCAATAACAAGAAAAAGGAAATAAAAAGGAAAAGGAATCAATTAGTAAAAGAATAACTAAGATAATGAGAAAAGAAAGATCTGGAAGCATCCATAAGGCTAAGAATTATCCTTCAAGGAGGTATTTTGTATCTTTAAGATTTCTTGGGTTCTAAGGAGTCCAAGTTGCAAAGATAATAGAAGAAGAAAAAGATAAAATCAAATAAAGCATTATTAAGAAGGAAAGTTGAGATAATGATGAAAATATAAGAAATATGTTGAAATATGGATAATGGAATCATTATGAATGAGACTTCGACTCTACATGGTTTCTAATGGTAAAAGGAATCAAAATTAAAAAATAAAAGATTAAAAGAAAGAAGATAAGCTTTATTAAAAGACAAATTGCACATGAAGATAATGCATTTTTTCTTTTGAGTTTGGGACTCAAATTTGGTATACGAGTAGATAAAGACAAGATAAAGTTACCCTATATTTTGGGATCAAAAGGATAAATGGTTTGGGAAATTATAAATTTTGTAATTTTCCTAAAGTGTAAAGGATAAGATTAAATGTCACAAATTATGTTCTAATATGAGGCTTGATGGTCGTTGGATCAAGGATCCAATGGTGGCTGCTCTTCAAGTTAGATTGGGAAAATGGAACACTAAAAGGTGGCATTGATCCGATATATCTCTCTCCATGTGTCACTAGGAGTCATGGGAAGTTGATATTCAACTTTGGGATGTTAAACCGGACTAGATGGTCCCTTTGATGTCCTAGTTTCGTGTGTTGTGGAGAGTTTCCCCAATAACAGTGGAACTCAGACTCTTTTGATCCCGATTGGTAGAGTTTGTCTATAAAAGGCCCGAAAATTGTTTGATGAGGGGAGGGAAGAACTTCCTAGACCCAAGAGGTCTTTCCATGGAGTCGAGGAGCAAGGACGTTGCCCCTAATCAGATCATTTTTGCGTCAGTTGCCCTGTTTCCATCGGCAATCACTGCTCACTCTTTCCACTCTATTCTTCATCACTTCGGCGATGCGGCAGACTCGAGCAGGTTCTGGGAGGGGTGATAGAGGGGTGAAGCCTTTGTCGTGTGTGTACGATGGTCCGAGGTAGAGAGGAAGGGCCAACATATGGCTGGCGATGGGGCCCTATTTTCCCGACATAACAAAGTGTTCACACGGGGCTGATTCTCGTGAATAAGAAGCGGTTGAGCCAGAACGGGTTGCCCGGTAGGTGGGTCCGCATGAGGATCCGTGAGCTGAGGGATAAATCTTCCAGAAAAGGAAATAAAAGGGACATGTGGCACCTCACGACTGGTCCAGAGGTATTTCTCTTATGAAAATTCTAATTAATTATCTAGTAACTCCAGTGATAATAAATAATATATAAAAATTGATTAGGAGAATACAAGGAATTCCATAAAAATAGTTTTAGAGCCTTAATATTATCATAATTCAAAAAGTGGTTAAAGTTTCCATCCTTAATGGGTTTATGACTAAGATTAACCCTAATTTGATGGTTAATGAATAAAAGGGATTAAAGTGGATGTTTTATGATAATATCAACACGTCGTTAATAAGAGAGATGTTTTGATGTCTAAAGATCTGATACATATGCTTAATAGCATAATTTAGGGTTTTGATATGTTGATGAGCATTAACGGGCTTAGAAACCCTAATCTAGGTGTTAATGGGTTTTAATGAGATATAATTTGAGATCCTTTGTACAAAACTGATGTTAGGTTAATCTCAAGCCTAGTTGATGATAACAAGGCTCTAATGTGATTAAGTTTAATAATTAGGGTTTTGCCTCTAGATATGTTGTTTTTAGGGTTTTGTGGTTATAATGGAGATAAGTTGTAGATAAACTCTAACGATGCCCTAATTCATATTAGAAACCCTAGAAAGTGAATCCAAGTCAATAAAGTAGATTCTTGATAAAGTGTGTAGTAAATGAGTACATATGTTTTTTAGGATTCTTGATTGTGTGGTTGAACTAATTGCTTGAATTTCTTTCTTGGTTGGAATTGCATATTGCTTGTGAAATATGCAAATCAGGTATGTGGTTAATTATGAGTACACGCATTATGTTTCTCGGTGTTTCTCAAGGATTTATCGATTGCAATGCAATTAAACTTCTTGGATATTTCATTACTGTAATGCTTAAAGTGAATATGATTATCACAAAGTATACATGTGTATGACTCCCTCGAACCTACATACCCCTCTGGATGTAAGATAATGGACCAAACCCTAGAGGGAAGGTCAAGGTGGTCAAGCCCTGGAGGGAAGACCATAGGGCACCCAGAAAGGTGACCCCAGGTACCAAGATCAGGATGGAGATGGTAGCCTTAAAGTCACTTACAAAGACTTAACCTTAGAGAGGGTATCCCAGAGGTAGTAAAAGCAGTTGAGGAGTCATGCTAAAAACGTAATCTTGCATTTTTAACAACTATTTTGTGTGATTATGTTGTTAGAAATTATGTGCAATGTTTTGTTTGTCCCCACATACCGGCATATTCATTTATGCTGACCGATGTTTTGTTTGTCGGTGTTTTAGGAATTATCTGAAATTGGACAAACAGTAAAGTGGAATTTGTGAAGATAAAGTTAAGTAATCCAAAGGAGGAATAGATAGATAGATTTTGTTTGTAGATAGAAGTATTAGATCCTAGTCTCACAAGCTATGCAAAAATTATATTTTATTCCAGCTTTTCAGTTTAGTATTAGTAGAATTTGATAATTATTTTTGATTAAATGTCAAACTATGGATCCTGAAATATTGGGTAGCGCCTCTGACCTCTTGGTCTCCCTTGATTGGGGGTTTCCGAGAGGTAGGGTCGTTGCATTTGGTATTAGAGCCAATGGTTTCTCATTTAATCCTTAGTAATTATTAAATTTTACAAACTCTTTAGAACTCGTGGGAGTTATTAGAGGATTTTCTGATGACGGAGGTGTCTAGAAAAGGATCACGGTCAGGGGGATGGAAATATTTTCCTCTGTACCGCTAGTTGTTTATGAGGATTCCCAGATGCGGTGTGACTACCTGGCCAAAGTTTGAGGTCTTGACTCGAAATAAGATACCTTTAGGAGTCTCTCATCTATCTTCTTCCCTTCTCAACCCTAATTCAAGTAAGGTTCTAAGGCTTAGGGTTTTTCTCTCTCCTCCCCACCATCTTGAGGTTAGGGTAAGTATGATAAAGATTAAGGAATACTCCACGAAATCAATGAAAAGCATGTAAACAAGATGTCATGGACATAAGCTTAATATTTTAAGCATAAACTAAAGAATAAGTACATGCTTAGATTGCATGGCGTGTGTTGTCGTGCCCTCAGGAGAACCCTGAGGTTAGACCTTCTTGTTGGGAGGATGAGTGGAGAGTTAGCCCTGGGGGCAGAGGCCTCTAGGAAGAGGTAGAGATCTGACGCATCCTCAAAGGACGGTGCTAACCCTAACCCTAAGTGGTTGTTATAGAGAGATGACAAGATGATTTAGATATTATAATCGACAATGTATGTGGGTTGGCATGCATATTGGTTTTGAGTACCCGTGAGAGGCATGAGCTATGTGTGGTTGGTTGACCTAGTGCCTTTTGGCGACCAAACCTTGGAAGGGTCGTGCCTACTAGGGTGAAGGATATCTCCTTCATTGAAGAGGATAGTGGTGACCATATAGAAACCCTTATAGTCATATATGAGCATAGAAGAGCATGCACCTATGTAGGAGAGAATGTTAGTAGTGCTAGCAGTAGGTTGACTTGGGTCAGAAGGGTTATGCTTGACCGGTTAGAAGATGAACATGCAAAGCTTTGGATAATCTTGATCGAACATAGGTTTGGATCATATGTTTCACCCATGTAGGTGTATGCATGTATCCTTAAGAGCTTGGTCGGCCTTATTAGAGAGAGAACCTCCAGTGGTAAGGTTGGTTGTAGGGTTATCTCTAGAGAGAGAGCAAGACACAAGCAAGAAGGTTGGAAGCTTAGACTCTAAGGCATGAGGGACCATGAGAAGTTGGGTATGTTATGACCTAGAGTGGACGACCTAAGTGGATGGTTGTGGTTGCCTCATGCATGATCTTTAGAGGCTTATCATACCTTGGATGCCTTTAGAGGAACCAGACCCTAAAGAGGTGTGGTATGATAGTGAGTTGTGAGGCCTTGCACCCAGTTGGTTTTCATGGTGTAGGACTCTAAAGGTTGTTCATGTGGAGGAGTGTTAGGATGTATATGCCCTATCTGGTATGGGTTCATCTCATGGTAGGTCAGATGAGCATGTGGTTAGATATTTGATGCATAAGAAGTGAACCTAGGGTTCCTAGACCTAAGAGGGAAAGTAGTAGTACCTGGTGCACTTGATGCTCACGAAGATGATTGAGTTCCTACGAATGGGAGTGTGGAACCCCTCAGGTTTAGAGGAAAAGGTAACCTCGTGGGCTACGGTATATGTTGGATGAACCTCTCTCGCATAGGTTGGTGACATATGCATGTATGGTATGGGTCCAATGTTGAGGAATGAGGAACAAGTATGATATATCAGGGAAACCTTAGTGGCTTAGTGGGTTGTCTTCTTGCTAGCTACGTGTCTAAGTAGCATGATAGGGTTAAGCATGCACATGATGGTGTAAACCCTAGACGTAATGATATTTGCAACCTTTGTTGCTATTAAGAGATAGATTTCTCCCATCTTGGGGAGGGACCCTTATGTAGGGTGAGTATCAGCTTTTGTTTAGGTTTGAGGTAACCTAAAGAGGTCTCTCTTATGAAAGTTTGATGAGCTAAGTGGAGAACACATGGTATGAGCACGAATCTATAGACCCTTGTGTGACCATCTCTAAAGGGCATGAGGATAGGTTGCCATGGCGTGAACTTGTATGGGGCCAGACCAAGTTAGGTAGGTCACCATGATCCCTATGAAAGGATGTAAGTTTGACCACATATGCCTATAGAGATGATGGAATTTTTGGTAGGGATTGAAGTTTGAGATGTTCCATGATAGAATCCTAAGTCAATACCAAGGTTAGGTAGGGATAAGACCAATGGGAGTAGTAGTTGTTTGGTTCCTAGATGCACAAGACCATAGGGTCAGGAGGTAACAACTATCTTTGTTCGAGGACCATGGGTTAGGATATTGATTACCTTCATGAGCTCATGGGACCCAAAGGGAAAATAAGGTGGGCACTCCCTGGTTGCATAAGGGAAAGGGATGACCCAAAAAGTAACGGCACCCTACAAACCTAGAGAAGATGACTAAGGATTGTGTGATGACCCAAGTGTGTTTGGGAACAGTTTCCATGGAAGTAAACCTAAAATTGAGATGTTCATGATGTGGAGTCATGTGATGCACGTTTCAACTTAGATTGGAAAGTGTATTGGCGATGCGTGATGCACCATCTCTACTCTTGGAACGTGATGAACTCTATATTTGGACTGCAGCCAAATGCTTATTTCCTCTTGTTATGAGGGTGAGAGATAGGGGAAAATGCATGTCATACACTAAGGGTAAATATGACGTTAGTTGTAACATTGCCATGTCTAAGGATAGAGAAAGTGTCATACCTTTTTGGAAAGTATACATGGAGTGGATGGTTTACAAACACAAAGAGAACTAAGGTGGTCATCATGAGGACGTTCTTATCAAGAGTAGTATGGAATGTATGAGTTAAATAATTTTGAGGTTGATAATCAAGATGATGAGCCTGAAGTTTTCTTGTCCCAATTAGACCTAAATCCAAGATGAGGATGATAAGTGGAGTATTTGAAGGTTTATGTATTCACTGTTACCTAGCACATAAGATTGTAAGGTGGTAATGGATGTTCTTTATTGAGATGCAGCTCTAGTTTAGCCAGTAGAGAGGCTAGAAGAGGTGGTTGGGTTAACCCTAAGTTTCTGAGACATGTTTGGATAATACCAAGATACAACCTGACCTGTTGGTCGAGTAGGGGTTGTTTGGTTAGCTGGCCTAGAGCTTGATGAGATAGAGGGATGGTTGTAAGCACCTCAGATACACCTCTTGAGAAAAGAAGGTGGTGAAACCTGCTAATAGAGCATTTTGGGGTTACTGAGGAGTCAACCTTGAGAAAATCATGACATGTAGGAGATCATGATTATAAGTTCACCATATGTCGTGGTACCACTAAGATAGTAAGAGTTTGTAGTGGTGCTTTAAATACCTGAGTTGAAGAAGTATATAGAGTGCATGTGGCTTGTCGCCATGCATGCCAGAAGGTGACACCAGTAACCCAGTGAGTTGCTACGTATAGTGAAGAGTCCCCAAGATGGAATAGGAGTAGTTCACCATTGGAGTTTTGGTGAGACTCTCCTGGACCAAGAGAGGTATGAATGCAATATGGGTTAATGGTAGACTGCCTTACCGAGTGGATCTAATTTCTCACTTAAGAGAGAGATTTGTAGTTGTGACCGATCAGGTTGAACTATTTATGAGAGAGAGATAGCTCATCTACACCGTGATTTGAGTTCAACATTTGGAGCATGACCTCAAGTTCACTTCCATGCGGTCGGGGTAGGTACATGAAGAACTCTATACCAGTTTGAAGTTTAGCACAAGTTACCACCCCTGATTGATAGACGGTCAAGAGAGTATGATCTAGACTAGAGGGTCTGAGGAGAGTGTGTGTGCTTGTTAAGGGTGATACATGGGGGTAGTTGTTGTCCTATGAAAGTTTGTTTGTGATGATAGCCACCATAGCTAGTATTGGGATGCAAGAAGATCTGTAAGGGAGGTTGTGTCAGTCATCGCTTCATTAGGATGATGTCAGTGAGACGATCTTGTAGGTCAGAGAGACCACAGTGTGTGTAAATGATGTCACTTTGATCGTGCGATGGCTGAGAAAGCCCAGGGGAAACATGAGTCGTGAGCTGATGTAAAGTAGACTGACATGCAGTTCACTGTGGGAGAATATGTGTTATGAAAACCCGACCCCTCTGAGCGCGCTATGGCTGAGAAAGATGTGTCCCCGATACATGGGTCCATTTTGGATGGATTGGTGGAGATGGTTATGTTTAGCCTTACCCCTTAGGAAAACATGATGTATGATGTATTCCATGATTCCGATCTAGAGCGCTATGTGATGTACCCAAACCATGTGCTGAGCCGTGAACTTATTGAGCTTCTAGGGGGCTGAAATATCCTGACTCACCTATGAGGGTACGAGATACCAAGGTGAGAGAGAGCTCATATGTAAGAATACAAGATGATAAAGGTTATTTGGAAGCACCATGGAGAGGATGAGGCCACATGGGAGCCAATGACGGACATGAAAAAGTTGTATCCTGAATTGTTTGTATGTTTGGTGGAATTTTGAGGGAAAAATTCCTATAAGAGGGGAAGGATGTTATAACCCCAAATTTTTGGGTTTCTTTTGGATGGAAATGCAATTTCTCCAATAAATGTATGATTGTGTAATTGTGTGATTTATGTGCCTTAAATGGATTCCTTTGATAAATAGCCTTGTATGTTTGATTCTGTTGGCCTTGTTGGCTATTGGGCCCAATAACAAGAAAAAGGAAATAAAAAGGAAAAGGAATCAATTAGTAAAAGAATAACTAAGATGATGAGAAAAGAAAGATGTGGAAGTATCTAGAAGGCTAAGAATTATCCTTCAAGGAGGGATTTTGTATCTTTAGGATTTCTTGGGTTCCAAGGAGTCCAAGTTGCAAAGATAATAGGAGAAGAAAGAGATAAAATCAAATAAAGCATTATTAAGAAGGAAAGTTGAGATAATGATGAAAATATAAGAAATATGTGGAAATATGGATAATGGAATCATTATGAATGAGACTTTGACTCTACATGGTTTCTAATGGTAAAAGAAATCAAAATTAAAAAAAAATAAAAGATTAAGAGAGAAAATAAGCTTAAAATAAGCTTTATTAAAAGACAACTTGCACATGAATATAATGCATTTTTCCTTTTGAGTTTGGGACTCAAATTTGGTATACAAGTAGATAAAGTCAATATAAAGGTGACCCTAAATTTTGGGATCAAAAGGATAAATGGTTTGCGAGATATGAATTTTGTAATTTTCCTAAAGTGTAAAGGATAACATTAAATGTCACAAATTATATTCCAATATGAGGCTTGATAGCCGTTGGATCAAGGATCCAATGGTGGCTACTCTTTGAGTCAAATTGGGAAAAGGGAACAGTAAAAGGTCGCATTAATCTGATATATCTCTCTCCCTGTGTCACTAGGAGTCATGGGAAGTTGAAATTCAACTTTGGGAGGCTAAACCGGACTAGATGGTCCCTTTGATGTCCTGGTTTCGTGTGTTGTGGAGAGTTTCCCCAATAATAGTGGAACTTGGACTCTTTTGATCCTCAATTGGTAGATCTTGTCTATAAAAGGCCCAAAAATTGTTTGACGAGGGGAGGGAAGAACTTCCTAGACCCAATAGGTCTTTCCGTAGAGTCGAGGAGCAAGGAGGTTGCCCCTAATCAGATCATTGTTGCGTTAGTTGCCCTATTTCCATTGGCAAGCACTGCTCACTCTTCTGAATCTGTTCTTCCTCACTCTGGCAATGCAATGGACTCAATCATGTTCGGGGAGGGGTGACGGAGGGGTGAAGCCTCTATCGTGTGTGTACGATGGTCTGAGGCAGAGAGGACGGGCCAACAGATGGTTGGCAACGGGGCCCTATTTTCCCGACAGAACAGAGTGTCCGCACGGGGCAGATTCTAGTGTATAAGAAGGGACCGAGTCGAATCGGGTAGCCGGGTAGGTGGATCCACATGAGGATCCATGAGAGGAGGGAAAATCTGCCAGAAAAAGAAATAAAAGGGACATGTGGCGCCTCACAACTGGTCCAGAGGTATTTCTCTTGTGAAAATTCTAATTAATTATCTGTAACTCCAGTGATAACAAGTAATATATGAAAATTGATCAGGAGAATACAAGAAATTCAATAAAAATATTTTTAGAGTCTTAATGTTATCATAATTCAAAAAGTGGTTAAAGTTTCCATCCTTAATGGGTTTATGACTAAGATTAACCCTAATTTGATGGTTAATGAATTGAAGGGATTAATGTGGATGTTTTATGATACTATCAACATGTTGTTAATAAGAGAGAAGTTTTGATGTCTAAAGATCTGATACATATGCTTGATAGAATTATTTAGTGTTTTTATATGTTGATGAGCATTAATGGGCTTAGAAACCCTAATCTAGGTGTTAATGGGTTTTAATGAGATATAATTTGAGATCCTTTGTACAAACCTGATGTTAGGTTAATCTCAAGCCTAATAGATGATAACAAGGCTCTAATGTGATTAAGTTGAATAATTAGGGTTTTGCCTCTAGATATGTTGTTTTTAGGGTTTTGTGGTTATAATGGAGATAAGTTGTAGATAAACTCTAACGATGACCAAATTCAAATTAGAAACCCTAGAAAGTGAATCCAAGTCAATAAAGTAGATTCTTGATAAAGTGTGTCGTAAATGAGTACATATGCTTTTCAGGATTCTTGATTGTGTGGTTGAACTACTTTCTTGGATTGCTTTCTTGGTTGGAATTGTATATTGCTTGTGAAATTTGCATATCAGGTATGTGGTTAATTATGAGTACAAGCATTATGTTTCCCGACATTTCTCAAGGATTTATCGATTGCAATGCAATTAAACTGCTTGGATGTTTCATTACTACAATTCTTAAAGTGAATATGATTATCACAAAGTATACATGTGTATGACTCGCTCGAAACTACATACCCCTCTAGATGTAAGATAATGGACTAAACCATACAGGGAAGGTCAATGTGGTCAAGCCTTGGAGGGAAGATCACAGGGCACCCAGAGAGGTGACCCTACGTACCAAGCTCAGGATGGAGAAGGTAGCCTTAAAGTCACTTGCAAGGACTTAACCCTACAGAGGGTATCCTAGAGGTGGTAAAAGTGGTTGAGGAGTCATGCTAAAAATGTAATCTTGCATTGTTAACAACTATTTGCAGTGATTATATTGTTAGAAATTATATGTAATGTTTTGTTTGTCCCCACATACTGGCATATTCATTTATGATGACCGACGTTTTGTTTGTCGACATTTTAGGAATTATTTGAAATTGGACAAATTGTAAAGCAGAATTTGTGAAGATAAAGTTAAGTAATCCAAAGGAGGAATAGATAGATATATTTTGTCTACAGATAGAAGTCTTAGATCCTAGTCTTACAAGGTATGCAAAAGTTATATTTTATTCCAGCTTTTTCAGTTTATTATTAGTAGAATTTGATAATTATTTTTATTAAATGTCAAACCATGGATCCTAAAATATTGGGATAGCGCCTCTGACCTCTTGGTCTCCCTTGATTGAGGGTTACTGAGAGGTAGGGCCATTACATTTGGTATTAGAGCCAATGGTTTCTCATTTAATCCTTAGTAATTATTAAATTTTACAAACTCTTTAGAACTCGATGGAGTTATTAGAGGATTTTCCAATGACGGAGGTGTCTAGAAAAGGTTCATGGTCTGGGGGTTGGCGATATTTTCCTTCGTCCCTCTAGTTGGCTACGTGGACTCTTGGATGCGGTGTGACTGTCTGGCCAAAGTCTGAGGTCTTGACTCGAAATAAGATACCTTTAGCACTCTCTCATCTATCTTCTTCCCTTCTCAACTACAATTCAAGTAAGGTTCTAAGGCTTAGTGTTTTTCTCTCTCCTCCCCACCATCTTGAGGTTAGGGTAAGTACGATAAGGATTAAGGAATCCTCCACCAAATTAATGAAAAGCATGTAAACAAGATGTCATGGACATAAGTTTAATAGTTTAAGTGTAAACTAAAGAATAGTTACATGCTTAGATTGCATGGCGTGTGTTGTCATGCCCTCAGGAGAACCCTGAGGTTAGACCTTCTTGTTGGGAGGGTGAGTGGAGAGTTATTCCTTAGGGCAGAGGCCTCCAAGAAGAGGTAGAGATCTGACGCATCCTCGGAGGATGATGTTAACCCTAACCCTAAGTGGTTTGAAATAGAGAGATGACAAGATGATTTAGATATCATAGTTGACCATGTGCATGGGTTATTAGTTTAGAGTACCCGTAAGAGGAATGAGCTATGTGCGGTTGGTTAACCTAGTGCCTTTTGGTGAACCAACCTTGGAAGGGTCGTGCCTACTAGGGTGAAGGATGTCTCCTTCATTGAAGAGGATAGTGGTGACCATATAGAAACCCTTATAGGCATATATGAGCATAGAAGAGAATGCACCTATGTCGGAGAGAACGTTAGTAGTGCTAGCAGTAGGTTGAGACTTGGGTTAGAAGGGTTATGCCTGACCAGTTAGAAGATTAACACGCAAAGCTTTGGATAATCTTGATCGAACATAGGTTTGGATCATACCTTTCACCCATGTAGGTGTATGCATGTATCCTTAAGATCTTGGTCGGCCTTATTAGAGAGAGAACCTCCAGTGGTAAGGTTGGTTATAGGGTTAGCTCTAGAGAGAGAGCAAGACCCAAGCAAGAAGGTTGGAAGCTTAGACTCTGAGACATAAGGGACCAATAGAAGTTGGGTATGTTATGAACTAGAATGGACAACCTAAGTGGATGGTTGTAGTTGCCTCATGCATGATCTTTAGAGGCTTATCGTACCTTGGATGCCTTTAGAGGAACCAGACCCTAAAGAGGTGTGGTATGATAGCGAGTTGTGAGGCCTCGCACCCAGTTGGTTTTCCTGGTGTAGGACTCCAAAGGTTGTTCACATGGAGGAGTGTTAAGATGTATATGCCCTATCCGGTATGGGTTCATCTCATGGTAGGTCAAATGAGCATGTGGTTAGATAGCTGATGCATAAGAAGTGAACCTAGGGTTCCTAGACCTAAGAGGGAAAGTAGTAGTACCTGGTTCACTTGATGCTCATGAAGATGATTGAGTTCCTACGAATGGGAGCATGGCACCCCTAAGGTTTAGAGGAAAAGGAAACCCTGTGGGATAGGTTATATGTTGGATGAACCTCTCTCACACAGGTTGGTGACATATTCATGTATGATATGGTTCCAATGTTGACGAATGAGGAACAAGTATGACATATCAGGGAACCCTTAATAGCTTAGTGGGTTGTCTTCTTGCTAGCTACATGTCTAAGTAGCATGATAGGGTTAATCATGCACATGATGGTGTAAACCCTGGACGTAAGGACGTTTGCGACCTTTGTTTCTATCAAGAGATAGTTTTCTCCCATCTTGGGGAGGGACCCTTATGTAGGGTGAGTATCAGCTTTTGTTTAGGTTCGAGGTAACCTAAAGAGGTCTCTCTTATGAAAGTTTGATGAGCTAAGTGGAGAACACATGGTATGAGCACCAATATATAGACCCTTGTGTGACCATCTCTTAAGGACATGAGGATAGGTTTCCATGGTGGGAACATGTATGGGGCCAGACCAAGTTAGGTAGGTCACCATGATCCCTATGAAAGGATGTAAGTTTGACTGTGTATGCCCAGAGAGATGATGGAGTTTTTGGTAGGGATTCAAGTTTGAGATGTACCATGATAGAATCCTAAGTCAATACCAAGGTCAGGTAGGGATAAGATCGATGGGAGTAGGAGTTGTCTGGTTCCTAGATGCACAAGACCGTAGGGTCAGGAGGCAACAACTGTCTTTGTTCAAAGACCATGGGTTAGGAGATTGATTACCTTCATGAGCTCATGGGACCCAAAGGGAAATCAAGGTGGGCACGCCCTAGTTGCACAAGGGAAAGGGATGACCCCAAAAGTACCGTCACCCTACAGACTTAGAGAAGATGACTAAGGATTGTGTGATGTCTAAGTGTGTTTGGGAACAGTTTCCATGGAAGTAAACCTAAAATCGAGATGTTCATGATGTGGAGTCATGTGATGTACTTTTTAACTTAGATTGGAAAGTGTATTGGAGATGTGTGATGCACCATCTCTACTCTTGGAACGTGATGAACTCTATATTTGGACTGCAGCCAAATGCTTATTTCCTCTTGATATGAGGGTGAAAGATAGGGAAAAATACATGCCATACACTAAAGGTAAAGATGACGTGAGTTGTAATATTACCATGTCTAAGGATAGAGAAATTGTCATACCTTTTTGGAAAGTATACATGGAGTGGATGGTTTACAAACACAAAGAGAACTAAGGTGGTCATCATGAGGATGTTCTTATCAAGAGAAGTATGGAATGTATGAGTTATATAATTTTGAGGTTGATAACCAAGATGATGAGCCTGAAGTTTTCTTGTCCCAATTAGACCTAAATCTGAGATGACGATGATAAGTGGAGTATACGAAGGTTTATGTCTTCATTGTTACCTAGCACATAAGGATGTAAGGTGGTAATGGATGCTCTTTATCGAGACGCATCTCTAGTTTAGCCAGTAGAGAGGCTAGAAGAGGTGGTTGGGTTAACCCTAAGTTTGTGAGACATGTTTGGCTAACACCAAGATACAACCCGACACGTTGGTTGAGTAGGGGCTGTTTGGTTAGCCAGTCTAGAGCTTGATGAGATAGAGGGATGGTTGTAAGCACCTCAGATACACCTCTTGAGAAAAGAAGGTGGTAAAACATGTTAATAGAGCATTTTGGGGTTACTGAGGAGTCAACCTTGAGAAAATCATGACATGCAGGAGATCATGATTATAAGTTCACCATATACCATGGTACCACTAAGATAGTAAGAGTTTGTAGTGGTGCTTTAAATACCTGAGTTGAAGAAGTATATAGAGTGCATGTGGCTTGTCGCCATGCATGCCAGAAGGTGACACCAGTAACCCAGTGAGTTGCTACGAATAGTGAAGAGTCCCCAAGAGGGAATTGGGGTAATTCACCATAGGCGTTTTGGTGAGACTCTCTTGGACCAAGAGAGGTCTTAATGCAATATGGGTTAATGGTAGAGTGCCTTACCGAGTGGATCTAATCCCTCGCTTAAGAGA
Source organism: Alisma plantago-aquatica (assembly GCA_963693085.1). Lineage (NCBI taxonomy): Eukaryota > Viridiplantae > Streptophyta > Magnoliopsida > Alismatales > Alismataceae > Alisma > Alisma plantago-aquatica. The sequence continues at coordinate 556,824,535 of OY856414.1, forward strand.
GAGCTCTGTAGTTGTGACAGATCAGGTTGAATTATATATGAGGGAGAGATAATTCATCTACACCATGATTTGAGTTCAACATTTGGAGCATGACCTCAAGTTCACTTCCATGTGGTGGGGGGTAGGTACATGAAGAACTCTATACCAGTTTGAAGTTTAGTACAAGTTATCACCCCTAACTGATAGACGATTAAGAGAGTATGATCCAGACTAGAGGGTCTGATGAGAGTGTGTGTGCTTGTTCAGGGTGATACATGCGGGCAATTCCAGTCCTATGAAAGTTTGTTTGTGATGATAGCCACCATAGCCAGTATCAGGATGCAAGAAGATTTGTAAGAGAGGTTGTGTCGGTCACCGCTTCATTAGGATGATGTCGATGAGAGGATCTTATAGGTCAGAGAGACCATAGTTTGTGTAGATGAAGTGTCTTTGATCGTGCGATGGCTGAGAAAGCCCAGGGGCGACATGAGTCATGAGCTGATTCAAAGAAGACTGACATGCAGTTCAATGTGGGAGAATATGTGTTATGAAAACCTGACCCCTCTGAGCGCACTATGGCTGAGAAAGATGAGTCCATGATACATGGGTCCATTTGGGATGGATTGGTGGAGATGCTTATGTTTAGCCTTACCCCTCAGGATAACATGATGTATGATGTGTTGCATGAGTACTTGAACCATGTACTGCGCCATGAACCTATTGAGCTTCTAGGGGGCTGATATATACTGAGTCACCTATGAGGGTACAAGATACCAAGGTGAGAGAGAACTCAGATGTAAGAATATAAGATGATAAAGGTTCTTTGGAAGCACCATGGAGAGGATGATGCCACATGGGAGCCAATGACGGACATGAAAAAGTTGTATCCTGAATTGTTTGTATGTTTGGTGGAATTTTGAGGGAAAATTCCTATAAGAGGGGAAGGATGTTACAACCCCAAATTTTTGGGTTTCTTTTGGATAGAAATGCAATTTCCCCAATAAATGTATGATTGTGTAATTGTGTGATTTATGTTCCTTAAACGGATTCCTTTGATAAATAGCCTTGTATGTTTGATTCTGTGGGCCTTGTCGGCTATTGGGCCCAATAACAAGAAAAAGGAAATAAAAAGGAAAAGGAATCAATTAGTAAAAGAATAACTAAGATAATGAGAAAAGAAAGATGTGGAAGCATCTATAAGGCTAAGAATTATCCTTCAAGGAGGGATTTTGTATCTTTAGGATTTCTTGGGTTCCAAGGAGTCTAAGTTCCCAAGATAATAGAAGAAGAAATAAATAAAATCAAATAAAGCATTATTAAGAAGGAAAGTTGAGATAATGATGAAAATATAAGAAATCTATGGAAATATGGATAATGGAATCATTATGAATGAGACTTCGACTCTACATGGTTTCTAATGGTAAAAGGAATCAAAATTAAAAAAATAAAAGATTAAGAGAGAGAAGATCAACTTTATAAAAAGACAACTTGCTCATGAAGATAATGCCTTTTTCCTTTTGAGTTTGGGACTTAAATTTGGTATACGAGTAGATAAAGACAAGATAAAGGTTACCCTAAATTTTGGGATCAAAAGGATAAACGGTTTGGGAGATATAAATTTTGTAATTTTCCTAAAGTGTAAAGGATAAGATTAAATGTCACAAATTATGTTCTAATATGAGGCTTGATAGCCATTGGATCAAGGATCCAATGGTGTCTGCTCTTCGAGTCAGATTGGGAAAATGGAACACTGAAAGGTGGCATTGATCTGATATATCTCTCTCCCTGTGTCACTAGGAGTCATGGGAAGTTGATATTCAATTTCGGGAGGTTAAATCGGACTAGATGGTCCCTTTGATGTCCTGGTTTCGTGTTTTGTGGAGAGTTTCCCCAATAACAGTGGAACTCGGACACTTTTGATCCACTATTGGTAGATCTTGTCTATAAAAGGCCTAAAAATTATTTGATGAGGGGAGGGAAGAACTTCCTAGACCCAAGAGGTCTTTCCGCGGAGTCGAGGAGCAAGGAGGTTGCCCCTAATTAGATCATTGTTGCGTCAGTTTCCATGTTTCCATCGGAAATCACTGCTCACTCTTCCCACTCTGTTCTTCCTCACTCCGGCGATGCGGCAGACTCGAGCAGGTTCGGGGAGGGGTGACAGAGGGGCGAAGCCTCTGTCGTGTGTGTACGATGGTCTGAGGTAGAGAGGAAGGGCCAACAGATGGCTAGCGACGGGGCCCTATTTTCCCGACGGAACAGAGTGTTCGTGTGGGGCTGATTCTCATGAATAAGAAGGGGCCGAGCCAGATCAGGTAGCCCGGTAGGTGGATCCACTTGAGGATCCACGAGCCGAGGGATAAATCTGCCAGAAAAGGAAATAAAAGGGACACATGGCGCCTCACGACTGATCCAAAGGTATTTCTCTTGTGAAAATTCTAATTAATTATGTGTAACTCCAGTGATAATAAGTAATATATGAAAATTGATCAGGAGAATGCAAGGAATTCAATAAAAATAGTTTTAGAGCCTTAATATTATCATAATTCAAAAATTGGTTAAAGTTTCCATCCTTAATGGGTTTATGACTAAGATTAACCCTAATTTGATGCTTAATGAATTAAAGGGGTTAATGTGGATGTTTTATGATAATATCAACATGTTGTTAATAAGAAAGATGTTTTGATGTCAAAATATCTGATACATATGCTTAATAGCATAATTTAGGGTTTTGATATGTTGATGAGCATTAATGGGCTTAGAAACCCTAATCTAGGTGTTAATGGGTTTTAATGAGATATAATTTGAGATCCTTTGTACAAAACTGATGTTAGGTTAATCTCAATCCTAGTTGATGATAACAAGGCTCTAATGTGATTAAGTTTAATAATTAGGGTTTTGCCTATAGATATGTTGTTTTTAGGGTTTTGTGGTTATAATGGAGATAAGTTGTAGATAAACTCTAACGATGCCCTAATTCAGATTGGAAACCCTAGAAAGTGAATCCAAGTTAATAAAGTAGATTCTTGATAAAGTGTGTAGTAAATGAGTACATATGCTTTTCAGGATTCTTGATTGTGTGGTTGAACTACTTGCTTGGATTGCTTTCTTGGTTGGAATTGCATATTGCTTGTGAAATCTGCAAAACAGGTATGTGGTTAATTATGAGTACACGCATTATGTTTCCCGACATTTCTCAAGGATTTATCGATTGCAATGCAATTAAACTTCTTGGATGTTTCATTACTGCAATGATTAAAGTGAATATTATTATCACAAAGTATACATGTGTATGACTGGCTCGAACCTATATACCCCTATGGATGTAAGATAATGGACCAAACCCTAGAGGGAAGGTCAAGGTGGTCAAGCCCTGGAGGGAAGACCACAGGGCACCCAAAGAGGTGAACTCAGGTACCAAGATCAGGATGGAGATAGTAGCCTTAAAGTCACTTACAAGGACTTAACCCTAGAGAGGGTATCCCAGAGGTGGTAAAAGTGGTTTAGGAGTCATGCTAAAAAGATGATCTTGCATTGTTAACAACTATTTGCTGTGATTATGTTGTTAGAAATTATGTGGAATGTTTTGTTTGTCCCCACATACCGGCATATTCATTTATGTTGATTGATGTTTTGTTTGTTGTTGTTTTAGGAATTATCTGAAATTGGACTAACAGTAAAGCGGAATTTGTGAAGATAAAGTTAAGTAATCCAAAGGAGGAATAGATAGATAGATTTTGTCTGTGGATAGAAGTCTTATATCCAAGGCTTACAAGCTATGTAAAATTTATATTTTATTCCAGCTTTTCAGTTTAGTATTAGTAGAATTTGATAATTATTTTTGATTAAATGTCAAACTATGGATCCTGAAATATTGGGATAGTTCCTCTGACCTCTTGGTCTCCCTTGATTGGGGGTTACCGAGAGGTAGGTCCGTTACATTTGGTATTAGAGCCAATGGTTTCTCATTTAATCCTTAGTAATTATTAAATTTTACAAACTCTTTAGAACTCGTGGGAGTTATTAGAGGATTTTCCGATGACGGAGGTGTCTAGAAAAGGATCACGGTCAGGGGGCTGGCAATATTTTCCTTCGTACTGCTAGTTGGTTATGAGGATTCCCGGATGTGGTTTGACTGCCTGGCCAAAGTCTGAGGTCTTGACTCGAAATAAGATACCTTTAGGACTCTCTCATCTATCTTCTTCCCTTCTCAACCCTAATTCAAGTAAGGTTCTAAGGCTTAGGGTTTTTCTCTGTCCTCCCCACCATCTTGAGGTCAGGGTAAGTATGATAAGGATTAAGGAATCCTCCACCAAATCAATGAAAAGCATGTAAACAAGATGTCATGCACATAAGCTTAATAGTTTAAGCATAAACTGAAGAATAATTACATGCTTAGATTGCATGGTGTGTGTTGTCGTGCCCTCAGGAGAACCATGTGGTTAGACCTTCTTGTCAGGAGGATGAGTGGAGAGTTAGCCCTGGGGGCAGAGGCCTCCAGGAAGAGGTAGAGATCTGACGCATCCTCAGAGGATGATGCTAACCCTAACCATAAGTGGTTGTTATAGAGAGATGACAAGATGATTTAGATATCATATTCGACCATGTACGTGGTTTGGCATGCATATTTGTTTTGAGTACCCATGAGAGGCATGAGCTATGTGTGGTTGGTTGACCTAGTGCCTTTTGGCAACCCAACCTTGGAAGGGTCGTGCCTACTAGGGTGAAGGATATCTCCTTCATTGAAGAGGATAGTGGTGACCATATAGAAACCCTTATAGGCATATATGAGCATAGAAGAGCATGCACCTATGTAGGAGCAAATGTCAGTAGTGCTATTAGTAGGTTGAGACTTGGGTCAGAAGGGTTATGCCTCCCAGGTTAGGAGATGAACATGAAAAGCATTGGATAATCTTGATCGAACATAGGTTTGGATCATATGTTTCACCCATGTAAGTGTATATCCTGAAGAGCTTGGTCGGCCTTATTAGAGAGAGAGCCTCCAGTGGTAAGGTTGGTTGTAGGGTTAGCTCTAGAGAGAGAGTAAGACCCAAGCAAGAAGGTTGGAAGCTTAGACTCTGAGACATGAGGGACCATGAGAAGTTTGGTATGTTATGACCTAGAATGGATGACCTAAGTGGATGGTTGTGGTTGCCTCATGCATGATCTTTAGAGGCTTATCGTACTATGGATGCCTTTAGAGGAACCAGACCCTAAAGAGGTGTGGTATGATAGTGAGTTGTGAGGCCTCACACCCAGTTGGTTTTCTTGGTGTAGGACTCTAAAGGTTGTTCGCGTGGAGGAGTGTTAGGATTTATATGCCTTATCTGGTATGGGTTCATCTCATGGTAGGTCAGATGAGCATGTGGTTAGATAGTTCATGCATAAGAAGTGAACCTAGGGTTCCTAGACCTAAGAGGGAAAGTAGTAGTACCTGGTGCACTAGATGCTCACAAAGATGATTGAGTTCCTACGAATGGGAGCATGGCACCCCTCAAGTTTAGAGAAAAAGGAAACCCCGTGGGCTAGGGTATATGTTGGATGAACCTCTCTCGCACATGTTGGTGACATATGCATGTATGATGTGGTTCCAATGTTGAGGAATGATGAACAAGTATGATATATCAGGGAACCCTTAGTGGCTTAGTGGGTTGTCTTCTTGCTAGCTATGTGTCTAAGTACCATGATAGGGTTAAGCATGCACATGACGGTGTAAACCATGGACGTAAGGATGTTTGTGACCTTTGTTGATATCAAGAGATAGTTTTCTCCCATCTTGGGCAGGGACCCTTCTGTAGGGTGAGTATCAGCTTTTGTTTAGGTTTGAGGTAACCTAAAGAGGTTTCTCTTATGAAAGTTTGATGAGATAAGTGGAGAACATATTGTATGAGCATGAATCTATAGACCCTTGTGTGATCATCTCTAAAGGGCATGAGGATAGGTTGCCGTGGTGGGAACCTGTATGGGGCTAGACCAAGTTAGGTAGGCCACCATGATCCCTATGAAAGGATGTAAGTTTGACCGCGTATGCCCAGTGAGATGATGGAGTTTTTGGTAGGGATTCAAGTTTGAGATGTACCATGATAGAATCCTAAGTCAATACCAAGGTCAGGTAGGGTTAAGACCGATGGGAGTAGGAGTTGTCTGGTTCCTAAATGCCCAACACCATAGGGTCAGGAGGTAACAACTATCTTTGTTCCAAGACCATGGGTTAGGAGATTGATTAACTTCATGAGCTCATGATACCCAAAGGGAAAACAAGGTGGGCACTCCTTGGTTGCACAAGGGAAAGGGATGACCCCAAAAGTATCAGCAACCAACAGACCTAGAGAAGATGACTAAGGATTGTGTGATGATCCAAGTGTGTTTGGGAACAATTTCCGTGGAAGTAAACCTAAAATTGAGATGTTCATGATGTGGAGTCATGTGATGCACTTTTCAACTTAGATTGGAAAGCGTACTGGCAATGTGTGATGCACCATCTCTACTCTTGGAACGTGATGAACTATGTATTTGGACTACAGTCAAATGCTTATTTCCTCTTGTTATGAGGGTGATAAATAGGGCAAAATGTATGCCATACACTAAGGGTAAAGATGACGTGAGTTGTAACATTGCCATTTCTAAGGATAGAGAAAGTGTCATACCTTTTTGGAAAGTATACATGGAGTGGATGGTTTACAAACATGAAGAGAACTAAGGTGGTCATCATGAGGACGTTCTTATCAAGAGCAGTATGGAATGTATGAGTTATATAATTTTGAGGTTGATAATCAAGATGATGAGCCTGAAGTTTTCTTGTCCCAATTAGACCTAAATCCGAGATGAGGATGATAAGTGGAGTATATGAAGATTTATGTCTTCACTGTTACCTAGCACATAAGGATGAAAGGTGGTAATGGATGCTCTTTATAGAGATGCAGCTCTATTTTAGCCAGTAGAGAGGCTAGAAGAGGTGGTTGGGTTAACCCTAAGTTTGTGAGACATGTTTGGCTAACACCAAGATACAACCCGACCCGTTGGTCGAGTAGGGGTTGTTTGGTTAGCCGACCTAGAGCTTGATGAGATAGAGGGATGGTTGTAAGCACCTCAGATACACCTTTTGAGAAAAGAAGGTGGTGAAACCTGCTAATAGAGAATTTTGGGGTTACTGAGGAGTCAACCTTGAGAAAATCATGACATGCAGGAGATCATGATTATAAGTTCACCATATGCCATGGTACCACCAAGATAGTAAGAGTTTGTAGTGGTGCTATAAATACCTGAGTTGAAGAAGTATATAGAGTGCATGTCACTTGTTTCCATGCATGCCAGAAGGCGACACCAGTAACCCAGTGACTTGCTGCGGATAGTGAAGAGTCCCCAACAGGGAATAGGTGTAGTTCCCCATAGGCGTTTTGGTCGGACTCTTTTGGACTAAGTGAGGTCTGAATGCAATATGGGTTAATGGTAGACCGCCTTACCGAGTGGATCTAATCCCTCACTTAAGAGAGAGCTCTGTAGTTGTGACAGATCAGGTTGAGCTATATATGAGAGAGAGATAGTTCATCTACACCATGATTCGAGTTCAACATTTGGAGCATGACCTCAAGTTCACTTCCATGAGGTGGGGGTAGGTACATGAAGAAATGTATACCAGTTTGAAGTTTAGCACAAGTTATCACCCCTGACTGATATACGGTCAAGAGAGTATTATCCAGAATAGAGGGTCTGATGAGAGTGTGTGTTCTCATTCAGGGTGATACATGGGGGCTGTTCCTGTCCTATGAAAGTTCGTTTGTGATAATAGCCACCATAGACACTATCGGGATGCAAGAAGATCTATAAGGGAGGTTGTGTCAGTCACCACTTCATTAGGATGATGTTAGTGAGAGGATCTTATAGGTCAGAGAGACCACAATGTGTAGATGAAGTCGCTTTGATTGTGCGATGGCTGAGAAAGCCCAGGGGCGACATGAGTCATGAGCTGATGCAAAGTAGACTGACATGCAGTTCACTGTGGGAGAATATGTGTTATGAAAACTCGACCTTTTGAGCGCGCTATGGCTAAGAAAGATGAGTCCCCGATACATGGGTCCATTTGGGATGGATTGGTATATATGCTTATGTTTAGCCTTACCCCTCATGATAACATGATGTATGATGTGTTCCATGAGTCTGATCTAGAGAGCTATGTGATGTACCCAAACCATGTGCTGAGCCATGAACCTATTGATCTTCTAGGGGGGCTACAATATCCTAAGTCACCTATGAGGGTACGAGATACCAAGGTGAGAGAGATCTCAGATGTAAGAATATAAGATGATAAAGGTTCTTTGGAAGCATCATGGAGAGGATGAGGCCACATGGGAGCCAATGACGGACATGAAAAAGTTGTATCCTGAATTGTTTGTATGTTTGGTGGAATTTTGAGGGGAAAATTCCTATAAGAGGGGAAGGATGTTACAACCCCAAATTTTTGGGTTTCTTTTGGATGGAAATCCAATTTCCCCAATAAATGTATGATTGTGTAATTGTGTGATTTATGTGCCTTAAATGGATTCCTTTGATAAATAGCCTTGTATGTTTGATTCTGTGGGCCTTGTTGGCTATTGGGCCCAATAACCAGAAAAAGAAAATTTAAAAAAAGGAATCAATTAGTATAAGAATAACTAAGATAATGAGAAAAGAAAGATGTGGAAGCATCTATAAGGCTAAGAATTATCCTTCAAGGAGGTATTTGTATCTTTAGGATTTCTTGGGTTCCAAGGAGTCCAAGTTGCAAAGATAATAGGAGAAGAAAGAGATAAAATCGAATAAAGCATTATTAAGAAGGATAGTTGAGATAATGATGAAAATATAATAAATATGTGGAAATATGGATAATGAAAACATTATGAATGAGACTTCGACTCTACATGGTTTCTAATGGTAAAATGAATAAAAAAATATTAAGAGAGAGAAAATAAGCTTTAAATAATCTTTATTAAAAGACAACTTGCACATGAATATAATGCATTTTTCCTTTTGAGTTTAGGACTCAAATTTGGTATACGAGTAGATAAAGACAAGATAAAGGTTACCCTAAATTTTGGGATCAAAAGGACAAACGGTTTGGGAGATATGAATTTTGTAATTTTCCTAAAGTGTAAAGGATAACATTAAATGTCACAAATTATGTTCTAATATGAGGCTTGATAGCCGTTGGATCAAGGATCTAATGGTGGCTAATCTTTGAGTTAGATTGGGAAAAGGGAATAGTAAAAGGTGGCATTGATCTGATATATCTCTCTCGTTGTGTCACTAGGAGTCATGGGAAGTTGATATTCAACTTTGGGAGGTTAAAAAGGACTAGATGGTCCCTTTGATGTCCTAGTTTCGTGTGTTGTGGAGAGTTTCCCCAATAACAGTGGAACTCAGACTCTTTTGATCCTCGATTGGTAGATATTGTCTATAAAAGGCCCGAAAATTGTTTGACATGGGGGAGGGAAGAACTTCCTAGATCGAAGAGGTATTTTCGCGGAGTCGAGGAGTAAGGAGGTTGCCCCTAATCAGATCATTACTGCATCAGTTGCCTATTTCCATTGGCAAGCACTGCTCACTCTTCCCACTATGCTCTTCCTAACTTTGGTGATGTGGCAGACTTGAGCAGGTTCGGGGAGGGGTGACGGAGGGGCGAAGCCTCTGTCGTGTGTGTAAGATGGTTCGAGGCAGAGAGGAAGGTCCAACATATGGCTGGCGACGAGGCCCTTTTTTCCCTGCAGAACGCGGGGGGGCTGATTCTCGTGAATAACAAGGGGCCAAGCTGGATCGGGTAGCTAGGTAGGTGGATCCGCATGAGGATCCATGAGCTGAGGGATAAATCTGCCAGGAAAGGAAATAAAAGGGACGCGTGGGGGCTCGCGCCTGGTCCAGAGGTATTTCTCTTGTGAAAATTCTAATTAATTGTCTGTAACTCCAGTGATAACAATTAATATATGAAAATTGGTTAGGAGAATACAAGGAATTCAATAAAAATAGTTTAAGCATCTTAATATTATCATAATTCAAAAAGTGGTTAAAGTTTCCATCCTTAATAGGTTTATGACTAAGATTAACCCTAATTTGATGGTTAATGAATTGAAGGGATTAATGTGGATGTTTTGTGATAATATCAACATGTTGTTAATAAGAGAGATGTTTTAATGTCTAAAGATCGGATACATATTATTAATATCTTAATTTAGGGTTTTGATATGTTGATGAGCATTAATGGGCTTAGAAACCCTAATCTAGGTGTTAATGGGTTTAATGAGATATAATTCAAGATCCTTTGTACAAAACTGATGTTAGGTTAATCTCAAGCCTAGTAGATGATAAAAAGGTTGTAATGTGATTAAGTTTAATAATTAGGGTTTTGCCTCTAGATATGTTGTTTTTAGGGTTTTGTGGTTATAATGGAGATAAGTTGTAGATAAACCCTAATGATACCCTAATTCATATTAGAAACCCTAGAAAGTGAATCCAAGTCAATAAAGTAGATTCTTGATAAAGTGTGTAGTAAATGTGTACATATGCTTTTCAAGATACTTGATTGTGTGGTTGAACTACTTGCTTGGATTGCTTTCTTGGTTGGAATTGCTTATTGCTTGTGAAATCTGCAAATCAGGTATGTTGTTAATTATGAGTACACACATTATGTTTCTCTGCATTTCTCAAGGATTTATCGATTGCAATGCAATTAAACTGCTTGGATGTTTCATTACTACAATGCTTAAAGTTAATATGATTATCACAAAGTATACATGTGTATGACTCACTTGAACCTACATACCCCTCTGGATGTAAGATAATGGACCAAGCCCTGGAGGGAAGGTCAAGGTGGTCAAGCCCTGGAGGGAAGACCACAGGGCACCCAGAGAGGTGACCCCATGTACCAAGCTCAGGATGGAGTAGGTATCCTTAAAGTCACTTGCAAGGACTTAACCCTAGAGAGGGTATCCCAGAGGTGGCAAAAGTGGTTGAGGAGTCATACTGAAAACGTAATCTTGCATTGTTAACAACTATTTGTTGTGATTATGTTGTTATAAATTATGTGCAATGTTTTGTTTGTCCCCACATACCAGCATATTTATTTATGCTGACCGACGTTTTGTTTGTCGGCATTTTAGGAATTATCTGAAATTGGACAAATAGTAAAGTGGAATTTGTGAAGATAAAGTTAAGTAATCCAAAGGAGTATTAGATAGATAGATTTTGTCTATAGATAGAAGTCTTAGATCCTAATCTTAAAAGGTATGCAATAGTTATATTTTATTCCATCTTTTCAATTTAATAGAAATTGATAATTATTTTTGATTAAGTGTCAAACCATGGATCCTGAAATATTGGGATAGCACCTCTGACCTCTTGGTCTCCCTTGATTGGGGGTTACCGGGAGGCAGGGTCGTTACATACATCATATCATGGACTCATTTGATTCAATCCCTCAAAATCACCCTTAGAGAGAGATATCCATGTTGAAAACATCTATATCATACACTACCATAATTTGATCATATAGATATCAATAATATCAATTATGATACCATGTTTAATTTCTTTTTTTTCAAAATACATTTATTCTTGTCCATTAAAATTTCAAGCACCTTGTTTGTTTTGGCTAGTTGGGCAATATCAAAGTAAGCCAATGCAATTATTTAACTATTTAATTTTTATTGTAATTATAATCTATTGATCATTAAATCGACAAACTAGAATTATTAAGAATGAATATTATAGAAGAGGTGTCTAATTCCTCAAGTATTTTCATAGTCATCTCAATACTGTAGAAATGTAAGAAATAAGCAAATTGATTTTAGTCAGATATGATTAAGTTTTCTACATAATTATATAAATAAATAGGGATCTAAGAACTCACTTAAGTGTCTAAATATAATTTAGAAGTCCTTTTAATGTTGAGTATCCAAGAGTCTCCAAAAAGCTCCATTTTTTCTTCATCATCCTCCTCTTATACTTCATGTGTGTTGGATTTCACTACAGGGAGATTGGAAGGAAGATATTAGGTTTCTTATTATTTTTAAGGGCAGATGAGAAGAAATTAGACAATTAATATAGTTCTTCCATTTGGAGACATTCTAACCATTAAACTCTACTTTTCATCCAAACCCACCATCAAAAGCAAGGCACAACTATAAAGCACCCAAACCCTAGCATTCTCTCTCAAAACCTTAGCTTTCCTTATTTCTCTCTCAATCTTAAGCTTTGGGTGGATCCACATAATATTTGAAGTGTTTGATTTCTAGGTAACTATTAGTTATCATTTAGGCACTTGATCAATTATAGAAAAGTTATATTATTGGACTTTGATTTCATTAACATGTGTTGTTGGTTGAGTTTCTATCATAACAATCCTCTGATGTAGTAATCTTTTCATCATGCAATCCACTTCAAAAGTTATAAAAACATAATATAATGTCTAAAGTGAATTTTACAAGCTACATTTGAAATTTATCTAATTTGAACCCACCCATTAATTACTGAAAAACTCAAATACCAATATGTTATATCCCAACCTACGAAGCATGGTCAGCTGACTTTTTCCTAGAGAAACTCAGATGATCGACATATCCAACAAACATCCAAAAACTTTGAAATTTTACAATTTATATATGAGTTCTCCAATTTACATCCAAATTTGAAGGCAACATGTTATATATAAAATACTGAAAATAATTTATCACGCTAATATACTTATCACTAAATTTCTTATCTCACATATTCATATAACCCCAAACTCATAATTTTATGTAACTAGGATTTTAGATACAACCAAATTAATTGCAAACAAATTGGGCTTATCACGTCTCAACAAGTTCAATACATTATAATCAACTACCATTATTAATCAAGTTTAAACAAAAATTAAATAAATAAATCATGAAATCATTCAATTAATCCTATTTAGCCATCAAAGATGAAATCTGGACATTATAAATTGTATCTCTTAAAATAGAGTTCAAGGAGGGCCATTATAAAATATATCTCCAAAACTAGAGTTTAAGGAGGACCACATCTCTTTTTTTAGAAACTTTGTTATCTCCTTGCACAAAAATATTAAAGAAATGAACACCATGATACTTACTTTGAAATCCAATCATTTATTTGTTTCAAGAATAGAGTTTGCCTTAGCAATATGGGTCCCATATAGCAAAATACATACTAGGGGGTGAGATGTGTGGTTGAAAATCCAATTAATATTAGGCCAAACTCTATTTCACTGATTATGAATCCTCCTCCTTCTGAGTGTAGTTATGAGAATAAAATTAATAGGAGAAGTAACTATTTTCAACTCATGTTGGACTTTACAAATATGGAACAAATTTTTAAGTTGTTTACATCCCTAGAGGTCACAAAGATGTCATCCATTTAAATTGGAGGTAACTATTTCCCTACTAGTCTCAGTCATGCCTACATCCTCATTAGAGTAAGACAATTCTTGGGGTTTATTTAGCAACTTAGAATTGTCCTTATAAACACTCTTAGTCATGGTCGTACTTGAACCATGCTTTAGGAGAGATTTGAATTTAATGTTAGCAAGATAGAATTCTTCGTCATCATTCTTAGAAAATAGTAACATTGGGTTCATTGATCAAAGGTTCAATAATCATAGGGGAATAAGAATATCCACTAATGGGACTGAGATTACTTATTATATGGAGCTTAACCTATCTACATATTCTAAAAATTATAGTATATCTAGGATTCCCCTTCTTAGAGCCACCAATAGTATGTGTTTTCTCTATATAATGAAGATATCTATGAATGATTTAGACTCCTACACTATTAGCATCTAGAGAGTTATTTATATCAAAAGATACCTTGCCAATTCTAGAGACATCATGTAACATACTAAAACTTATACATATTATATTTGTGGCCCTTTTCTTAACTTTTCCTTTCATTTCTATCCACTTTGGCCTTTATGTTTAATTTGTGAAAATAATACTGGTTTGGTGAACATTTGTTCATTATTATTGCCAACATATGGGTTTATGCACATATACCTCAGTAAATATTTTTAATAAGGGTCTAGTATGCAAATTTGCCACATGTATGAGATAATGATAAAACAAATTCGTTCTAGATCATTCCTTAGCCTAATGGAGCAAGGAAGAGAAAAATGAATCAATAATGATGCTTTAAACATGTTAATGTGTTATTGAATTATTTAATATGAGAAATGGTGGTAATAATGGATAATGGGCTACAATTCATAAAAGGAAGACTAATTGGTTAAAAATAACTTCAGATTCACTTTGCTTGGGTTTGGTTTGGCTTGGAGGCCAAGTTTCATGATTTTGGGACAATAATAATTATCTCTCTTTTATTTTGAAAAGAAAAGGTGAGTTATCCTCAAAATATAAAATAAAATAGTTAATGATTCCAAAAGTGTAAAATAATCTTGGATTCATAATCTACACATTAAAGATAGACTTTGGGAAAATTTCATGTAATTTGGATAATCCTTAATATACATGTGAAATTAGGAGAGAGAAAGTGTGTAGAACCTTCAAAATATTAAATAAATATACAAATAACTCCAACATGTAAAATTGATGGCAAATTTGTATCCAAGGTACTTAATGTGACTTGTGGGTGAAGTTTCATCACATTTGGAGAATCTTATAACCATTAATAATGGAGTACAGAGAAAATAAGATTTGATTTATTTAATATATCAAAAGTTCTCAAAAGGCAAATCTAATTATATATCTAGATTCTTCATGTCTAAAATAAGTTGGGTGTCAAATTCCATTAATTTTTGGGTTTGTTTGCACCCTTAAATGAAGAGAGAGAAAATAAGAAATTATGTGAGTATCACTTTAGTCGAATTTGATTAGGAAAGTTAATGAATGTGTCAGCCGGAGGGGGCAGACCTTAGCCAATGTGAGACTTTATCTTGACCATTGGATGCATGTCATACAGCTACTGTGCACCGTCTCACACACATTTCCTATTTTTCTCGCTCACACTAAGGGCCGTTAGATCTTGATTTAATAGTGTTGACCTCATCTCCTACCTTGAGTAGGAGAGAGCCCCGCTTATGTACAATAAAAGCATCAGCAAGGCCTAATTTTTCACCTTAACATCTTGCTTCCTTTTTGCACCTTCGATTCAACGTTTGGTGTCTTCTATGGGTTTTACCCAATTTTAGGGCTTTGTTGCAGCTTGCGAGTATCAAAAATGGGATTGAGTTGTAGGGTGAGTAATCCCCCATGTTTATTTACTTTTTCACCCTTTGGATTCTCTTCTTTCCACTCTGTCCCTTGAAGGGGTAATCTCATCCTCCATTTTTGTTTTGCCTCTTTGACGCGAGGCTTAGTTGATGTAAACCTCTAACTTGGCACCCTATGGTTGGGACAATTCATGCATCCCACCCCTCTCCCTCTCCCTCTCCCTCCTCCTCTCTCTCTTTCCTATTTTGATGACGTGGAAAATTCTGATTGGTCATATTACAAAATTCATATATTTTAACCCACTTCCTCAAAAATTAAGTATATATATGTTTTGGAATTGGAAAAATGTGATATTTCCAATAAAAATACTTTCAAGGCTTAGTTTTGAGTTTTATCGAGAGGTGTTTCTCTAAAAATGATTTTCATACATAAAAATCACCAAAAATACACTTCACCCTTCATAACTCCAAAATATGTAAAATTATATGCTTTCTTAATCAGGAGAACCTAACTAGATCAATGGTGATGATTTCAGAGTCTAAATTGGAGTTTTGTGTGAAAAGTCCAAAGCTACAGTTTTCTTTACATTAATGTACATGATGTACCCTAATACATGTTAATACATTAGAAATAGGAAAAGTGGACCTTATAATCAATTAAAGTGGTGAAATCGGATAATTGAAATCAATAAGAGTGGTATGTGATTTCATTACACCTAAGTTGGGAAATTTGTGATCCAAACCCTATTTTCCTTCATGAGGCAATAATTGAACCATATTTCCTTTATTATTGTTTCTCTTGTTCTAATTGTCTCAAAATCAGATTTGATATACTATTTCTTGGATCTTGGAACCCCACTACCATGTTGAAATTTTATGATGATTTATCTAGCCAATTTTCTATTTATTGAGCATGATGGTTTATTTGTCTATTTAGCTATAGTAGTGGTACTTATGTACAACCACCTAGCGGTACTTATATACAACCACCCATAGTTTAGGGCATGTGTTATTCTTCCCTAGGGAATGTGTTTACTCTCCCCTGGGGAATGTGTTATTTCTCCCCGATATAAAATATTTAATAGGTGACTGGTAATGTGATTACTCTCCCCTCATCTATTTGATTGAGGTTTGGTAGGTGCCTCAACCCTACTTATTTAATGTAGTCCAATTAATATCATGCATGCTACTTCTTATTATTTATTAGTTATGGCAAGAACCTTTTGTTATATGCCTCATTCTCTTATCCTTCTCATCTTATTACGAATCTATATCCTTATGTTTCATTGTTGTTCTTATCTTTGTTTCTTATTCATTATCTCTGACTTATACCTTGCTTCTCTCTTTTAATGGGTGCTATCCCAACCACCCAGGGTTTGATCAAGGTGTTGAACAAGATCAAGGAGAACATAGCTTTCGGCATGGACCTAGCTCTTGGAGATGTTGCTTTGGAGACAAGACTTTAAGTAGTTTAGACTTCCCTCTATCTAGATCCTTTTGTTGTTGTAAACCCTTTATAGGAGAATGATGGTGTACACTTTCATAAAATTGATTATAGTCATGAATTTTAAAGATTTTAGAATTTTACACCCATTTCAACATACCTTCTGTGTATGTTGGGATGGAGGTTTAATTTTTTATAATTTTATTATAGGGGTGATTTCTTTCCTTTACACATCATCATTTCTTCCTCATGGAGGTTGAGTAATATGTGCAAGTTGTATCACAATTCCAGTAATTTTCTTTGTCAATCACATAAGTTTTTTTAAATTCTTCCAGTGTCCTTAGATTTGAACAAGATGAGTCGCGTGATCAAAATAACCACATACAAGACACTTTTTAGGAATCCACTCATATTTCATATCAATATTACCCCCTCGTCCAAAAATACTTATGAGACACATGGATGTGGGAAAATAAGATTTTCTACACTTAAATTATTGATATATGTGTATTTAATATCGACACAATCCTTTCTCTACTTATCAACATGTCTAGGAATTCTACAAAGGATCTCCCCAATGCTTGAATAGTAAGCTATAAAGTTTTTTCCCAAACTCGATGGAATTCAGATTACACTTTTCTACCTTGTCTATGATCTTAAATTGATTTAAGATTAATGATTTTTCTTTGATAAATGACACTCCATCTTGTAAGACATGAATCATATCAGATTTGTCAGAAAAACAAATGATAAAAAAACCATGCCTTCTTGATTTCCCCTTTAACCTTCCATAACCACTCAAAGTGTTTACATGGAGTCATTCAACTGAGATTTTCTTCAGCCTATTGTTCTCTAAGAGCAATGTCTTGAAAGGATTCGCCCAGAAAAACAAATGATAAAAAAACCATGCCTTCTTGATTTCCCCTTTAACCTTCCATAACCACTCAAAGTGTTTACATGGAGTCATTCAACTGAGATTTTCTTCAGCCTATTGTTCTCTAAGAGCAATGTCTTGAAAGGATTCGCCCGTGAGTTATGGTCCACATTGGATCAAGGTGAGGGATTTCTTCAGTGATGCTGGAACCAAGGTAGGAATATGTAATGAGTCACCTTCCTATTCATCTCTCCTCCCTAATTTAATTCTTCTCATGGGCCATCAATCTCATTTCCCACTAACCACGGTCAAAACAAAAACTTATTTTCCAATGTAAATCATGGTCAAATCAAAACATGCAAGATCAAATCTTATCCTTTCTCTTTTACCATGATCAAAGATAAAATATATACATATCTTTATTGTATCATTAATTTGGTAAATCAATCACCCATTAATGAAGGACCATTCAAACACTCAAAAAAACTATTTTTCCAAAAGTAGAACTCCAAGCTCCACAAGATTTTGACCAAGCTTCCTTACCTTGTAATGTCCCTCTTGACCAAAATTGTAATGACATTACCTCTACTTAGTAGATAACTGAGAGTTATAAGACCATGAGTTCAATCTTTAAATGTTAAATATGAATTCGATATTGAACATAACTATACATGCTCCTTGTTCAAATACATAGTTGAAATATGTAGTATTTAGCTTGTTAAAGCTCAATGCACTAATTTTGGTAGCATACAAATTACAAATGTGATGAGAAACTTAGTGATAAAAAAATAGTTGAACAAATGAATTTTACTATTTTATTAGTAAACCTTAATTTGGTGAAATTTTGACTTCTGGTATGAACTTGCATTTCAGACAACATACACAATTTTCAAATTTTTTGGATATCATTTAGTGGGTGAAATAATTAACATATCGGGTAACTTCTACAATATAAAAATATTGTCAAAATAAAATAAATGTAATGTGGGGTTTCTTTGTAAATGGTTTGAACACCTCAATTAATATATATATCAATACCTAACAGCCTAGTAGTTCTCACTATTTGTGGTTCATCCCAGAGAAATGAAATTCTAAAGAGAAAAGGACTGGAGATTTTCATCTTTGGTTCTATCTTCCTAGAAGTGATGAAATCAAGTAAGATAATATTCTTCAGATAGGTTTTCATAGTGAATATTTTATCCTATATATAAATTCCACCATGTATGTGATTTGTATCAAAATGATATCAATCATCTTATTTTCTTTTTCTTTCTCTCCAATCTCCATTTCCAGGGTTCTTGAGTTGAAAGGAGGAATAAAAGGACTGAATTCTCAAAGTTTCTTGGCCCATGTTTTTGTGATGTTTAGCACCTAAGGTGAGTGGATAAACAAATCTTTTAGACAATTACATAAGTACGTGAAACTCCTCTAAAATAATCAATTTCTATAAGTGATGGTGAATAGAATGTTACTATTCTTAAAGTCTATTTACAAGACATGTAGTTCAATTCTCACGGCATGATCAATCAATAATTATACTATCAAATAGATGTGGAATTTTATGAATCTTGAATACTACAAAATATAGAAATTTACTTTATATAATTCTAAAAATCTAAATTTTTGAATTATTTAGGTGTTTGAACAACATTCTACATGAAATCTAGATAAATGCTTAAATGTTCCTACTCATATGATTGATGTATTTAATCAGACATGTTTTATTAATTTGATTTAATATATTGACAAGAATATTTTCTAATTTTTATAATAAATATCTTACAAAAATCAAGTAGTCAGTAATGGAAACCTAGTTTAGTATGCATCTAAAAGCATAAATGTATTATTCAACAATAATGGATAATTGAAGTCATTCATGTGATAATATGAGGTTATTAAATGGATTTTTTATATGCATACAAATTTGATTTTTGTGATTCAAAAAGTCTATTTCAGATCCCTATCAAGAAATAAATGAGTTGATATACAAATGTAAGAAAATATGGCAATAGAGCAGGAAGTGGAAACAAAAGTTTAACTGCCTATTCCCCTTTTAAACAGTAGATCGTGTCAACAACTATGTAATGGTAAGTATAGTTGTGAGGTTATACCTGGTCCTAGATAAAGTCTAGCGATAATTCCCTCGTTATAGCGTGCACCTTTCTTCAAGTTGTACTAGGACAATGTCTATGTCGACCTCTTGATTGTTAACCATAGACAACGATTGACTTTGTTCTCCGAGTGGCTGGAAATGGCCTCCTCACCTCTATAGTAGTCCACACAAACCACCAAGAACTACTATCATCCTATATGAACAGACAAGAGGAAGTTTTCCCTTCTGGTCAGTATACTAGCACCGACTTGCTCTCCCACAATTGTTCTCCCTTGATATCCCTCCCTTTGATGGGTATGACTTGCTCGGGTTATCTCATAACCAGAAAAGACAACAATTGTCAAAGCTAATTGATGTGTCTAAGAAGCCACCAGTACCCTTCTATTTATATGAGGGTCAAGGTTAGGGTTCTCAATTTGAGCAGTTGTCGAAGGGGACATAATTTCATAAATTTTCACATCCTATAAGTGATGAAATGGTCAGTTCATAGGTGAACGGATTGGTTGGCATGTGAGCTAATCGGTTTGTCCCTTGAAATAGTCGTTTCAACATATTTCCCAATCACAATTATATTGGTAATTAATATCTAATTAATACACAACATGACATCAACAGTTATCCATGATCCAATCAAATTGATCAACCAATCGGTCGAATCACGACCTGAATTGGTGGGCTCACATACTTGAGCCAATCATTTTAGTTGTTGAACCGGTCATCTCATGGTTTTGATTGCAAATCTTTGCTCAATTGACCAGGCATTTTGAAATGATTGATTCAACACTTGGACCAGTTGGTTCATAACTCAGTCAATCAACTTTCAACCAATGTTGTTTAAATTGAATATCTAAGTCTTTAGCATCAATTTTAAACTATATTCATAAATAAACTCCTATTCCAAGTATAACCTATGTGTGTGACCCTATAGGTTCCAACTTACATCAGAAGTGAACGTCCATAACTAATTTATGACATCACAAGCATTGAGTGGTATCTAGCCACACATCATTGCTACCCAAGTAATCCAAAAAGTTGGAAAACAACTTCAACCTACAATCTATGATTGGTGTTACAATGTTTGTATAGTTCCTTTGTCACTCATATCTAGATTGAACTTGAGGCATGGAATCATCATCCTCTTCAACATTCAATCATTGTTCCTTTTACTAGAGCAGACTGTCTGAGATATATGTAAGCTCCATTTGACTCACAGGAGCATGGCCATTCATTTCTCACGCTTATCAAGTAGCCAGGATAGCATACTCCTATAGGAGGAACAAATCCCATCTATATCACTCACAATCATTCCCATGCGTCACAGTGCACCCGAGCACCACCTTTATAGCAACCCTTATTCAAGGTCACAATGGATGATGTTAAAATACACTGAATGACATGTGATGAGTGTAGTGATTTCAGTTCTAAGAATCATGATCACCACGATCACTATAAGAGATTATTCTGACTACCAATCATGGTTTCCATGGATTGCTCTTAAGGTGGTATGTCTAAAACATTATTCTCTAACAAGTATCTATGTGTTTGGTTTGATATCGCACATCATGACTTCATGAGATTTTATCATCAACCAACACTCAATCTAGTCTTATGTGTTATTGTTGTCTATCAGCCTTTCACAATAACAACTAAATAGGGATATAAAGAGAGTGTATATACACTTCATATCCACATGATCTCATTATTCATTTCATCAAGCTGAAGACATATGTCAGTGAGTAATATCATTCTCCATACATTTATTATGTTACATCACTATCTCATACCTGAATAAAATAGAATAAATGGGAAGATTGCCTTTATTACTATTCAAATCATTTACAAGTTATGCCATTACATTCATCATATGATTGGTTCTCTACGCATCATACCAATAGAGTCCCACAAACACTTAGATCTAATCACCCATGAACTTAACCCCAAGCGATCTAACATGACCATCATGCTTTTGTTGCAAAAGTGCTTTTGTCAAGGGGTGTTGGTACTCTGCAAGTCTTCACATCTCCTCGAGATGTATGATCTCTCATATGAGATAGAACTGTCTTTGTATATGCTTGGAACACTAATGTGATCTAGGTTCCTTAGCTTGTATAATAGCTCCATTGTTGTCAAAAATAGCTCAATTGCATCTTTGATTCTTGTAACCACCCCTAGTTCTAAAATGAACTTCTTGATCCAAACAACCTCCTTCGCTGCATTGGATGCAACAATATACTAAGACTCTATTGTAGAATCAGCAATTGTCTCTTGATTGGAACTCTTCCAGTTCACAGCTCCATTGTTGAGGAAAAACGTGAATCCTAATTTGCAATCAATAACCATCTTTTTTAGTTTTTAAGACTGCACTGATGTAACATTTTACCACCAACTCTTCCTCTTTGTCATAGATGAGGAACTGATCCTCAGTTCTCCTTAACTACTAAAGGATGTTTTTCAGATCTGTCTAGTGAGCATCACTTGGATCTTACAGATATTTCCTCATCATGCTCAAGGCATATGAGACTTCAAGATGAGTACATAACATTGCATACATGATGGATTCAATTTTCGATGCATGTGTAATCCTACTCATGAGTTCCCTTTCTTCACAATAATTTGGACATTAAGCTCTGGAGATATTAACTTCATGAGACATGGGTAGGTTTTCTCTCTTATATTCCTCCATGTTGAACCTCTTTAGTACTTTGTGAATGTATGTGATCTGACTTAGTCCAAGAATCCTTCTAGATCTATCTATATAGATCTTGGTTCCTAATATATAGGATGTTTTGCCTAAGTCCTTCATAGAGAATGTACTTCCCATCCAAGTCTTTACCATCTATAAAGTAGGGATGTCATTCCTTATCAATAGTATGCCATCTACATACAATATGAGGAACACAATCATGCTCCCACTAACCTTATTATAAATACAAGGTTCATCTTCATTTTAACTAAAGACAAAATCTTTGATTGTATTGCTAAAACAAAGATTCCAACTCTGAGATGCTTGTTTCAATCCATAGATTTACATTTTTAGCTCACAAACTTTATTTGCATCCTTTGGATATATAAAACCCTCAGGTTGTGTCATGTACACATCCTAAAGAAGATTCCCATTAAGAATTGTGGTTTTAACATCCATCTGCAAAATCTCAAAGTCATGATAAACTACAATGACAAGCATGATCTTGATGGACTTAACCATAGAAACTGGAGAAAAGGTTTCGCCATAGTCAACACCTTGAACTTGTCTGAAACCTTTTCAATTAATCTGCCCTTATAGGTTGTACAGTACCATCCATGTCGATCTTCTTCTTCAAGACCCATTTGCATCCTATGTGGTATTACCCCTTCAGGTGGATCCACAAGGTCCATACCTCGTTGATGTACATGGATTCCATCTCAGATCTCATGGCCTCAAGCCATTTCTCAGACTCTGGTCCCTTAGTAACTTCTAGATAGGCTGTTGGCTCATCATCTATCACCAACTCACTGCCTTCTTGAGTCACGATATAACCAAATCTTTCAAGATCAAGGCACATCCTACTAAATCTACAAGTTTCCTTTATTACTTGAGGAATTTGAGATTTCACAACAATTTATGATTCTCTTTGTTCCTCTTATACCTATACTGGTTCAATGTATTATTTTTGGTCTTGAGCCTCTTCGATTTCTACTTTCCTCCCAATGTTTCCTTTGGAAATGAATTCCTTTTCTAGGAACATGTAATTCCTTAAGACAACCACTTTTTGTCAGATAGAGAATAAAAGTATTATCCTTTGGTTTCCTTAGGATATCCAACCAAATAATATTTATTTGATTTGGGTGCAATCTTTTCAAGAAACTGCTTTCTCACATAAGCTTCACAACCCCAAGCCTTTATAAAGACACATTGGGAGACTCCCCATACCATATCTCATATGGTGTCTTTTAAACCGATTTAGATGCAACACAGTATAGTGTAAACGTGACGGTTTCTAGAGAATAACCCCAGAAGGTAGTTGGAATCAGCTAAACTCATCATTGATCACACCATATTTAGTAATGTGTGATTCCTTCTTTTTGATACACCATTATGTTCAGGTGTTTCAGGTGGATTCCATTGTGATACAATACCATGGTATCGTAGAAGGTCTGTAAACTCTTGGCTTAAGTATTCTCCACCTCAATCAGATTGAAGTGCCTTAATACTTTTACCAAGTTGGTTTTGTACTTCATTCATGAAATCCTTAAACTTTTCAAGGATTTTTTATTTATGTTTAATTAGGTAAACATAACCATAGCTACTGAAGTCATTAGTAGAGCTGATGAAGTACTGATACCCACCTCTAGTATTTGTTCTAAAAGGGCCACATACATCAGTATGTATGAATCCTAATACATTATTAGCCCTCTCATTGTTTCCAATGAAAGGGGTATTTGTCATCTTGTCAAAAAACAAGACTCACGTGTCTATATTGATTTGAAATCGAAAGAGTCTAGATAACCATATTTATAGATTCTAGATATATGATTCTCATTTATGTGCCCTAGACGACAATGCCAAAGATATGTCTTGTTTGAGTTATCAAGTTTTAAATTTTTGGTATTTGCATTACAAACATCTCTCTTTAGATCTAGCAGATAAATACCATAACACATGGGGCATGGCCATAAAAGATCTCATCTTTTGAAATAGAACATTGACCATTCTTCATATAAAATCCATATCCATCCTTGTCCATACAAGATACATAAATGATTATTCTATTTATGGCAGGTACATAATAGAAGTTCATTGATTGTATTACAAGCCCTGTGGGAAAAGATAAATTATAGGTTCCAACTGCAGTGGCAACAACTCTTTCTCCATTTGTTACTTGCAGTTCAACCTTACCCTTTCTCAAAGGATTAATTCCCTTTATAACTTGCGTATCTAAACACATGTGAGATCCACATCTGGTATCTAGTACCCATGATGAAGAAGTAGACAAATTTATCTCAATAATGTATATAGTTAATGTGGAGATCTCTATCCCCAACTTCATCTTCTTGAATCCCGTCAAGTACAAAGGACATATTCCTCTTGTACTTTTCTTCCTCCTTATCTTGAGTGTTGAAGATATGGATTTATTCTTAGCCTCATAACTCTTAATGGCCTTGCTTTCATCCTTGGACTCCATTCTACTGATCATCATCACAGATTTGTCCTTCATTCTTGCTTGGACATTTATCAACATGCCAAGCAAATCTAATAGTGGTATGGCCATGTTATTTAAGTGGTAACACTTGATAAAATGGTTATATGATCCAGGAAATGATTGTAGAATCATATTTGTGGCCAACTCTTGGTTGAAAGAGAATACTAGTTCTTCTAGATGTTCCTTAGGTCCAATCATATTGAGCACATGGATCTCTACTGGATCTCCCTCTTCCATCTTACACTCAAAGAGCTCCTTTGAGACATTGTACCTTTCTTGCTTTGTATGATTATGGTTCACATTCTTAAGACATGTTACTGTCTCAAGAATTCCCATGTCTTTACGTTGCTCATGCAACTCATAGTTTATGTAGCTTACCATAAGGTACTTTATGTCTAAGACATTGTTGCCATGCTTCCAGTAAGCGTCCACCTCAGCCATACATGCATCTGGAGTAGATATTTCTAGTAGTGATGTATCTAGGACGTAGAGCTTATGCTCATCATTGAGAACCCTTCTCAAAGTCCAAAATTAGTCATAGACATTTGTCCCATTGAGTTTGTCCTTCTTAAGGATAGATCGCAACAACGACTTTTTTACCATTTGTTTCTACAAGAGAAACATTTACATTTGTTAAAACATTTTTTAATTGATTTGAATAAAATTCTAAGGATATTTAATTAGGTCTTTAATTAATTATCACTCCCGCTATTTTATTCAAATTTAGATACCTCACATCAATTCAGAAGATTGTAGCATACAACCTTCTAGTAAGCCAAGATCCAAAACAATTGAGTTATTACCCAGCCAACGCCAGTGTCCATAATCAATTATTAGGATAGGAAACTTTTTCCAATCACATCTTATGGAATTCTTGGATAGATGGTATGTACAACTCTTTGCTATAGACATTTTCATACTTCTAGGTGCTTAATCTCATTAAGATCACCTCGTTATGTCTGACCCAAAAGCCAAAATGATAGTAACACATCCAACTTGTCAGGCCCACATAACTACCATCACACTTCCACGAGATGGAAAACGCACCACACTTCGCATACCCACGCTTAGTTGATCAAGATTTGCATGTGTGTTGCTAATGGAAAGAAA
This sequence comes from Alisma plantago-aquatica, assembly GCA_963693085.1. NCBI lineage: Eukaryota > Viridiplantae > Streptophyta > Magnoliopsida > Alismatales > Alismataceae > Alisma > Alisma plantago-aquatica. Next base: position 556,850,428 of record OY856414.1, read on the forward strand.
CATAATATGTTATTAAGGGATTTATATTTGTAAATATGTATACATATCCAATCACCACATATTTATAATATGTATCATATACATGCTATATTCCATAAATGAAAAACATGCAATTACATAAATGATGGTTATGGCCATACTATTGTAATTCCTTGGAGCCACAAGAAATTACCATCAGCTAAGGTCTACATCACATGCATAGAACTATTTCTAATGATGATATGTGCTTGAGATAATCTGTGTTGATTGATTCAACCCTTGAACAGATCGGCTCACCTCCTGGTCAGTCAGTTGGTCATTGGAACATTTGTTTGGTCTCTGAGCCAAGATCTTCTATACACCTCTAGTCGATTAGTTGGGCCCAGAGTTGATCAATTCAACTCATCATGTCGTATGTCCTTGTTGGTCCTCCATCCAGTCAGTTCGTCAACTAAAGAGGGTGGTTCATCTAGTATCCAATGTCTTATTCATCGTAACAAGAATTAAAACTATTCTAATGATATATGACACATTACAAAGTAATAGAAAACCTCGAGTTACATTCTAGCGGAGCACAACAAGGAGAGAATAATACTTTTACATATGGAAAAGAAGATAAAGGCTTGGTATGCAAACTGAGATATAAATAGGAATAAACAATCACACGACCCTGCACAGAGATTTGGATTATTGGCCATAACCATGCTTGATGATGCGTGTAAATTGAATATGCATCATATCATATGTATATATTAGTTGAGATCGTATGTGGTATATCAGATATGCACATTAATCATTTGAAGTATTCACATCATATGCAATAAATAAAAGAAGAAAATAAAAAAACTGGTCATATTGATTAAATCCCAAAACATAGTAAATTGATGTGGCTCTGATACAACTGTAGGGAAATATGGAGACAGAACAAGCAGTGGAAATAAAAATTTAATTGCCATATTCCCCTTTTAAATAGTAGATCACATCAATAACTATGTAATTGGAAGGATGGTTGTGAGGTTAAACCTGGTCCTGGAGAAAGTCCAACGACAATTCCTTCATTGTAGCATGCACCTTTCTTCAAGTTGTACTAGGACAATGTATGCATCGGCCTCTGGTTGCTCACCATGGGAGTAGTTGAATTTTTCCTCTGAATGGGAGGCAATGACCTCCTCACCTCTATAGTAGTCCACACAAACCACTCAGAACTCATGTCGTCCTAGATGAACAGACAGGAAGGAGTTGTCCCTTCTAGTCATTGTACTAGCAATGACTTGCTTTCCCATAATTATTCTCCCTTTATATCCCTCCCTTTGATGGATAGGACTTGCTCGAGTTATCCACAACCAGAGAAGGGAACAATTATCAGATCTAATTGATGTATTTGAGAAGCATCCAATACCCCTTTATATATAGTAGGGATAGGGTTAGGGTTCCCAATCTGAGTGGGAGTCGAAGGGGACTAACTTTTACATATTTTTGCATCCTACTAGAAACGAAATGATCAGTTCACAATTAAACTAATTGGTTGGTATGTGAGTCGATCGATTCAACCCTTGAACCGGTTGTTTCAACATGTTTCCTAATCATAATTGTAATGGCAATTAATATTCGACGAATGCACAATATGATGCTAGCACTAGTCCTTGATTCAATCAAATTGATCAACTAGTCGGTTGGTTCACAACCTAAATCGGTCAACTCACAGACCTAAGCCAATCGGTTCAGCTACTGAACTAGTCATCTCATGGTGTTGATTGCCAATCTTGGCTTAACTTACCTGGTTTGAAAAGATTGGTTCAACACTTGGACTGGTCGGTTCACAGTCCAGTCAGTTAAGTTTCAACCAATGTTGTTTAAATTGAATACCTAATTCTTTAGTATCAAGTTTAAAATATATTCATGAATAAATTCCTATTTCAAGTGTATCCTATGTGTGCGACCCTATAGATTCCAAGTTACATTGGCAGTAAATGCCCATAACTAATTTATGATATCACAAGCAATGAGCGGTATCTAGCAACACACCATTGCTACCCAAGTAACTTGGAAAGTTGGAGAACAACTTCAACCTACAATCTGTGATTGGTGTTATATTGTTTGTATACTTCCTTTGCCACTGATATCTAGATTGAACTCGAGGTATGGGATCATCATCCTATTCAATGTTCAATCCATGTTCCTTGAACTGGACCAGACTGTTTGAGATATATGTAAGGTCAATATCACATATTGACTCACATGAGAATGGCCATGCATTCTCAGTCTCTCTTATCAAGTGGTCTGGATATAATAATCCTATAGGAGGGACAAATCCCATTTACATCACTCATAGTCATCCCCATGTATCATAGTGTTGGCTAAATGGACATCTAAAAATCCCTTTGTTTTGATTATGAAAAACATTTCATTCTTATTAATCTAACGAGCTACTTGAGTGTGCAGGATGACAAAGTAGCAAGGGAAAATCCAAGAGCTTACTTAGTTTTATTTTCATGCAATGTAATCAATGTTGTAAAACTTGTACAAATATATAATGTACAAGTACTTAGATTTGCATGTAAATCAAGCGTTAGATTTTCCCTAGCCAAACACCATAGTTAGACATGTCATCCCATTTGAATAGAATCACCTTTGCACACTCACACATATAATTAGTGCTTAAATTGAAACCTTGAAACAGGATCATTCTCGGTCGATGAACTCCTCGACCGAGACACTCTCGGTCGACCATCTTCTCGACCGAGAAAGATCCAAAGTAGCCGTTAGACACAACAGACAAGTTAGTTGGTAGTTGAAGAAAGACGTTGCAAATCACTTGTTCCAGAGAGCCTGTCGGTCGACAAAACTTCGACCGAGTAGGTGTCTCGGTCGACCATTTGTCGACCGAGATGGTCTCTGACAGCAACTGCAGAATAAATTAATTAGCCGTTGTTAAAGCAACAACTTTGTACCTAACGGCTAGTTAAGCACTTAGAAACCCCTAGAAGTTGTCTAGAACGTCCTTAAGCATACTTAGGCCATTCCTATAAATAGGACAAGCCATAGGACACTAGAATTAACTTGTTACACTTGAGAATACACTTGAGCATACTTGAGCAATCTTTTGCAAGCAATTTGAGCACTGTGATCATTGGCCTACATTCATCTTAGCTCAATCTCGTGTCCTATAGGCTAGATTATCCTACCCACAGCAATCACAAGTTCACATACTTGGCTAGGAGATCTTACGCTTGATCTAGGCATATCAAGCCTCGGGCTTAAAGGATAAGTTGTAATTTCCTTTTCCTTTCTTGTTCCTGTTTATCTTTTGTACTCTCCTTGCTACTCCTAGGGTTGGAGGCTGCGGATTGGAGAGGGTTGACTTCTCAGGTGGAGAAGGGGACTTCAAGCTACTTCAAGAAGGATATCGCAAGGGAAGCTACTTCAGAAGGCTTGTGCAACGGGAGTTGGTGCATCTACTTCAAGGGAAGGCTGCTTCAAGGTTGGCGATTACTTCTAGGTGAAGGCTGCTTGAAGGGTTTAGGAAAAGAGATTGTATTTTATGTAAATTCCTTGAAGAGGTAATAAAATAAATTTCTTTTCAAATCCCGGTTGGGTAAGCAACCGGGTAGTGGATTGACGGCTATAGTATTTGCTATAGTTGGAACCACTCTAAACCTTGTGTCTCCTTGTCCAATATTTTCATTGTGGTTGTTTAAATTCAATAATTGTTAAATTATCTATAAAACTCTATTCACCCCCCCTCTAGTAGTTTTCAATTGGTATCAGAGCGAGGCTTCAAGGAACCCTAACAAGGTCTTGAAGAAATGGGTGATGGAATGCTCAACAACCTCAACATTGAAGGGACTCTTATTGCTAGGCCACCGGCGTTCGATGGAACAAACTACCAATACTGGAAGAGAAGGATGCAGTTTTACTTCCAAGGCGTCAACTGGGATCTATGGAGAATGGTATCTACTCCTTATCAATTCCCTCAAAATGACTTTGCGGAATGGGATGCAAACACGGTAAAACAGGCCCAAATGAACGCAAAAGCCGTAAGCATTTTATATTGTTCTATTTCTGTAGGAGAATTTAATAGAATTTCAAATTGTGATACAGCGTATGATATTTGGCATAGATTGTCTATCACTTATGAGGGTACAGCCCAAGTTAAAAATTCCAAAATTAGCCTGCTTAAAACAAAGCTTGAACATTTTCGTATGGATCCTAATGAAACTATTAGTGAAATGTATTCAAAATTCTCTACTATTGTTAATGGTTTGAGTGCCTTAGGAAAACCTGTTCTTGAGGAAGATCAAGTATCAAAAATTCTTCGATCACTTCCTCCAAAATACAAGCCAAAGGTGACAGCCATTGCAGAAGCAAACGACCTCACTCGCCTCAAAATGGAACAACTCATTGGTAATTTAGAAGCTCATGAAGCAGATCTAGAAGAGGAAGAAAGAAGAGAACGTGAACACCAAAGTGGGAAGAAGAAGGATGTGGCTCTCAAAGCCTCAAAAGTTGTCACACAAGAAAGTGAAGAGTCAAGTGAAGAAGAAGAAGAAGCCTTAATCGTCAACGGTAAGAAGTACAAAAGGTTTAAATCTAACAAAATTTCTAGTTCCTCAACTCCCAGGTGCTTTGAATGTGGGAAGAAAGGGCATTTCAAAAATGAATGCCCCAAAGCAAAGAAGGGAAAGAAAAGCTCACATAAGAAGAAAGAAGAAAAAGCCTATAAAGCTGCCTGGGATGAGTCAAGTGACAGTGAAAGCGGAGAAGAGGTGGAATGTCTAATGGCAAGAGAAGAAAATGAAGACTCTCAAGAGGTAAGCCTAGTTGATCTTTCTAAAGAAGAGTTAGTTACTAGTTTACAAGAAACTCATGATAAGTATGTTGATGCCAAGAAGAAACTAAAGAAGGCTATAAAATCAAATAATGAGCTCATTGCCAAAATAGATGAACTTTCTTATGAAAAGAACAACATTGATCTTGAAAATGTATCTTTAAAAACATCTTTAGATGATTGCACTAGAAAGCTACTCAATTTGGAAACCAATGTTGATCTTCTATCAAAAGAAAAGACTGATTTGCTAGCTAAACTACAAGATTATCAAACTCAACCTATCTTGTGCAACCATTCGGACTATGATAATATTGTAAAAGAAAAGGATTCATTATTTTCTGATTTAGACCAAGCAAGAAAAGATATACATAAGAAGATGAATAACATTGCTACGTTGCAAAGAGAACTTTATAAGTTAAGAAGAAAAGATATTCTTGATAACATATTGAAAGTTGGTAATGTTTTCAATGGAAGAAAAGGTTTGGGATATGTTCCAAAGAAAAACCAACCCAAAAAGACCCAAACTATGTTTGTACCCAAGAACACAATGACTAGAAAGAGAAATGAAATTGACTCTATTACTTGTCATTTCTGCTTACGTCTTGGACATTATTGTTTTTCATGCCCCTACAAGACTAAGGAGTCCGACTTAGTTTGGATCCCAAAACCCCAAACTTAGAAGAATGGAATGTAGTTGAGATATGACCAAATGCTTAATTTTGCTATCTATATTGTCTTATCTCAACAAAAGGTGCTATGCTTATTGTTATTATTTTTCTGCATTGCTGAAACAGAAATTCTGTCGGTCGAAGTATTGTCGACCGAGCTCTGGGTCGGTCGAAGTAATGTCGACCGACTGGATGTCTTTAACAAATAAAAATTTTACAGCACCTATTTCGGACGAAAATTGGTCAACCGAGAAATTTTCTGTGTTTTTGCTTGTGATACAGTAACCTGCTCGATCGACAAATTGTCGACCGAGACAAATATCGGTCGAACAATTGTCGACCGACTGGTTTTCTGTATCAGAACTTTTATATATAAGCACTTAAAAGGTTTCTAACCATATCAGACCATCACATGGGTACCAAAATCTACATTCTAATGCAGGAATGGGTAGTTGACAGTGGTTGTTCCAAACACATGACCGGGAACAAGGACGCATTTCAAACTTTTGAAGAAAAGAAAAGTGGAACGGTCACCTTTGGAGACAATGGTAAGGGAAAAATCGTTGGAATAGGTAATGTTGGAACAAATCTCGAAATTAAAAATGTTCTACTTGTTGATGGATTGCATCATAATCTAATAAGTGTAAGTCAACTATGTGATAGTGGTTATGATGTGTTATTTAACAAAACTTGCTGCAAACTATTGATAGAAAACACTACAAATGTCGTTTATGAAGGAAATAGAGTTGGAAATCTTTATATCCTTAAACCAAACTCTATGAAATCAGTCGTAGGTAAATGCTTGCTTGAAAATGAAAATACCTTACAACTATGGCATAAAAAGCTAGGACATGCTAGTTCCCATGCTATTAAAAAGTTAGTGAAATATGATCTTGTTCGTGGATTACCTACTTTGTCTTTTGATCAAGTTGAAAATTGTGAACCCTGCACAATGGGAAAGCAAACCAAAACATCTTTTAAATCAAAACATGTACTTAGCACCAGTAGATCCTTAGAATTAATTCATATGGACTTATTTGGACCAATGAGGACACAATCTATTGGTGGTAAACGATATTGTTTTGTTATTGTTGATGATTATAGTAGATATACATGGGTACATTTTATTGCAACTAAAAATGATACTATTCATGTCTTTATGCAATTTTGTTCCAAGATTGAAAATCTTTTACAACATAAAATATGTACCATTAGAAGTGATCATGGTGGCGAATTTGAGAATCATACATTTGAGACCTTTTGTACATCTCAAGGGTATACTCATAATTTTTCTGCTCCACGTACCCCACAACAAAATGGTATAGTTGAACAAAAAAATCGATCTCTACAGGAAATGGCTAGGACCATGATGCTTGAACACAACACACCTAAAACCTTTTGGGCTGAAGCTGTAAACACTGCTTGTTATGTGCTTAATAGAGTAATTGTTCACTCTCATTTGAAGAAAACTCCATATGAAATATTACACTCTAAGAAACCTAGAGTTGACTATTTTCATACTTTTGGCTCCACATGTTACATTTTAAATACCAAAGATGATAGAGACAAGTTTGATTCTAAATCACACAAAGCATTCTTCTTGGGATATTCCACTTCTAGCAAAGCCTTTAGAGTATATAACACTATCTCTAGAAAAGTTGAGGAATCCATTCATGTTTCTTTTCATGAAGAATCAAAGTCTGAAAATCTAGATATCATTGATTTCACCAATCAATTCGACAATATAACCATTTCAAATGATAGTGAGAAAATTCCTATATCCGATCCCCAAGTTGAAACACAACCCACACCTAGGCTTATCATGGATCATCCCCAAGAACTAATTATTGGAGATCCAAATGATAAAGTCAAAACTCGGTCATCCTTCAAAGATGTTGCAAACATGGCTTTTGTTTCTATCATTGAACCTAAGAAGATATCTGAAGCTCTTAAGGATGATTACTGGATAATTGCCATGCAAGAGGAGTTAAATCAATTCACTAAAAATGATGTATGGGATTTAGTTCCTAAACCACAAGATAAAACTATCATAGGAACTAAATGGGTATTTAGGAACAAGCTCAATGAGGCAGGAGAAGTAATAAGGAATAAAGCTCGGTTAGTAGCACAAGGATATAATCAACAAGAAGGAATAGATTTTGATGAAACATATGCACCCGTAGCTAGACTTGAAGCTATTAGGATGTTACTAGCTATTGCTGCCCATAAAAACATTAAGCTATATCAAATGGATGTCAAAAGTGCATTTCTAAATGGCATCATACAAGAAGAAGTTTATGTTGCTCAACCACCAGGCTTTGAAATACCAGAAAAAGGTGACCATGTTTATAAACTTAAAAAGGCACTTTATGGTCTAAAACAAGCACCTAGGAATTGGTATGAACGGCTCAAGACATATCTTTTTGATAATGGTTTTTCTATTGGAAATTCAGATTCTACTTTATTTTTCAAAACATATGCATCTGATTTCCTAGTTGTGCAAATTTATGTTGATGACATTATTTTTGGAGCTTCTAATGATTCATTATGCACACAATTCAGTTCCATTATGCAAAAAGAATTTGAAATGAGTCTCATGGGTGAACTAACATTCTTTCTTGGTTTTCAAATTAAGCAAACACCTGCAGGAATTTTCATAAGCCAAGAAAAATATACTAAAGAACTTTTAAAACGTTTTGGGATGGATCAATGCAAACATGCTACTACTCCTATGGCTACCTCTATCAAAATTGATAAGGATGAAAATGGGGAACCTATTGATGATTCCTTATATAGAGCCATGATTGGTAGTTTGCTATACTTAACTGCTTCTCGACCGGACATTATGTTTTCCGTTGGTCTTTGTGCTCGATTTCAATCCCAACCTATGCAATCTCATTTTCTAGCGGTTAAAAGAATTCTTAGATATCTAGCTGGTACTACTTGTCTTGGTTTATGGTATCCAAAAGGACAATCCCTGGATTTTAAAGCATATACTGATGCGGATTATGCTGGTTGTCGACTTGATCGCAAAAGTACTAGTGGTGGATGTTTCTTATTAGGGAGAGCCTTAGTATCTTGGTTTAGCAAGAAACAAAATACGGTTGCCCTATCTACAACTGAAGCTGAATATATGGCAGCCGGGTCTTGTTGTGCTCAAGTGCTTTATATGCAACAGGTATTAAGCGATTATGGTTTTAATCTTTCATCTACACCTATTTTTTGTGACAACACGAGTGCCATAAACTTAGCACACAATCCTATTTTACACAGCAGGGCAAAACACATTGAAATCCGTCATCACTTCTTAAGGGATCACATCTCAAAGAATCATGTTTCCCTCCATCATGTTGATACGGAAAATCAATTGGCTGATATTTTTACAAAACCGCTTCCACTAGATCAATTCGACAACATTAGGAAGCAATTGCTTATTACTCCTTTGGAAGATGTTTTCTTTGATATCTGCGGTTCTTAAAACGAATCCGTTTACTTGTTTCATTTTGGCTTTTCAATGGACATCTTTTTCATTCGATTTGACGGAATATCTAATTAAGGGGGAGTTTTTATCAAAACAGTTATCTAATTAAGGGGGAGTTTTTATTAAAACGGTTATCTTTTTGAAATGACAAAGGGGGAGAGATATATAAAACTATAACTTAGTATTTATGAAAAACTCAATCAATGAGTTTCATAAATATACTCTTGGCTTTACATTGAAAGTTGCTACATTCCCAAATGAACTGGATTTCATGTTCCATAATTCATTGGGAATAATAAGCACACATTTTATAAACAAGAGGAAAAGATACATAAGGCAATCTAAAGGTATGAAATTCATATGTTTTATATTTATTTTTGAAATGTTTGTCATCTTCAAAAAGGGGGAGATTGTTGGCTAAATGGACATCTAAAAATCCCTTTGTTTTGATTATGACAAACATTTCATTCTTATTAATCTAACGAGCTACTTGAGTGTGCAGGATGACAAAGTAGCAAGGGAAAATCCAAGAGCTTACTTAGTTTTATTTTCATGCAATGTAATCAATGTTGTAAAACTTGTACAAATATATAATGTACAAGTACTTAGATTTGCATGTAAATCAAGCGTTAGATTTTCCCTAGCCAAACACCATAGTTAGACATGTCATCCCATTTGAATAGAATCACCTTTGCACACTCACACATATAATTAGTGCTTAAATTGAAACCTTGAAACAGGATCATTCTCGGTCGACGAACTCCTCGACCGAGACACTCTCGGTCGACCATCTTCTCGACCGAGAAAGATCCAAAGTAGCCGTTAGACACAACAGACAAGTTAGTTGGTAGTTGAAGAAAGACGTTGCAAATCACTTGTTCCAGAGAGCCTGTCGGTCGACAAAACTTCGACCGAGTAGGTGTCTCGATCGACCATTTGTCGACCGAGATGGTCTCTGACAGCAACTGCAGAATAAATTAATTAGCCGTTGTTAAAGCAACAACTTTGTACCTAACGGCTAGTTAAGCACTTAGAAACCCCTAGAAGTTGTCTAGAACGTCCTTAAGCATACTTAGGCCATTCCTATAAATAGGACAAGCCATAGGACACTAGAATTAACTTGTTACACTTGAGAATACACTTGAGCATACTTGAGCAATCTTTTGCAAGCAATTTGAGCACTGTGATCATTGGCCTACATTCATCTTAGCTCAATCTCGTGTCCTATAGGCTAGATTCTCCTACCCACAGCAATCACAAGTTCACATACTTGGCTAGGAGATCTTACACTTGATCAAGGCATATCAAGCCTCGGGCTTAAAGGATAAGTTGTAATTTCCTTTTCCTTTCTTGTTCCTGTTTATCTTTTGTACTCTCCTTGCTACTCCTAGGGTTGGAGGCTGCGGATTGGAGAGGGTTGACTTCTCAGGTGGAGAAGGGGACTACAAGCTACTTCAAGAAGGATATCGCAAGGGAAGCTACTTCAGAAGGCTGGTGCAACGGGAGTTGGTGCATCTACTTCAAGGGAAGGCTGCTTCAAGGTTGGCGATTACTTCTAGGTGAAGGCTGCTTGAAGGGTTTAGGAAAAGAGATTGTATTTTATGTAAATTCCTTGAAGAGGTAATAAAATAAATTTCTTTTCAAATCCCGGTTGGGTAAGCAACCGGGTAGTGGATTGACGGCTATAGTATTTGCTATAGTTGGAACCACTCTAAACCTTGTGTCTCCTTGTCCAATATTTTCATTGTGGTTGTTTAAATTCAATAATTGTTAAATTATCTATAAAACTCTATTCACCCCCCCTCTAGTAGTTTTCACATAGTGCATCCGAGCACCATCTTTATGGCAACCCTTATTCAAGGTCAAAATAGATGATGTCAAAATACACCAAACAACATGTGATGAGTGTAGTGATTTCATTTCTAAGAACCACAATCACCTCCATCACTATAAGAGATGATTCTGACTATCAATCATGGTTTTAATGCATCACTCTTAAGGTGGGTCTATCTGATACACCCTTCTCTAACAAGTATCTATGTGTTTGGTTTGATATCACATATCATGTCTTAGTGATCGTTGTCATCAACCAACACACACTCTGGTCTTATGTGTTATTGTTGTCTATTAGCCTTTCACAATAACATCTGACTACGAACATAATAAGAATGTATATACTCTTGACATCTGTATGATCTCATTGTTTAGGTCATAAACCTGAAGACATACTCCATTGAGTAATATTATTCTCTAGACATTTATCATGTTACATCATTATCACATAACTAAATAAAACAAAATAAATTGGAAGATTGCCTTTATTATTATCAAATCATTTATAAGTTATTCCATTACAATCATCATATGATTGCCTCTCTAGGCATACATACCAACAACTACTGCAAGTAAATAGAAATGACAATCCCCAAGTATGGAATTTTATTGATGTTGTGCATACATGTGACAAATGTTGACTTAGAATGATAATATCAGCATACATGAGTTCTATTTTAATATGTAAGAAATGATATGTCAATGAGCTATGAGAAACCCTGAGAGAAGGATAATCACTAAGTTAAGAATTTAGGTTAATATCATCATTGAGTTTAGTACAATAGTCTAAATAATCAATATAATACATAAAAATAAGAGACCAGTCTAACAGAAAGATAAAATAAAATATACAGTAGAAGTAGAACTTGAACATTGTAGAACCCATCCCTATAACTCTACAACGGGAAGGGTGAAGTGTGATTTGGACTATTAGATATAGGAAGAAGTAGACCAAATCTTCAGTACCCAACACCAACTGACTAGGTATGGGTGGTACTTTAGTTTCAGTATAATAGAGTATCCAATAATAATCAGAGATCATGATGGTACTAGTTTAATAGTAGCGGTATCCAACAATAATCAGATATTTTGGTGGTACCCATAATAGTTGGAGTATGTAACTCTTCTGGAACAACTCCTTCTGAAAATTACTCCATATTGCTGTTAGCCCTTGTGGTACAGTATTACATGGAATCAAAGGATTTTTAACCTGAAGGCACCCCTCATGAGTAACCAAGAGAAGGGGCCTTAGTTTTAGGGCCAATCATTTAACCACCATCAGACTTTATGAGACATCCTCGATGTAGACTGACGAGTTAGTAGGAGTTTTAAGGTCTGAACTTTACCTTAAGACTTGTATATCAAGTCACTGGATAGTGGTTTTTGCTTGGATGGTATGATCCACATTAGTTCATGAGCAAAGTAAAAGAGAAAGATAATTATTGAGTTCAGCAAAGTCCATACTGAGGGTTCAGTTAATCAGATCATTCATTTATGTTATGTTATCCAACATAATAGTAGTAAGTTCAATAGTCAAGTTAGGTCAAAGTTAATAAAAGATGAGAAAGGAATAATGAGGAAAATGTTTTGATATTTTCATAGTGCTAGTGGTGCATGCAATAATGTATTGACGTATTTCTATATAGCTAGTCTTTTAATCTGCATTACTACCTTGCTTTTATTACAATTATTTAAGAATGCAAAATGCCTACTATAGTGTTTTAGAATGATTTGTTGTTTTTCTTCACTAAGAGAGTATCTCACCCCTCTACTCACAAATTTTAAGGGAAACAATGTGGATTGAAGATGTCAATGCATCATAGTAGATCTGCCACAAGAGTTAAGACTAGTCAAATTTAGTCAGTCCCCATCAATTTAGGTTCTTACAGGGAAATAGGAGAGTTGTAGATTATGATTTGTAACATTATTTCCTTATTAACAAAGTATGTATCTAATTATAAAAACTTGTGTACATGGAAGTGTGAGAATTAGAATGAATGTTTAGATATGTATCATTATGTTTGAAATCATATTAGAGGAATCAAGGTTTAAATTCCTTTTTGAAGTTAGTTCATGTGATTGAATGTGAGAAAACAAAGAGTTGGAAATCTCAACAACTTAAGAGTAATCCTTGTATGATGTGTAGTCCTCTATTTATGCCCTGATCTCATGATTAATGGTTATTATGAGATGTTAGTGCAACAATAATGTAACCAAAAATATAAATATTTTTTGCCTCATATTATCCCAAAATACACCACCACCACTGTCATCATCGTCGTCATCGTCATCGTCATCGTCGTCATTGTCATCATCATAAACATCATCATTATCATCGTTGTCATCGTCATCGTCATCGTCATCATCATCATCATCACCATCAACATCATCATCATCAACAACAACAACAACATCATCATCATCATCATCATCGTCGTCGTCGTCGTCATCGCCATCGTCATCGTCATCGTCATCGTCGTCGTCGTCCTCCTCCTCCTCCTCCTCCTCCACATCATCATCATCATCATCATCACCATTATCATCATCATCATCATCATCACCATTATCATCATCATCATCATCATCATCATCATCATCATCATCATCATCATCATCATCATCATCATCTAAGCATCAGTCCTAACCATGTTGGCATCAACAATCTGGATCCTTCTTTTCCAATCAGCTCTATTATGGGTCATATTTTGGTCATGATGTAAAGTTTCAAAATCTCTCTTTTTAATCTCTTCATATGTTAAATTATGTATGCGTCTTCTTATTTTAATTGTTATTGACTCAATAGCATTGCTTCGTCTAGGCAAGTTAGTCAGTTTGTATTGCACATTTTTATTCCATTTCATTCGGCCCTCATCCAACTTGTCCTCAATACACTCCACCCCTTCTTTGTTCTTGATATAGTCATTTCTCTAATGGTCTTTTCTTGTCTTCCCACATCCATATCAACATACATATTTCATCCATATTCATATTTTTGATATTGTGTTTCTTCAACACCCAACAATCACTCTCATGATCATGGATGGTCTTATAAATATAGAACATACTTTCTAATCTAAGAGGGGTCTTTCGGTGACATAATACTCCAAGTGCAATCATCCATTTCAACCACCCTATAGTGATCCTATGAAGTACATCATCTCATACATCCCCATCTTTTTGAATAATAGAACCCAAGTACCGTCTTAGTGAATACCATTTATCCTTATACTTTTGAATAATAAAACTCAAGTACCACATATCCCCATCTTTTTGATAACCCAAATTGCATATAACACCAAAAAAAATTATAACGAATTAGTTATAAAATCTTATCCAAAAGATTCTCGAATAAGCACCTGTTACAACCCCAATTTTGGGTTCTTTTGATGAGAAATGCAATTTCTCTTAATAATTATATATGAATAAATAATAGGGTGATTTGATTTGAAATGAATGAATTTCGTTTATAATAGCCTTGTTGGTTGCATTGTGGGCTTTATTGGATATTGGTCCCAATAACAAGGAAAAGAAAAAGGAAATTTAATTAGTAAATGAATAATTAAGAAATGGAGAAAAGAAAGATGTAGAAACCTATAGAAGGCAAAGGAATATCCTCCAAGGGTGGATTTTGTACCTTTTGGGTTCCTTGGGTTCCAAGGAGTCCAAATTGCAAAGATAATGCAACAAGAAAGAGAAAGGATTAATTAAATATTGCTTTATTTAGAAGAAACATGAGGTAATGATAATATTACAAGAAATATGTGGAAATATGGATAATGAATCCATCTTGGATGAGATTTCATGTCCATAGTTTATAATGGAAAAAGGAATCAAAATCAAAGAAAATAAAAGATTAAGAGAGAGAAAATATGCATAAAATATGCCTTATTAAGAGATAACTTGCATATAAAGAAAAGTATCTCATAATTTCGATTTTTAGTCCCCAATTTGGTACACACGTGGATTATGTCATTATAGACTTTCCCCTAAAATTTGAGATTAAAATGATAAACGGTTTGGGAGATATGAATTTTGTAAATTTCCATATAGTGAGAGGATCGATATTAAATGTCACGATCAATAATATTTATTTTTTATTTACATTTTGGCGCACGCGGTGACAACCCTTAGATCTGGGATCGACGGTGGTTGTGCCATCACTGACCTCGGGTAGGAAAAGGAAAGAATAAGCAGGATAGGAAACTTTCTTGATCAGATTTCTCTACACCCAATGAATGTGCAAAGATAAACCCTGTACCGAGAGATTCAGGAGAAGAAATTGCACCTAGTCATCCTAGGTTTTTCCTAGTTTGGAGGAGTCTAGAAGAAATGCCCAAATCTCTTAAAATGGCAGTGAAGGCCAAGGGTTGGGAACCCTAGATATTGACCCCCAATCCTATAAATACTACCCCCTCTCAACTCCTCTCACCCTCACGAACCCAAACGACATCTTCCCTTCTTCTTTCATGCCCTATCCTTCCGGGATCGTCTTTCTCCGGTGAGATCCTCATCGTGGTTCTGTTGCGGGAGCCTTTGCTGGATCAGGGCGAGGACGAAGAGGAACTGCCTTTCGATCGGATTCCATCGTGGACCAAAGGCGCGGATCAACGGCTGGAGTTTGTTGTGTTCTTAGCAACTGGTAAGTGGGCACGCACAAGGAGGATCATTGGATCGTGCTCAGTCAGTGGCAACCCAATATCTGACGGCCAGTGATTTTCTGAGAAACCCAAGTCGCCTCTCTAGTCGAAAATCCAAGAAAATGGTGTAATCTTGTTTAATTCCTAGGAAATAATTGGTAACTCGGATTAAAGAGTATTATATATCAAAATTGATCAAAAAAATGCAAGGAATGCAATAAAAATGTAATTGATGCCTAATTCTACTTGCAATTCAAAAAGTATGTAAAGATGCTATCTTTAATGGTTTATCTAATGAAAATTCCTAATCTTTGATGATTAATGAATTAGGAAGGGTTATATGGATGTTTAAAGTTGATATTAACATGTTGATTATATAAAGGGCACAATAGATCCAAAAAGATAATCTTTATGCATAGTTTGATTAATTTAAGGTTCCATGTACATGAAAATGCTTTAATTGGCCTTGAAACCCTAATTTTGATAATTATGACCCTTAATGGCTTTAATTGTTCAAATCTAATAATAAAGCTGAGATATGATGATTCTAAGCTATTTCGAGTATGAAAGTTTCTAATTGTGGATAAATATCCTTAATATGATAATTAGGGTTTTCTAATGGATAAATATGGAATTAGTGATATATAGAGTTCATATGTGAATTAGACCATAATAAATTATGATTTGTTAATCTGGAAGAAACTAAAGATGATAATTGGCCTTAATGATCGTGTCATGACTTAAAAGGATAAAGATGGTAGTTTTAGTGTAAACGAGGCATAATAGACTTAATTGACTTTCAATTGTGCCTATGATGTTGAAATTAGGGTTTGTGAACTAAAAGGGCATTAAAAGTGATAAAAGATTTATGGAGGCTAAACCCCTAATAAAACCCTAAAGTTGGCCTAGAAATCCTAAGGAGGAATCCAAGTCGATCTAGAAAATGTTTTGGATAAAATAATGACACTTGGATGTTATGCATTAATTTCAGGATATTGTTGATTGCTTGATTGATTGTTCTTGAATATTCTTGCTTGGACATCAAGTTACTCTGGATCAGGTATGTGGTTACGCTTATGGTTAATCGCTTTAGTTTTACGGTAATTCCTGGATGTTTTATCGGTTGCCTGAAAATAACTGCTTGGATGACTTTTATTTCATGCAACTATAAAGCGACTATGATTATCACAATAAATATGTATACATGACTAGCTCAGATCCTGGTCCTCCTCTGTGGCTTTGCTAATGATGAAAAGGGTGACCTAGTACATGGTATACCTATTAGGTAGGACCATCAGGTTATCATGAGTCAGTGATTGGGCTACTTATGGGTAGTGTTGTGTGACTCTTCAAATGAGTTAGTGATTGGGCTACCTATGGGTAGTGCCATGTGACTCTTCAATACTAGATATTGATCTACCTGTTAGGTAGGATCATGCAGGATTAATTGGGATCTACCATATGAGAGATAGTATCTAGGTCAACTGTAGGGATAGCACAGAGGCTAGGGTATGTATGGATTGAGTAGTTATGTTTAAAATGTAAAGTTGGCTTGCTAAACCATAATTTCTTACAATATGTTGTTACAGTTAGTTGCACAATTTTTGTTTGTCCCCACATACCAGCATATTCATTTATGCTGACCGACATTTTGTTTGTCGGTGTTTTAGGTACAAATTTGAAAAGGAAAAATAGTAAAGTGGCATATTGTGAAATTAAGAAATAAAGTGCAAGGAGGATTAGTTGGAATAGAGTCCATATGTGGATAGAAGTTAGATATCCAAGTTTTTGAAAAAGGTATGCAAAGTTTTATTTTATTCCAGCTTTCAGTATAGTTTTGGTATAATTTAGTAATTATTATTGATTACTTGTCAAACCATTGATCTGGTTAATTGGGATAATGGATCTGACCTTTTGGTCTCCCTTAATTGGGGGTTATTGGGAGGCGGGGTCGTTACATTTGGTATCAGAGCATTGGTTCTTCATTTAATCCTTAATAATTATTAAATTTTACAAACTCTGTAGAACCCAAGGGAGTTATTAAAGGATTTTCCAAAAGACAAAGGTGTCTAGAAAAGGATCAAATTCGGGGGTTAGCAATATTTTCCTCTACACCGCTAGTCAGAATACGAGGACTCCCGGATCTGTGTGATTTCCTGGCCAATGTCTTAGGATCTGACTCTAAATAAAATACCTTTAGGACTCTCTCATCTATTTTCATCCCTTCTCAACCCTAATTCTGTTAGGATTATAAGGTTTAGGGTTATCTCTCTTCTTCACCCTCTTGAGGATAGGGTATGCATGATAAGGTTAAGGAATCCTCCACCAAAATTAATAAAAATCTTATAAATAAGATGTCATGGGCATAGGCTTAATAGTTTAAGCATAAACTAAAGAATAGTTGCATGCTTAGGTCGTATGACATGTGTTGTCATGAGAGACCTAAGGTTAGACCCTCTGGTCAGGAGGACGAGTAGAGAGTTGGTTTTAGAGGCAGAGATCTCCATTAAAGGTAGATACCTAGTACATCCTCTAAGGATGATGCTAACCCTAACCCTAAGTGGTGGTTAGAGAGGGATGACATGATGAGT
Organism: Alisma plantago-aquatica; assembly: GCA_963693085.1. Taxonomy (NCBI): domain Eukaryota; kingdom Viridiplantae; phylum Streptophyta; class Magnoliopsida; order Alismatales; family Alismataceae; genus Alisma; species Alisma plantago-aquatica. Next base: position 556,868,445 of record OY856414.1, read on the forward strand.
TAGATGTCATGGTAGACCATGTTTGTGGGTGGACATGCTTTTAGTTTGGATACCCATGACGATATGAGCCATGTGAGGTTGGTTGACTTAGTACCTTTGGTGACCCAACCCTAGGAAGGGTCGTGCATGTTTGGGTGAAGGATAACTCCTCCATTGATGAGGTTAGTGATGACCATATAGAAACCCTATTAGCTTATATGAGCATGGCAAAGTTGCACCCAAAGTACGTCAGTAGGGCTAACAGTAGGCTAAAACCCTGGCCAGGAGAGTATGTTGGATAGCTTATGAGATAAGCATGAAGAGTTTCAGATAATCTTGGGCGAACATAGGTTTCTCTCATGTAGGTGTACGCTTGTGAGCTTGATCCACCTTAGAGAGAGGACCTCCAGTAGTAAGGTTGTTGTAGGGTTAAGCTCTAGAGAGAGAGAGAGCAGGGCCCGAGATAGAAGGTTGAAAGTTTAGACTCCAGGCTAGGAGAAACCCTGAGAAGTTGAGGATGATGCGACCTAAGTGGATGGTTGTGGTTGCCTCGTGCATGACCCCTAGAGGCTGATGGTATCTTGGTTGCCTTTAGAGGAACCAAACCCTAGAGAGAGGATGAGGTTGCTGGTACCTATGCGCTGATGGTATAGACCTTCTGAGATAGGAAGAAGAGTTCCTTAGACCATGAAGAGGTTTAGTAACAAGTTGTGAGGCCTTATACCTAGTTGGTTTTCCTTGAGGACTCCACTCTGAGGTGTTATTCAAGTGGAATGATAATAGGAAGTGCATGTCGTACCTTGTACATGCTTGGTACGTGGTTACAAGGTTGATCATGTAGTTGGACATTAGAAAGGTGAACCTAGGATTCCTAGACCTAAGAGGGGAAGTAGTAGTGCTTGGTGTACCTGATGCTCATGATGAGATTTGAGTTTCCATAGATCTGAGCATGGCACACCTCATATTTAGAGGAATGGGAACCCCTAAGATTAAGGTATATGTTTGATGAACCCCTCACATATTGGTTTGTGACATGGGCATGTATGATGTTGGTCCAATGTGAGGGAATAGAAACAAGTAGGACCTACAATGGAGACCTAGCATGGTTTAGAAGGTGGTCTGCTTGTGAGCTACACGCCTTAGTAGCTTGATAGGACTAAGCATGCTCATGCAAACCCTAGATGTAAACCCTAGGACATTTGTGACCTTTGTTTCTATCAAGAGATAGTTTCCTCCCATCCTGGGAGAGGACCCTTTTGTAGGGTATGAATCAGCTTTTTTGGGTTTGAGGAAACCCTAAAAGGTCTCATAGAATCTTGAGAAGCTAAGTGGAGAGTACATAGTATAAGAGTGAACATGTAGAACCATAGATTATCATCTCTGAGTACATGTGGATGTGTTACCATGGAGGTAACTAGTATGGGGCCTGACCGAGGTAGATAGGTCGCCATGAACCCTATGAAAGGATGTAAGTCAAACCACGAATGCTGAGAGAAATGATGGAGACTTGGGTAAGGTTTCAAGTTGGATATGTACTATGTTAGAATCCTAAGTCTATCCTAGGGTCAGGTGGGGATAAGACCGATGGGAGTAGGAGTTGCCTAATTCCCTAGTTGCACGTGACCATAGGGTCGGGAGGTAACAGCTGTCATTGTCTGAGGGCCATGGGTTAGGAGATTGATCACCTTCATGAACTCATGGGACCCAAAGGGCAAATGAAGAGGGCACTCTCTGATGCATAAGGGAAGAGGGATGACCCCAAAAGTGACGGCACCCTACAGACCTAGAGGAGATGACTAAGGATTGTATGATGACCCAAGTGGGTTCGAGACCAATTTTTCATGGAAGTAACCTGGATATTGAGATGTTCATGATGTAGATGCATGTGAGGCACGTTTCAGTTTAGATTTGTAGGTGTACTAGAAATGTGGGATGTACCATCTCTACTCTTGGAATGGGAAGAACTCTATATTTGGACTGCAACCAAATGCTTATTTCCTCTTGTTATGGGAGTGAGAGATAGAACAATACGCATGCCAAACACCAAGGATAAAGATAATGTGAGTGGAAATGTTGCTATGATGCACGAGGATGGAGATAATAATGTACCCTTATAGAGTGTAAGATGTGTGGATGTTGTACAAATACTAAGAGAACTAAGGTATTCATCTTATGAGGATGTTTTTATCATGAGCTATGTGGAATTTGTGAGCTATATAAGGTTGAGTTGGAAAACTAAGAGGATGAGCTCAGAGTTTTCTTAATAAAGATAGACTTAGAGTTTGAGATGAGATAATAAGTTGAGTACATGGAGGTGTATGTCTTCAACATTACCTTATACATTAGGATGTGAGGTGGTAATGGATGCTCTGGTTGAGATGCAGCTGCCTAGTTTAGCTCGAGGCTAGAAGAGGTTGTTAGGTTAGCCCTAAGATTGAAAAAGGAGATATTTCTGGATAACACTCAAATATAATGAGATCTGTTGATCAAGTTAGTGGTTTCTTGGTTAGCCAGCCTAGGGCTTGTTGTGATAGAAGGATGGTTGTAGAACCTCAGATGCACTTCTATGGAAAAGAAGGTGATGAAACCCCGACTAGAGTGTTTTAGGGTTTCTGAGGAATCAACCTTAAGGAATCATGACATATAGGAGATTGTGATTTTAAGTTCATCATACACCGTGGTACTACTAAGATAGTAAGTGGCAGTAGTACTTTGGATACCTAAGATGAAGTTGCATGTGGCATGTCGCCATGCATGCCAGGAGGTGAAGGACGAACACCAGTAACCCATTGAGTTAATATAGAGGATAAAGAGTCCTCGAGAGGGAATGGGAGTTCATCACTATGGATGTTGTGGTAAGTCTCCCATGGACCAAGGAAGGTCAATATGCAATATGGGTTATGGTAGATCGCCTTACCTAGATGACATGATCTAAGAGAAAGAGAGAGTACTGTCAAGGGATAGATCTGGTTGAACTACATGTAAGAGAGATGGTTCAACTACCCAATGATGCAAGTTCAAAAGTTCTTGAGTATGACCTAAAGATTCACTTCCATGGGGATGAAGTAGATACATGAAGAACTCGATGCTAGTACAGCTTATCACCCCTAACTGATGATCCAGACTAGAGGGTCTGATGAGGGCATGTGTGCCCGATCAGGGTGATATGTGGGGACAGTTCTTGACCTATGAGAGTTGTGATGTTAGTCACCATAGCCAGTATCAGGATATAAGAAGCTCTGTAAGGGATGTTGTGTCGGTCACCGCTTCATTAAGATGATGTTGGTGAAGGGACCTCGTGAAGGTCAAAAAAGGACCACAGTGTGTGCAAATGAAGTCGCTTTGATCGTGCGGTGGCTAAAAGAGAGCCCAGGGGTGACATGAGTCGTGAGTTGATGCAAAGAAGACTGGCATGCAGTTCATTGTGGGGGAATATGTGATATAAAAATCCGACCCCTCTGAGCTATAGCTGAGACATATGAGTCCCTGATACATGGGTCCATTTGAGATGGATTGGTGGAGATGCTTGTGTATAGCCTTACCCCTCATGATAATGTGATGTGTGATGAGTTCCATGTGTCCAATTTAGAACACTATGTGAGGTACCCCGAGCCATGTGCTGAGCAATGAACCTAGTGAGCCCCAAGGGAGGCTGAAATGTCCTGAGTCACCTGTGAGGATTCTAGATGCCAAGGTGAAAGAACTCAGAGAAAAGAATATGTGATGATAAAGGTTCTTTGGAAGCGCCATGGATAAGGTAAAACCACATAGGGGCCAATGATGGACATGGAAAAATTTTATCCTGAATTGTTTATATGTTTGGTGGAATTTTGAGGGCAAAATTCCTATAAGAGGAGAAGGATGTTACAACCCCAGTTTTGGGTTCTTCTGATGAGAAATACAATTTCTCTTAATAATTATATATGAATAAATAATGGTGTGATTTGATTTGAAATGAATGAATTTCATTTATAATAGCCTTTTTGGTTGCTTTGTGGGCTTTATTGGCTATTGGGCCCACTAACAAGGAAAAGAAAAAGGAAATTTAATTAGTAAATGAATAATTAAGAAATAAAGAAAAGAAAGATGTAGAAACCTCTAGAAGGCAAAGGAATATCCTCCAATGGTGGATTTCATGCCTTTTAGGTTCCTTGGGTTCCAAGGAGTCCAAATTGCAAAGATAATACAACAAGAAAGAGAAAGGATTAATTAAATATTGCTTTATTTAGAAGAAACGTGTGGTAATGATAATATTACAAGAAATATGTGGAAATATGGATAATAAATCCATCTTGGATGAGATTTCGTGTCCACATAGTTTATAATGGAAAAAGGAATCAAAATCAAAGAAAATAAAAGATTAAGAGAGAGAAAATATGCATAAAATATGTCTTATTAAGAGATAACTTGCATATAAAGAAAAGTATCTCATAATTTCTATTTTGAGTCCCAAATTTGGTACACACGTGGATTAAGTCATTATAGACTTTCCCCTAAAATTTGAGATTAAAATGATAAACTGTTTGGGAGATATGAATTTTGTAAATTTCCATATAGTGAGAGGATTGATATTAAATGTCACAAACAGTAATATTTATTTTTTGATTTGCATTTTGGCACACGCGGAGACAACCCTTAGATCTGGGACCGACGGAGGCTGTGCCATCACCTACCTCGGGTAGAAATAGGAAAGAATAAGCAGAACATGAAACTTTCCTGATCAGATTTCTCTACACCCAATGAATGTGCAAAGATAAAACCTGTACTAAGAGATTCAGGAGAAGAAATCACACCTAGTCATCCTAGGTTTTTCCTGGTTTGGAGGCATCTAGAAGAAATGCCCAAATCGCTTAAAATGGCAACGATGGCCAAGGGTTGGGAACCCTAGAAATTGACCTCCAATCCTATAAATACTACTCCCTCTCAACTCCTCTCACCCTCACGAACCCAAACGACATCTTCCCTTCTTCTTTCATGCCCTATCCTGTTGGGATCATCTTGCTCCGGTGAGCTCCTCATCACGGTGCCATTGCGGGAGCCTTTGCTGGATTAGGGCGAGGACAAAGAGCAGCTGCCCTTCGATCGGAGTCCACCATGGACCAAAGGCGCGGATCAACGGTTAGAGTTCGTTGTGTTCTTAGAAGCTAGTGAGTGGGCGTGCGCAAGGAGGATCATTGGATCACGCTCGATGAGTGACAACCCAAGATCTGACTGCCAGTGATTTTCCAAGAAGCCCAAGTAAGTCGCCTCTCTAGTCGAAAATATAAGAAAATGGTGTAATCTTGTTTAATTCCTAGGAAATAATTGGTAACTCAGATTAAAGAATATTATAAATCAAAATTGATCAAAAAAATGCAAGGAATGCAATAAAAATGTAATTGAAGCCTAATTCTGCTTCCAATTCAAAAAGTATGTAAATATGATATCTTTAATGGTTTATCTAATGAAAAACCCTAATCTTTGATGATTAATGAATTCGGAAGGGTTATATGGATGTTTAAAGTTGATATTAACCTATTGATTATAAAAAGGGAACAATAGATCCAAAAAGATAATCTTTATGCATAGTTTTATTAATTCAAGGTTCCATGTACATGAATATGCTTTAATGGGCCTTGAAACCCTAATTTTGATAATTATGACCCTTAATGGCTTTAATTGTTTAAATCCATGAATAAAGCTGAGATATGATGATTCTAAGCTATTTCAAGTATAAAATTTTCTAATTGTGGATAAATACCCTTAATATGATAATTAGGGTTTTCTAATGGATAAATATGGAATTAGTGATAAATAGAGTTCATATGTGAATTAGACCATAATAAATTATGAGTTGTTAATTCGGAAGAAACCAAAGATGATAATTGGCCTTAATGATTGTGTCATGACTTAAAAGGATAAAGATGGTAGTTTTAGTGTAAAAGAGGCATAATAGACTTAATTGACTTTCAATTGTGCCTACGATGTTTAAATTAGGGGTTGTGAACTAAAAGGGCATTAAAAGTGATAAAAGTTTTATGGAGGCTAAAACCCTAAAGTCGACCTAGAAATCCTAAGGAGGAATCCAAGTTGATCTAGAAATTTTTTTGGATAAACCAATGACACTTGGATGTTATGCATTAATTTCAAGATATTGTTGATTGCTTGATTGATTGTTCTTGAATATTCTTGCTTGGACATTAAGTTACTCTGGATCAGGTATGTGGTTACGCTTATGGTTAATCGCTTTAGTTTTACGGTAATTCCTGGATGTTTTATCGGTTGCCTGAAAATAACTGCTTGGATGACTTTTATTTCATGCAACTATAAAGTGACTATGATTATCACCATAAATATGTATACATGACTAGCTCATATCCTGGTCCTCCTCTGTGGCTTTGCTAATGATGAAAAGGGTGATCTAGTACATGGTCTACCTGTTACGTAGGACCATCAGGTTATCATGAGTCAGTGATTGGGCTACTTATGGGTAGTGTCATGCGACTCTTCAAATGAGTTAGTGATTGGGCTACCTATGGGTAGTGCCATGCGACTCTTCAACCCTAGATATTGATCTACCTGTTAGGTAGGATCATGCGGGATTAATTGGGATCTACCATATGAGAGGTAGTATCTAGGTCCACTGCAAGGATAGCACATAGGCTAGGGTATGTATGGATTGAGTAGTTATGTTTAAAATGTAAAGTTGGCTTGCTAAACCATAATTGCTTGCAATATGTTGTTACAGTTAGTTGCACAATTTTTGGTTGTCCCCACATACCAACATATTCATTTATGCTGACCGACATTTTGTTTTTCGGCGTTTTAGGTACAAATTTGAAAAGGATAAATAGTAAAGTGTCATATTGTGAAATTAAGAAATAAAGTGCAAGGAGGATTAGTTAGAATAGAGTCCAGATGTGGATAAAAGTTAGATATCCAAGTTTTTGAAAAAGGTATGCAAAGTTTTATTTTATTCCAGCTTTCAATATAGTGTTGGTATAATTTAGTAATTATTATTGATTACTTGTCGAACCATTGATCCGGTTAATTGGGATAACGACTCTGACCTTTTGGTCTCCCTTAATTGGGGGTTACCAGGAGGCGGGGTCGTTACAGCACCTATTCTTCTCAATGACCTCCAAATTATTTCATTTCTCCAAAAATAGGAAATTGATCAAAAATACACCAAGAACTCATTAATATCTAAATTCATATATAAGGTCCACATAAAACTCATATCTTTTTTTTCTTAAACACATAACTAAAAGTACCTTAAGTAATCTGCTCATTATTTTATGATATATACACTAAAATAGATCTTAAAACATAATTTGTAAATCTATATTTTGAAAATGTTATTACTTTGTAGACCATGATCTTTTTGTGAATATAAACCCAAAAGACATGTTATTAGGACAACCCTAACAGAAACTTATACGAAGGAACATGGTGAAGAAAATACAACCTTAATGTAAATAATATGGACATGATAAAAAGGCATTGTATGAAGTATGAATTGAGATGAACTCAATTGAATAAATATTGAGACTAAAAGGATATACAACATAAATGGGTTCCCTCATTGGAAAGTAAAAAATGTATAGAAGAAATACTTGTGGTTAAGATGATGTCCTAACATAAAAGTAGCTTCACATAGACAAGTATCACAATGTAACTAGTTATGGTCGGATTAAAAAAGAGTACAATAATATTGCCACACAATACAACCATAAACCTAATATTTTATTGATGTGCATAATTAAAATGGGTAATGTTACGTAAAATCCAGCAAATAGAACTATCGAATATTTTTGTTCAAACAAGGTGTGCATCATATTCACAAAGGATTGAATTATTATAATACAATTAAATAAACCATCTTACAATTATATAAAAACAAATTTGCACTATTAATCATACATATTACATGGAAAACGTGACAAGCCATGATCACACCATACTTATATGTTGAATTCCAAATGTGAAATACAATTAATTATAGAAGAATACCCACGATCACACCATACTTATATGTTGAATTCCAAATGTGAAATACAATTAATTATAGAAGAATACATCAAAAACTAAGTGTCTAAAATGTTTGGTAAGCAAAACCACACACCTGATGCACAACTCATGAAATGGGGGTGACCTAATATGTTCTTTGGGGAAATTTTGTTATAGAAAAAAGGCTATCAGAAACAAAATAAAAATCAAAATGAGTAAACCATATTGCATCCCACAACGTAAAATAGAAACACCAAAGTGCATGTGAATGGAACCGTTCAAGTCACATTTGTTGTATTCAATGTATGATGTAGTGTAAGATTAAACCAACAAAGCAACCAGCACTGTGGTTCATCATGGCATGTAAAAAGATAGAAGTGCCTATATAGTTGATTGCCTCATCACCGTAATTAGATGGTGCACACACTGAATAATGTCTATATAGCTTATTGCCTCATCATCGTTATACTTGCTCCACATGGATGAATTGCCGTCATCACTTTCATCGAACAAATTGTTCCAAACCATGAATGTCTACCTTCTCAAAGCGAAGTGACAAGTCTCAATATGAGATGTATCACTCTGTTCTAGATCAACGTATGTTTCAGGTTCTTCAAATTGACCTTCATGTTGTGAGGTTGTTTGACTACCCTGATCATCATCATCATAGAACCATTCATGCTTATGTCTTGTAGCTTCCATTGGTTGATCAGATGAGTCATCTAGACAGAATGAAGGGCTCCCCCAGGTGGGTTGGTCTTCACAGAAAAATCTAGGTGAATCTAGTTGATGATCTGAATAGGATGGTGAGGCATGTTCCAATCCAGGCCTAATGGAATGGCTCTGATGATTGTAATCTTCATGGTTGTGTGATGGCATTTGAAATTTAATGGTAAACAAATCAATGATCTCTTGAAGCCTCCTTCTCTGCTCAACATCTTTTTCATGAAGCTGTTGGACTTGAGAATCAATGCTTTCAAGATTCGTCAATTCCGTCGTGCACTTATGTTGGAAACTCGCTATATCAGACTGGTGCACTTGGAAGAATCCTTGTTCAATAGCTTGAAGTATACTTCTACTACGGTCTACAATCTCAATGGCTACTTGGAGCTGATGATTTTGCTTTTCTAGTAGCTGCTGGAGTGGATCGATTTGTTCTTGGAGATGAGGAGCTAGTGCGTTGACACTTTCTCCGGCTAGCTCCACTGTTTGAATCAACTCTTGATCCCACGTCAATGCGAAAGTCGAGGGTTGATCTGCCACTTCCTTTGTTGGAAATTCAATATGATGACAGTGGAGGCGAGTATAGTTCGACTAGCTATGGAGCACGACCTTCAATTATTTTCCAGCAGTCGAAACTGTGGGAAAACTCAGGAGGATAGGTGGACAATATGACCTGCCTTGCTGAAGCAAGGTTCATGGCTGAAAAAGTATAAGGAAAAAAGAAAAGCTATTCAGTATATATGAACAAGTTTGTGTAAAACAAAAAGAAGAACTATGCATATATATGTAGGCTTATGGATGACAGAAAACATGGAAAACCATGTCCCGGGCAACGATGTCAAAAGTTGATGCGGCCTCGAGATCGCGTGTCCAGAAAGGAGGTAGACTCAGAAGGAATCAAACTTTAAATTTATAACTTAAACCCTCTAAGGACCCCCACAACTTTATTATGTGGTCGAAGTAGATATACGTGGCCGTACACAGGGACGTGGGGATGCTTAGGATGCTTAAGATCTCATTCTTAAGTCAGATAAGCCAATCCGATAATCGATAAAAGTATGGATCTAGAACTTAGTCAAGTAGGTTTTCACAAATTATAATAAAACAAAGAAAAGAAAATAAAATAGAGTATGTAGGATTCTACTAATCAGAAAGGAGTTCCTGGCTATGTAACCACAAGTTGGGTAGTCTATGCACCTGTTGTCAGGCGTAGACAACCCTCCAACACCCGAGCAAGCAACCTACATCTAAACATGGTACGTACTATGGTGCATGTTCCTATGGGGTCATCCCACTCGCCTTCGCGTAGCGTGACTACAATTCATCAATGATATGAAACCTCTCTCAAGGATGATAAATCAACACCCTAGAATATTCTAGATACCCTCTCAGGTCTAGAATATTCTGAGATGCTAGGAACATGTGTGATCTGGGCAGAACCTGGTAGTGGGCCCAGATCACCTTGAACCATCTTCCTTTCATATTCTGATCCAAACTACCTTCTCTTATCTATTTCTACAATAATCTCTCGATATAGGTAGAAATAGAAGCTCAAGCAAGAAAGAGATCAACCAAACTAGAAATCATAACTAGAAAGAGAAGATAGAACAAGAAACATACTAGATCAGGGATAAAACTTCTTATTTCAGATAAAAGTACATAAACATGACCAAAACGGGCTACATAGCCAAGAAGGAGCTCAACTAGCCATGGACAAGCATAGTTGGCACTGAACAAAGATGGAAGAACATCATTTGTACAGAATAAAAGGAGAATAGTAGAAGAAAGGAGAAGAAGAAGAGATTTAGCCTATAGAGGAGAGGTTTCTCTCACTCCTTAGCCTCCGTATAGGTTTGATCTCGTCCTTTGGGTCATTCTCCTTGATCTTTTGGACTCCTTGGCCTCCTTTCTCTCTAGATCTGCCCCGAGCAGCTTGGTGAGTGGATGGAGGTGGAAAATGGTAGTAGATGATAGGAAATGGACAGAAACGGGGGGATGATGGTGGGAAATGGTGGAGGATGGAAGCGCGCTGAAGAGACGGGTGTAGGGTGACCACTTTGGCCTTCTTGGACCTCTGGACCCTCCCACAAGGCTTTGGAAACCTCCCAATGTCGGAACCACCAGGTGGAACTGCCAAAATTCAAAACCCCTCTTCAGGTGGAGAGGGGCGAGTATTTATAGGAAAAATGGTCGGGGCGTTGATCCAGGTCGCGGTCATACTCTCCACGACCATGGTGATGACCGCGGTCACGGTGCATCCCATGGTCGTGGTGGATCCTGTGGTCGCGGTCGACTCCGCGGTCACTTTGGATACCACAGTCGTTGTGGATCCTGCAGTCGTTATGGATCCCACAGTCGCGGTGGATTCCTCAGTCACGATCGCGGTCGATGTGGATCCCGCAGTCGCAGTGTCATGTCCCAAACCCACCCCCACTGGGGGGGCTATTATCGGTGGTCAAGTAGGCTCGCGTCAATGAACCTTCTGATTGTCGAGGATGTATTCTGATAAAGGACTGGCCATCGAAAATAGGGTTCAAGAAATCAAAAGTTTCTTAGGCCCACAACCCGTTAGCAGGACCACCATCTCCTAAGCTAGTGCACATAGTGTGATGCTTAGTCCACCTCGGTCGTGACGGATGGAAGCCTAACTACTGCAAAAACCATGTGTTATGGAGAAATCTTGGAGAGTAGATGTCTTTTCTGGTCTGATGCCTACAAGTCCCAAAATTGGCTAGTTGAGAAACTTTATCTATGAAAAGATATAAATTACTAAAAGATAAGAATATGTGGTTATTTTGGGCATATTAAGGCTATATTGACACAAAACTATAAATAAATGCTTAGCATAGATGCCTAAATTTGGGTGTTATCAACCACCCCAAGCTTAAACCTTTACTTGTCCTCAAGAAAGACTGTGCTCAAAGAACAAAAAGATAACATCCAAATTAATCTTGGCGATGAATGCTAAAGTTAAGAAAAATAGTTCAAAACATCAATTCTCTTGACCTATGTTGTTTCAGAGAAAACCCCCACCAATCGAGCACAATCCTGCTAAAGTAGGATCAAAGAGCATCCAGGCAAGATTAAGCAAATTCACTGCAACTTGTCGATACTCATGAGGGTTTGAATCATAATTATAAAACATAAAAGAATTGTCACATAGGTGATCATGCGGGTGATGAGCAATGAGCCATTATCATGTCTTCATGTAGACCAAACGAAAACAATGCACCTCCCACTTATTCAGGTCCTAAGAAGCAACAAAAGCAAAAAGACTCTAATGACTTATGAGGATCCCGATCTATGTCAGGTTGGTCCATGTAACGAGCAACAGTCCTTACAGTTTGAGTTAGTTGTCCCAAAGAAGTGAGACGAACTCCTCATACTGCACTCGAACCAACCCTGCTACTGGGATGATCTCATAGGTCTCCTAGGGGTTCCTAGTGACTCTCTAATGAGCTTTTGAGGTGGCACTACGAGTCACGACATACCCACGTTCATGAGTGCATTCATACATTAGCTGGGCACCATCCTCAACTCTCCTAAAAGAGAAAGCAATGCTCATTTATTCACCCTTAGGATTTTATTCTCTGCATTCTATTTTATAGGCTTGGGTGAGAACTATTTTGATATTTTTGGTATTTTTGTGGGTGGCCAAGCCTCTTTTCCAACTTTTTAACTTTTCATCTTTTTGACTCAATCTAAGGTGAGAGAGCGCGCAAACCATCAAGGAAAACATTTCAACTTGATTATAGCTCAAAACTTATCATTATCATCTTGATACTTGTATGAAAAGGTAGTAATTATGATTCAAGGATCCTTAGAGTAGAGGTAAGTTCGTGAAAAATGCAACTAGGAGTCTTTGATCATGCTCTAGCTCTTTCCAATGGTCCTATATCCTAGATTTGTCATTCACAACATAGATTAAGGAAATAATGTTTTAAGCTATGAAAGAGGTGCATAACCTTAGATTTATTACCAAACTTATGGAAAGAGTCAATGAGCAAGTCAAGCAGAAATTCAGGCAATTTAAGATGAAAATTGTGCATTTAGGCATAAGGATAAGCATTTTTTAGGCATAAGGATAAGCATTTAGTTTTAAGATTTGCATTGCATAGCCTTAATTCCAAAGCTACAAATTATGAAACAATGTCTGCAAAAATATTACAATTTATACTAAATGTAAGGATCATAGAAAATAAACATGCATGCATGCAAAGAAATAAAAGGGAAAAGCAGAAGATAGATGGTGGTACACCCTGCCACCACCCAAGCTTAGAAATTTTGCTTGTCCTCAAGAAAATCTCAAGCTCTAAATGGCATGAAAAATAGCTGCTATTGGTAGTCACTGTTTATATACTAGTTTAGATCATCAATGTCGCATGGTGGATTCTCATAGTCCTGGTGTATTTCTTACTGAAAGTGGAATGACTGTCCGAAGTCCTGGGTAAGCTGGTAGAAAGGCCAAAGGGGTTGCTGAAATAGTTGTTGAAAAGTCGGTGGAGGTGGTGGAGGGAAGGCTATGTCAAACCTCTATCTGAGGTACTGCACATCCTGCTCCAGCGTATCAAACCGTCTGCCGGAATCAGTCCTAAAACTAGTCATGAACTCATAAAGGTTCCCCGAGTTGAGATTTGGGGTGTATTGCTCCTACTGAGGAGGTTGTTGGTAATCTGATGTAGGCATCTCTGTGTAGGGCCCTCCCTGATATGGTATGTCATGGAAGGTTGCCCTTGTCTACTGTCCGGCCTCCTGAGTCTTTGGCACTAGTGATGTTGAAGTAGAGGCTCCTACAGTTCCGCCCTCCTGACGAATGTTTCCCTGGGCGTCCAATAGAGAGTCGTCCATAAGTGTTGTCTGACATGCAAACTCTACATTTGCTGGCAGTAGTACTATGTTCTTGTTGTAACCAAAGATATAAAGGTATCCTCTGCTACACTGCTTGATTACCCCTGCATGAATCAAGTGATCTGAGTCCAACCAGGACCACTCAGCCTTTTCATGCATAAGTGTCAGGTGTCCATCTCCAATTCCAAGATGGCGTGCTATGAAAGTGATAATGCCTACCATCAGCATGAATTGGACATGCTTCTTGAAAGAATTGTGAAAGTGGCGGATGATGAAGTTCCCTACATTCACTTTTCTTCCTATTGTTGCACACCACAAAATGTAGAGGTCTGCTGAACTGAGCACCCCTTGACTGTTTTTCTTCTCTAAGATGCAGTTCACGATCACCCGATGTAGATAATGAAGCATCAGGTTGTGGATGTGCGAAGCTTTGGCGCTTCTAGCAACATATTGATCTTCCCCTATACGCATCTTCCATGCTTGAGAAGTGTTAAAGTTGTAGTCCCCTATCTCCAGCCGGCCCCTGGACATCTCAGTGTAGTCTTCAGCAGAGCATGACAACCATCTATTGAGGTGATCCTTAGTGACTTCACGGGTTTGGTTCAGGAGGCAAAAATGAATGATAGTGTTTTGGTGGTCTTTTGGGGTTTCGAGTGTAGCATAAAACTCATAGGTGAATCTATGATAAGCATCACACTACGTATATGCAAGGACATCTAGGCCAACAACTACAAGATATATGTCGACTTGTGCTTGTATCTCGAGCATAATGAGTGTTATAGGGTTGGCATATCTTGGGCATATTATCCTATGTTTGTCTTTAATTAAGGCATCAAACTGCTTCTTTTGCTTCACACTTCTGAACATGGTAGAAGGTAGGGAGAATTGGTTAACACCTTCAGGAGTGGGGTGGCGTCTGCTCCCCTGAACTGAATCACACAATGAGGTTGACCGACATAAATACGTTGACCGTTCTGCTGTCTGTCGTTGCTGGTTCCCTATAGATAAGGCTCTGTGCAAAACTGATGGGCTCTCCTGATGGCCCGTCGAAGTATGGAGCTCAGTGTCACGGCGTTCTCTTGACCTTCTCTCACTGGAAACTTCTTGCAATGAATCACCACTGTAGGTGTCTATAGGAGTGGGAGACATGTGACATTAGTCTGAATCAGTCCCTTGCGACCCGAACCCTATTGAAGCAGAAAGCATAGCCTCATCTTCATACATCGAGTTTGTGGTTCAGGTGGCGTGGGGTGGATACTGGCTCCCGTGCTCTGCCAATGATGAGGAGCTTCCTTCCCCTTTCTTTCGCGACACAATTTTCTTGAGCTTCTTAAAGCTATTTCTCATTGCTTCCATGGTGTTGATTTTCTGGTGTTGATCTGGTAGGTGTGGCCATGGTCAGGTTTAGTACTGTCACGCCAAGACACATCAACCTCAACCACGGTGTTGACCGCGACTAATAAGGTGGCTTTGACCATCACGACTGAGGTAAATGCAGTTTCGACCCCTACCGCGATCGAGACAGCCGCGATCGTGGTAGCCACGATCGGGACGGTCGCGACCATGACTTGTACCCTGATAGCGATTGCGGTCGTGGGATCTGGTGCAGTCGGGCGTAGATAGTTGAGGTGCTGGAGTAGCGGCTTGTGGTCGTGGGAAGGAGGGGGAGGTTTTGGGGCGACTCCTGCTGTAGTTGCCTCTACACCTGCTTCAAGCCTGCTAGCCAGTGATGGAAGAGGGAAATGGGATGAGGGCTACGTGGAAGAGCAGAGAACTCGGGCGGTGGGTGCGGGAAAGAATGTATCAGCCCTGGGGTATTTATAAGTCGGGTTCATTATCCCGCCCGAGGCCCGACTGTGCTAGCATAGTGCCTAGATGACGGAAAAATAAGGAAAGGCACATAAAAACTCGGTCAAAAGCAAAAGGTCGGTCAAAAAGATGGAATATTTGATCAAAAGTGCTATAGTTGGTCAAAAAGGCAGAGACAACCTGACATACAAATCAGTCAAGCCGACCTAGGTCTTGTACAGGCAGGCCCGCGGTCGCAATCATAGAGACCCGCAGTCATGGTTATGCAGACCTGCGGTTGTAGTCGAGGCAAGCCTGCAGTCATGGTCGTCACTTCCGGACCGCATTCGCGGTCCTTGCACTGCCAAGTGAAAAAAATCTAAACAAACACCTTTTTGTGCCATAAGCAGATAAAACAAGGGTGGAAGGTGTTGAAAATAGCTTCAGAATCAAACACCGCAAGAGAGCAACAAGACATACCAAATAACTTCTTACAAAAAGATAGACCAAAAGCAGTTGTCGGGGTGAAAAGGAGGAAATGCATGCAATAAAGAGTTAAAGGAAATCTAGATGATGCAAAGGAAACTAAATTTGAACAGTTATAGGAAAGATAAAACTTGAACTGACTTTATTATGCAAAAATTTAAAATTTAAAATTAAAGAGAAATGGTGTAGGTAATAGGGGGTGGCTGCCCTACAACTGCTACACTTGGATCCCAAATCCATAGTTTTGGGGTCAGTGTTACCTATGTATTGTCGATCAGACCCACCATGTAGGAGCAAATAGGCGGGCAGGTGGGCCCTTCTAAGTCTGGAGAAGAGGGATAAAATCCGCTGACTCGATGAAATCATTTCTGTGTTGGGATTTACTTGAACTGTACTGAAATTAATTCTTATGTAGAGCATCATCCTCAAGGTACCCATCGATGTATGAATCTAAATAGGAAGGCCCTAGGATGTCAACACAGGATGAGATGAAGTGAAAAGGTTGAAAGTCTTATAGAGGGATCCTCTCTTCTCTCTCCCCCCTTGAACTTGAGGTTGGATACTCAGATAAACTTTCATGTACAGTCTGAGTCGCCCAATCATCATCCAAACAAGAAGTATCCCCAGGTAAATCTATTTGTGGTTCTACCACCCCAAGCTTATCACATTCTATGGGGTCTGGGGTGTCTTCATGCTCAGCAACCATGTTGTAGTGGACTGTCCATATTGCTCCCTTGGTATCAACTCTTCCTTGAAAAGGGATTGTGGACAATGTCTGCTCACATTGGTCCAGTTCATTGTCGTCGTTATACTCGCTTCACATGGATGAATTGTCGTCATCACTTTCATTGAACAAATTATTCCAAACCATGAATGGTTGCCTGCTCAAAGTGAAGTGACAAGTATCAATATGAGATGTATCACTTTGTTCTGGATCAACGTCTGATTCATGTTCTTCAAATTGACCTTCATGTTGTGAGGTTGTTTGACTACCCTGATCATCATCATCATAGAGCCATTCATGCTTGTGACTTGTAGCTTCCATTGGTTGATCAGCTGAATCATCTGGATAGAATGAAGGGCTCCCCCGGGTGGGTTGGTCTTCACAGAAAAATATAGGTGAATCTAGTTGATGGTCTGAACAGGATGGCGAGGCATATTCCAATCCATGCCCAATGGAATGGCTCTGATGATTGTAATATTCATGGTTGTGTGATGGCGTTTGAAAATGAATGGTAAACAAATCAATGATCTCTTGAAGCCTCCTGCTCTGCTCAACATCTTTTTCATGAAGCTGTTAGACTTGAGCGACAATGCTTTCAAGATTTGTCAATTCCTCCATGCACTTATGTTGGAAACCCTCTATATCAGACTGGTGCACTTGGATGAATCCTTGTTCAATAGCTTGAATTATACTTCTACTATGGTCTGCGATCTCAGTAGCTACTTGGAGATAATGATCTTGCTTTTCTAGTAGCTACTGGAGCAGATCAATTTGTTCTTAGAGATGAGGAGCTAGTGAGTTGACACTTTCTCTGGCTAGCTTGACTGCTTTAATCAACTCTTGATCCCACATCAACGCGAAAGTCGAGGGCTGATCTATCACCTTCTTTGTTGGAATTTCAACATATGATGACAGTGGAGGCGAGTATAGCTTGACTAGCTGTAGAGCACAACCTTCAATTATTTGCCAGCAGTCAGAATTGCAGAAAAACTCGGAAGGACAGGTGGACAAGATGACCTACCTTGCTGAAGCTAGGTTCATGGCTGAAAAAGTATAAGGAAAAGAAAAGAAAAGCTATTCAGTATATATGAATAAGTTTGTGTAAAACAAAAAGAAGAACTATGCATATATATGCAGGCTTATGGATGACAAAACAAAATCTTTGGGCGTGTAAATGTGGAAAACCACATCCCCGGCAACGGCGCCAAAAGTTGATGCGGCCTCGAGATCACGCGTCCAGAAAGGAGGCGGACTCAGAAGGAATCAAACTTTAAATTTATAACCCGAAACCTCTAAGGACCCCCACAACTTTATTACGGGGTCGAAGTGGATATACGAGGTCAAACACAGGGATGTGGGGATACTTAGGACGCTTAAGATCTCATTCTTAAGTCAGATAAGCCAATATGATAGTCGATAAAAGTATGGAGCTAGAACTTAGTCTAGCAGGTTGTCACGAATTAAAACAAAATAAAGAAAATAAAATAAAACAGAGTCTATAGGATTCTACTAATTAAAGAGAAGGAGTTTCTGGCCATGTAACCACAAGTTGGGCAGTCTATGCACCCGTTCTCGGGCGTAGACAACCCTCGAACACCCGAGCAAGCAACCTACATCCAAACATGGTACATACTGTGGTGTTTGTTCCTGTGGGGTCATCCCACTCGCCTTCGTGTAGCATAAATACAACCCATTAATGATATGAAACCTCTCTCAAGGATGACAAATCAACACCCTAGAATATTCTAGATACCCTCTCAGGTCTAGAATATTCTGAGATGCTAGGAACATGTGTGATCTGGGAAGAACTTGGTAGTAGGCCCATATCACCTTGAACCGTCTTCCTTTCAAATTCTGATCCAAATTACCTTCTCTTATCTGTTTCTTCAACAAATCTCTCGATATAGGTAGAAATAGAAGTTCAAGCAAGAAAGAGATCAACCAAACTAAAAATCATAACTAGAAAGAGAAGATAGAACAAGAAACGTACTAGATTTGGAATAAAACTACTTTCTTAAGATAAAAGTACATAAATATGCCCAAAATGGGCTACATAGCCAAGAAGGAGCTCAACTAGCCATGGACAAGCATAGTTGGCACCGAACAAAGATGGAAGAACATCATTTGTACAGAAACAAAGGAGAACAGTAGAAGAAAGGAGAAGAAGAAGAGATTTAGCCCATAGTAGAGAGGTTTCTCTCACTCCTTAGCCTCTGTATAGGCTAGATCTCATCCTTTGGGTCATTCTCCTTGATCTTCTGGACTCTTGGCCTAATTTCTCTCTAGATCCGCCCTGAACAATAGCTTGGTGAGTGGATGGAGGTGGAAAATGGTAGTGGATGATAGGAAATGGGTGGAAATGGGTGGATGATGGTGGGAAATGGTGGAGGAAGGAAGCACACTAAAGAGGCAGGTGTAAGGTGAGTACTCCAGCCTTCTCGGACCTCTGGACCCTCCCACAGGGCTCTGGGAACCTCCCAATGTCATAACCACCAGGTGGAATTGCTAAAATTGAGAACCCCTATTCAGGTGGAGAGGGGAAGGTATTTATAGGTGAAATGGTCGGGGCGTTGATCCAGGTTGTGGTCCTACTCACCACGACCATGGTTATGACCGCGGTCGCGGTGCATCCCGTGGTCGCGGTCGTGCTCGACTCCGTGATTGTTGTGGATGCCTCAATCGCGATCGCAGTCAAGGTGGATTCTGCGGTCGTGGTGTCATGGCCCAAACCCACCCCCACTGGGGGGCTATTACCGGTGGTCGAGTAGACCCGCTTCGATGAACCTTTTGATTGTCGAGGATGTATTCTGATAAAGGACTGGCCATCAAAATTAGGGTTCAAGAAATCAAAAGTTTCTTGGGCCCGCTAGTCGGTTAGTGGGACCACCATCTCCTAAGCTGGTGCACATAGTGTGATGCTTAGTCCACCACGGTCGTGATGGATGGAAGCCTAGCTACTGCAAAAATCATGTGTTGGGGAGAAATCTTTGAGAGTAGATATCTTTTTAGGTTCAGTGTCTGCAAGTCCCAAAATTGGCTAGTTGAGCAACTTTATCTATGAAAAGATATAAATTACTAAAAGATAATAATCTGTGATTATTTTGGGCATATTAAGGCTATATTGACAAAAAACCATAAATAAATGTTTAGTATATATGTCTAAATTTGGGTGTTATCAATCTTTTGTATGCAGGATGTGACTGAGGTCTTTGGACCCATATGTAAATATTTGTTACAATATATGAGAATGGAATGATGGACCTTTATGTAAGTGTTCTAGAGTTTATTTACATTGTTGGAATTGGTTTTAATTATCCCACATTTTTTACTATGTGATTAATTAGTAGTTGATCATATTTTGTGTTTTGATTAATCTCGTTTAGCGTGACGAGGTGTCACATAAAGCATACATATCAAGGGAGATAACGGTGACATGAAAATACAAAAAAAGAGAAATTATAAGTTAATAGTACTATGTTACTTATTCAACAAAGTAACCAACACTGTAATGGTGCGTCATGGCTTGTAGAAAGCTATATGTGCCTATATAGCTTATTACCTTATCGCCATAATTAGATGGTGCACAGACTGAATAATGTCTATTCAAGGGAGGGAGTAGAGCATACATATCAAGGGAGATAAGGGTGACATGAAAATACAAAAAGGAAAATTAGAAGGTAATAATACTATGTTACGTATTCAATAAAGTCACAAGAGGAAGACCTCCTAAGAATGGGCGTTAGGTATGCATCTGCATGAAGGAGCATACATTATTTGGAATACATCACAAAATCCACACAAAGTTAAACATAAGGTAAAGAGAAAGCAGTAGGCGAGAGACAAGCACAACTAATGGGAAAAAGAATAGGGCGATGAGAAGCACGAAGGAGTAGGGAAATGAGAAATTAGAGCTAGATCCCATGCATGCAATAATTGAGCGATACTACGTGGTGGAAAAAGGAAGTATGACCCAATGAGTCAAACGTAACAAGCTAAAGAATAACCGAGGCAGTGACAAGACGACAAGTGGTAGGAAAGAACCTAAGTTTGTCAACCACAAATAAAAGGCTAGGTAATAAACTGTATCTCTTAGCTTGTTATCACTACCACGAGATAGGTTTTTACTAGTGACAAAGACGTGCACGACAATGGAAAAAGATGTGTGTAGCACATCATAGTGAGAAAGATGAGTATTGTTTCAACCCTCATCATTACCGGGAGATGAAGGGATGCTTAGTTGACCTTGATAAGGAGAGGAAGAGAAGAGTCTGTGTATGTGAGAGAGAGATGGAGTCAAGATAGGTAGGGATGGTATGGTATGGTTATGCATTGTGATTGGTAAGAGAACTCATAATCCAATTCGAACCCAACATTACCCAAACATTACCATTATACTATTGAGATTAGATCAAGGTGACTAGCACTAGTAGACAAGTAGAAATCTAGGTTGAATCTAATTTCATTCCCATCAACAACCTAAGCATGAAACACAGATCTAAACTAAATCTAGATCTGTCTTTCGTTAATAACTGCAATGATTTGACAAAAAAACATGACTATTTTGGGTGTTTGAGGCAACACATATGCAAAATTGGGTTAAAGTTGGACTAATGTGGTTCATTAGTCCAGTTACTTAGACTTTTTTTATAAGTAGTTCCATGCATTAATAAAAATGTTTACAGACAAGATGTTTGTAAACATGAGATAACAAGATGTTTCTCCATGGATGACACATCCTACGATATGTTCCATGGTCAGATGGCGATAACAAAAAGTAAATAAAAGTCAGAGTAGCAATGTTCTTGGGGGAAGAACCCCTTAACAATGATCCTCAAAATGCAAATGAAAATAAACTGAGTAGATCCATTCTCTGAGGTTGATGTTGGTGGTCTGGTTTCAGAATCCAGTGTCGTTCACTATGATGTCCTCCAGAGTGTAGCAGCCTTCGCCATTGTGATCTCCAAAAATGTTCACCTTGATCTTCATCTACTTCCATCACCTGTCTTGATGTGAAAGTCAGTCCTGCAATGCAAGTTAATGTATAAAGAATGTTCAATGTCAGTCTGTATGTGGTGAAAATGACGGTTATTATTTTGGTATTTTCTCTGGTTTCGTTCTAACCAAATGTGTCAGAGGGTGTTTATAATAAGGTCTGCCGCAGAGTGGTATGCATGATGGGATAGTGTGTGTTTGATATGATTTGGCAAAAGTATGTTTTCAGTGATAGTGTCAGGTGGGAAGTATTTGTAGAGGATGTGTAATGAAAAAAGACAACTGTTGAAGATGTGTTGTGTAGTTTCTTTCGCAGAATGACACAGATAACATCTAGTTGGTCCCTGAATGCCTCTCGTTTTGATAAAGTGGTCAGTGAGGATCTTATTGTTTGAAATGAACCAGAAGAAGATTTTATATTTTTGCGGTCATTTCATTTTCCAGATAGTAGTCATATCAGAAATGTATCATTTGCAAGTTAGATGTAGATAAGCCTTTTTAGTGTGTATTTAGGCCCCCATTTCTTTGAGATATTATTGGCTGTGTTGTATTCTAGTTCCTGAATGATGCCTAGAATGTTTTCCGGGCTAAGGTTGTTGTCGAGAAAATTTTTGAGAGAGTTTTGTTACTTAGATTCAGAAGTTTCATAATCCAATCGACAATGTTTTGCGTCTCAGTGGGTAAATATGTCAAAAATTTATTTTTTTGTGAAGTTTGTAAAGAGATAGAGCCGCGAGTCCAATCTTTTGGGGCTTTTGTGAAGCCTTTGAGGGCATTGAGTTCAAATGTCATGGAGTGAGCGGGTGTAGTGTGAGTGGGTTTGTTGTGAACTGTGCTGATTCTGTAGAATTCGGACAACTCAACTATATATATCTTTTATTTTCGCCTATTGGGAACGGAATGAATAGAATTCCCGATGTAGTTTTCAAAAAAAAAAATATAGAATTCCCCATGTTAACTAAAATAAAAAGTGGGAAAGTTGGAATCAGCAAGGCTTGAACGGTGAAAGTTGTATTGATATATGTCCGCTGTTATCCTGATATGCAATCCAGGATACAGCGCAGGCATATATGGAAAAATGTATGCCTTTGGCTTCAAGGGCACCCAATTATCTGTCAGATCATGATTGTACTTGACACTTTGAAATGACACGTACCGATGCTGAGATATCGACGGATGCAAGGAAAGCACGCGAGGTTTGTATTCTTGAGGCAACAAACGGTAGATCTAACAATTCTAAAATACAAAGCCTTTGCAAAAAAGAATAGCAAAGATCGCTTGGAAGATGATGATCCATCTAGACGGTAGGTTGACGTACGTTCCGGGAACTTTTAGGTCACCATTACTATATATGATTATTGTACTTACGCAAAGTTAATTGTAGTGATCGGATAGGGGAAAAGGGTTCGGACTTCATACATAGAGTAGGGAGTTCAAAGAATTGTTTGATTCGCTTTAACGCTATTTAACAAATAATAGGAATGCAATTAGAAGACAAGTCACTATCTAAACTAACGGTCACTGGACGCACCACCACAAAGGTGACTTGACTTGTGACGAGCGGCGACGGCGACTTGACCGTCGGTGAAGCCGGTATCTCCGGCAAAAGCACCGGTATCTGCAGGCCCATTGAAAGCGATGTAACTGGTGA
This sequence comes from Alisma plantago-aquatica, assembly GCA_963693085.1. Taxonomy (NCBI): domain Eukaryota; kingdom Viridiplantae; phylum Streptophyta; class Magnoliopsida; order Alismatales; family Alismataceae; genus Alisma; species Alisma plantago-aquatica. Next base: position 556,891,625 of record OY856414.1, read on the forward strand.
AGCGGCGGAAGAGAGGGTGGGTGGCGGTGGCGTGGCTGAGCTATGCGGGCGGTAGCTAAGGAAAGCTGTGTAATGTATTGGTGGAACTGTGGATGGAAGGTAGAGTGGAGTGTGGTGTGTGTGAATAAAAAAAAGGGTAAGTTGTTTGGTGTTCGGTAAACAATGAAAGAAGATAGGGAAAAGTGGGAAGCGACTGAGCCAAAGCCTATGGCTACACCGCATGCAGCGCATGAAGCCGAGCCGATAGTGGGTGTGCTTATGTGAGTTGCAGTAGCTGCGGGGATGGATGTTTGGTGTTTGGAGGTTTGTGGCCGTCCAGAGGCTACATTGTTTGGTTAGACTGATAGGGGTGAGGAGCTATGTCTAGTAAATGACTTCGTCTGATTCGGCTCATCTTTTAACAAAATTCTTGCTGGTTTCGTGGAAGGGGAAGCGCATGAACGATCTGCTTTTACCAGACTTTGATATATGAGAATGGTATAAATTGATAATTCAATTAGTGAAGACTTTGATAGTACCGTCATCAATGATGCATATAGATCTTGCCCGTACGAATTCTGACGAAAATAACGCCAACATTTCTATTTGTTTCCGTTCCAAACCAATTATTTTCTGTTTGTTTGTCGCCATCCTAGAAAATGGCATAAGCTTAACGTGGATATGGCCAGTGTTGTTGACTGTTGATCCCTCATGACAGCTACGTCTCTAGGGGCTATCTATTATATGCGGGAATGTTTGGGATATGCATCGAAAATATAATGTAACTGCTACAAGTGTAGTAGATTATAGTTGCACTGTGTCACTACCATACCGTTGATGTATGCAGTTAGCCGCTCACGTTGACCAGTTAAACATTTGCCCAGTTCTAAGTTTCGACATAGGTCAAAATGAGGAAACGACTTCGATGATTAGATCTGGGAGTTTAACTAAACATAACAATGCAACTGATCTCAACGTAGATTATACCACTTCATGTAGGTACATCGATCAACGAAGATCCCATCCCTCCCCATAGAACTAAATTAAACCAAAACAAATTGACAAGTCGGGTTTCATATCGGGGAGATGAATGTTTGGTTTTTTTAAAGTTTTTCTTCAACCTTACAACAAGGGTCAAGTTTGGTGAAAATGCAACTTAATTAAACAAACAAACAAACAAACAAATATATATATATATATATATATATATATATATATATATGCAATAGCAGATTTCAAAACAAACGGTTAAGTTTCATTCATAGATAGTTACATTTCATGCATAAATAGTTACGTTTGCAATAGCAGATTTCAAAACAAGATTACATATATTTCTGCTGTATATTTTGTACTGATTTACTTTTTTAGTCGTATAGTTACTTTTTTATCAACACAGTTATTTTTTTATAGCAGAATTACTTTTCAGAATAGAACAGTTACTTTCTTTATTGTTGGGTAGCAAATTTTTAGGCTACCCGCGCGGGTATTAAATAAATGCATATATATATATATATATATAGTCAGGCTAGAATACACTCAAGTATATTCAGAGCGGAATACACTCAAGTAGTTTTTCATGATGTAATATTTTTTTTAAAATCTAATCCATTGACCTTCTTAAACATCTTGTAAACAACTCATATGCAAAATTTGAGCACATTTGGATATGTATAGCTCATGTTATGAAGACCGCAAAAATTATGCATTTTAAATTAGTTTCGCGCGTCGATTTTTTTGCCCTTGGATGAGTGACTTACACTCATCAAAATAGGCTCAAATTTGTATGTAGCCTAGTTATAGTATGACAGTGAAGATCAACAGTTTACATTTTGCAAAAAATAGTCTTGATATGCAAACACACTTGAGTGTATTCGTGTGATCCGTACACTCGAGTGTATTCTAACCTGACCTTATATATATATATATATATATATATATATATATATATATATATATATATAGAGAGAGAGAGAGAGAGAGAGAGAGAGAGAGTCAGGCTAGAATACACTCGAGTGTATCCGGAGCAGAATACACTCAAGTAGTTTTTCATGATGCAATATTTTTTTTTGAAAATCTAATCTGTTGATCTTCTTAAACATCTCGTGAACAACTCATACGCAAAATTTGAGCACATTTCGATATGTATAGCTCATGTTATGAAGATCGCAAAAATTATGTATTTCAAATTAGTTTCACGCGTCGATCTTGTTGCCCTTGGATGAGTGACTTACACTTATCCAAATGGGCTCAAAATTTGTGTGTATCCTAGTTATAGTATGACAGTGAAGATCAACGGTTTACATTTTGCAAAAAATAATCTCGATATGCAAACACACTTGAGTGTATTCGTGCGATCAATACACTCGAGTGTATTCTAGCCTATATATATATATATATATATAGAGAGAGAGAGAGAGAGAGAGGGAGAGAGAGAGAGTCAGGCTAGAATACACTCGAGTGTATCCGGAACGGAATACACTCAAGTAGTTTTTCATGATGTAATATTTTTTTTGAAAATCTAATCCGTTGATCTTATTAAAAATCTTTTGAACAACTCATACGCAAAATTTGAGCACATTTGGATATGTATAGATCATGTTATGAAGACCGCAAAAATTATACATTTCAAATTAGTTTCACGCGTCGATTTTGTTGCCCTTAGATGAGTGACTTACACTCATCCAAATCGGCTCAAAATTTGTATGTAGCGTATTTATAGTATGACGGCGGAGATCAACAGTTTACATTTTGCAAAAAATAGTCTTGATATGCAAACACACTTGAGTGTATTCGTGCGATCCGTACACTCGAGTGTATCCTAGCCTGACTCTCTCTCTCTCTCTTTATATATATATATATATATATATATATATATATATATATATATCAACAAAAAACATACCTTTTGTAATTCAAAATTTGGAGCTACTCATATAAGCTTAGTTATCTAATAATTAATAAGATGATGAATGTTGAGGTATTAACCACCAATAAAGTGACTCAAGTTCAAACCCTGGTATAATAATTAACAATTTACCTCCTTGCCACTCATCTTGAGGTTATATGGTTAAGAGGTGGAGGTGAGGTCACCCCTTTCTATTAACCATGAATCTTAAGATGCTAAACTAGTTCTAGACAAATACTACTGAGATTTTAATGATACTCGACAAGGATATCTTGTTGGTGCAAGTGAAGGGTGAATGGTGAAGAGACTCATGCTTGAACGTGTTAAACCATCATTGAGTTATCTCCCAATCACACATCCTAAGGGTGAGGTCACATAGAACTTTATTTCCAAAAACAGTATCTAAAGAAGACATACTAAGAAGACACTGTAAGCTTCTTTCAAGTTAGTTGGATTAGAGCTTAGATATTTTTTAATATTTCCTTTTTCAAATTATAATTATTTCAGGTTAGTGGAACTATGGATTTTATTAAATTTTTGTTGTGTTTGATTAAAAAGTCTAAATAATATTTTCAAACTTCCATATGGTGTCTTGTAAACGGATTTAATTGGTCAAATGATAATTTAAAGCTTAATCAAACAATAAATACAATATTGTTTGATTTATTGTTGAAGTAATATTCTTTTTCATTTAGTTTGAGAAGGTTACATAACAATATGTATAGTTTGTTTTGTGGTTTTAGTGTAAAATCAAATCAAACAAAATTATATGCATGCCCAACAACATATGAAAAGAATGGCAACAACACACAGATCTTTCATTTTAAAGATGAACATTGATTCCAACAGCCACCATAATATTTATGCCTGTCAAATATGGGAGACATGAATGGTTCACATTGAGTAAAGAAGGCTTATAATATATGCTCACATGAAGATCGACAAGTACTAGCAAGAAGTACCTTTTTTCAGATATGCACTTGCAGTTTGTGAGTATTGTGAGATTATACAAAATCCAAAAATATTTAAATGACTATGAGATACACACAAATGAAACCATCATCAAATAATAACTAAGAATGCTTGAGGTTGACAATTTTTCAACTAGTAATGAAATGGAAAGATGATGTGTCGTTTCCAAAGACAGAAGATTTAGTTTACCATTAGTTGAAAGGTGAAACATCTCAAAAGACCTCCATAGATATGAACAAGGTCCACCACTATCACCACAATATTATTGAGTATACGATTACACCACAATGTGGCGCACGATCATCATCCACATATAAACAAGA